>CM044959.1:15394940-15814940 GCA_024516035.1 Bactericera cockerelli | reverse complement strand
CAATTGTTTCCAACATGCAAACAAGTCGTTAAATTGTCAATCGAGCTCTGTTTTGAATCAGGGCCAAACCCACAATCTTTTTCTTTCATTTTGAATTAAAAGACTTACGAGTAGTTCAGTGGTAAGATACTCGTCTGCCATGCCGAAAGTCCCGGGTGTGAACTCCGGAGCAGATGTAAAATTGTTTTCAAAATATGGTTATAGTTGTTTGTAAAGAAAGGCGCTCGTGTTGACCCAGCACCTAAATGACTTAAATGGTGTGTCAAGCGCCCAGTGACCTAGTCTTCACCCCGCTGGACGTTAGTTAACTTTAGCCATTCTACGAATGTTCCAAAGTATTCAACGGTTCCAAGTGCATGCGATCAGCTAGAGAAGGTGGGCTTTTAGTGGGTGTAAATTCTCAGGACAGAATGTTTTTAAAAGATTTTTTCCTGCCTTCAAAATAAAACGTGACATACATTCACTCTGACTTAGCAAAAGGCAATTGAAAATAAATACGTACAAACTCTTTTCCTTCTTCATGGGTGTCAAAAAATGATAAAACTGGTTTTAATCGCATCCTCAAAATACATTGTGTATGTAAAATATGATTAAATATTAAGAATTTTTACTATAAAGGTAAGATGTATTGTAAAACACTCATAAGTATTAGATTTAAATTTAATTTAATACTTTAACTGGAAATAGAATTAAGTATTTCTTTAAATTTTGCAGCTGATATTCTGTGCAATTGGCCCTATTTAACCGAGCCTGTTTGATCAGCAAGAAGCAAATAATAAGATTATCTACCTAATGACTACTCGCAAGCAATCTTATGTGGTCCCTTATTCAATTTTCCATTATAATTTGCAAGTTTCTTAATGTGAAAAATCGAGGTAACTAGGTCAAGAACTCTGATAATGATATCCATTCTTCACATGGTGAAAAGAAATACCAAGGAAATGGGTATCATGATTCATGACCCTTGTACTATTTTTGAAAGCTTTTACCTATAGGTATATACATTAGGCGCGGTCGTTGGTAAGGAGCTGTGGAACTGAAGCACCCCCAGGCGAAAAAGAAAGGATTTTCTCAAGTCCTAGCTCGTGTACAGTAAAAATTATCACACATTTCTAGAATAATTGTTTGTTTTGTTTTATTAGAGTTTAACGTCGCTGTTCAACAGCATGAACACGACGGGGGTTTTACCCTCCATTCGCAGGAAACTTAAAAACCTGCTACCTACATTGACCTCAATGTCTTCACCTCGCTGGACGTTGCTTAACTTCGGTGATCCTCCAATAACCGGTGCATTCAACGCTGGCTCTTGAATAATTACTGCATTATTATTATGATTGGCATGGTGAACAAACTCTCTTTAGATACTGAAAGCGCGACTCAGCATAAATCCCATTTTAGTCCGGTTTATGTGGCAGCACCCGCAATTTTTTTTCCCACAGGCCATGCCTGTCCTACATCCTACAATACCTAGGTACATAAAACCTTAAAACCTACTTGTATGTTCCATTGTTCACATGCACAAGTAAGTAAATAGGTAGTAGATAAGTACCTAAAAAATCTACCTAAAAAAATTCTACCTACTACCTGAAAAATCTAGATAGTGAATGGATAATGGAGGGTTAAACCCCCCTATCAAATGACCTAGAACTTAAGATGGTAAGGAGACGTTGAACAACAAACTTTTCCTTATCTTATTCAACTTACTTTCTCCTTAGGGCTTAATCTTATTCAACTCAGATACTGTGTCAACAAAACAGCTCTGCAATTATTTTATTCCTTTCAAAATATAATACCTAAAATTATATACCTACAACACTAATAATAATAAATAAAATAAATAAAATTATCGTATTATTTGGGTTAATACAATCGTAATACATATAAGATCTACTCAAACTCGCTAAATATTTGCTTAGCTTGGGACATCAACCACCGACCTCCAGGTTACAAGTAAGCCGCTTTATCAAGTTGCGTGAAGATAGCACCCGACATTGAAGCTAGAATTATGTAATACCTACCATAATTATGTACTCTCAGTTATTAATCAAGCTACTGAGGTCGGTATCTATATAAAATTATTTACATAATAAAGTTAAATTTTCGTGTAGTGTTATTTTTGTTTTGGAGTTTGATATCCTTTTCAACTGATGAGGTCATAAATATTGAAATTGGTGTTTTACCCTCCATTTGCTGGAAGGTCTCCGTGGGTTTGACTAGTTGTGACGTCACGAAATTCATTAAGACAGATATGCAATAACTTTTCTTAACAAACTTGCCAAAAACCTATACCATCATTATTGCATAATTACGGAAAAAAAAAACAAAATTTTGGATACATTGATGGGATTCGAACAAGGAACTATCAGGGTGAGAAGCATTTTGTTTATCACTGAGCTACTATTGTCGCAATTTGTCTTCCTTCATGGCTACACTAACTATACAAACCAGACGAGGTAATCCATTATAGAAGTTCTGCTGACAGCATGTTTGTTGGAATGGCTCTCTAGTGACCATCAACACATTTGTCAGGTCGGTGAAGTCGAGGGTAACCCAGAAACTAGAAAATAAGAAACACTTTTTGTGCTGTCGGGTGTCGGGATATACTCTGGGCCATGCCTGTTGGGACTGGTCGGAAGTCACAAGATGCAGCTATTCCTTGCCAAGTTCAATGTATGTACATACATTTACAAAGTATGTGTATTTACATTTATGTAGAAGTCTCGTACGTAATTCGGTTTGGTAGAAGAGCTCACAGTGTGAGAATCCCGTAGTTAGAGCTCTAAAAATAATATAAAAATAGGTATATTTAAGTTTTAGATAATTCTTTCGGTAGTTCGGTACCTGCACGAAATTTAGCATAATAATAATAATAATACTCTTTAGAGGAAGGTAACCACATCCATCCAGTGGGAATTTCAACAAATCATCAATATTAATCAGTTAATTGTGACCACTTATATTAAATCTAATCCTGTTTCACAATTCGGTCCTAAGTAGACGGCCACAACGAGGACCCTGGACTATACCTACGCCCTAGACTCTCGAACCCAAACCCTGGTATATCTACAGCTTCATATAGACAATTTTCGGGACTCCGTTGTTCGCTTACATTCAATAGCATGGTTAGATTGGTTCGATGTGAATATTGTATGATTTATATTATTTATTTATTTGTTACAAATGGAAACAATACGTATTAACAATAAATCGAAGACTTCACCGAGGGACCTAGATGGAAAAGTTCCCTCAATACTTACACTGTTCCTATTTTTTTATTTTTTTTACGAGGTACTGGGTCTACCCCAGGGTCCAGGGTTTAGGACTCCGTTTCGTCCTCGCACTTTAATTCGGCTTAGCTCCACTGAATCACTTAGCTCCAAGCAGAATTAACAATCTAGCATCTTACTCTTCCAAGATTTCAAAAGCAAAAGCTTGCTGCTCGGATTGAATTAAAGCAGAAACGCAAGCACGGGGAAAGAAATTAGATTTATTTCGAAATTAACGATCATAATTATTTTCATTTTCTGCATTATGACAGGACGGTTTATTAGAGGAACGTGAGCTCTGTGCTGTGTACAGGGTCCAATGAAATCCGTGTGAGACAAGACATTTTGATTCTCGAAAAAAATTTACTCGGAATTTTTCCGGACAAAAAATTGATTTTTTTCTTATTATAAAAACCAGATTTCACTGGTAGTCAAATGGTTAACGCGCTAGTATGGTAATCCAGGTAGCGTAGGGATCCGTTGGTTCGAATCCCACCCAGTGCATGCATTTTTCCTCAATTAATTTGAGTTTGTGGCCACATAATAATAAGCCTCTGAGGGTCCGGTGGTAGAAAATGCTTTGAGCATTAACCTCGACTGGTGGTTATCTTCCACTAAAGAGTGTTATTATTATTATTATTATTTCATTTAAAATATATATAAGTTCTGTACTATATGCCCTTATGTCACAAAATGTTCGGCTTAGTGGACAGCAGAGTTTCGGATCTCGTCAGCTATCCAAGATCTCTGGAGCTCAAAAAATGTCTCGCGGGCTTAAGTGGCAGAGATTGCCTAAGGCATTAACTTCGCCCCGGATTACAAAACAATAGTAATTAAAAATTAATAATGTTCCTTTTTTTGTACATATTCCTATTTTTTTATTTTTATTGTTATTAATTTGTTGTTGCTAATTGTTTTGTATAAAAAATAGAATGTAAATAAATAAATAAAGAATCGAAGATTCAGTAGTCAGTAGCATGAAGATTTTGAGACTTGGATTTTGTCTCGTCTTGTGGTCTTTTCACGAGACGAGTCTAGATGATGTACTGTCACGTCTTGAATCCATCAGTTCAATGCACATATACCTCAACCTCCCTGATAAGACAGCATAACTATCCACCATGGTTTAAAATGGTCTCTTAGCAAGTTGCTTAAATCCCGCGATCTTATACAAAAAGCCATTTTTGTTTTATCCTGTAAACGTAATATCGTGTATTAACCTATGAAAAATGTTCGCACAGTAATTTTGATTCTGTAAATTTATACAAACCATCAGTTATTATTATTAAATACTTTATTAGATACAAAAAGACATAATTATGTACAACACAAATAATTATTATAAAAATTAAAAAAATCAAACAATAAAAAGGAAAGCTCTGAGATAAAGGGATTAAAGAGCGGGGTTTTTGCCTGTGGCAATCTCTTCAGTTCGGCTAAGGCCATCTAACTACCAGCGGTAGACAATATGTCTACCGAATACAATACAAATTTAAAAGTTACTAAAAGAACTGTCAACAATCATAGTACTTTTATCGTGCCTCAATTATCAAAAGAAGAAGACAATAATACATTAGTACCAAATGACACTTTTATCTTATTCGCCCAGTTCTTTTTTTTTTTCAAAGCAGAAAACTAACTAGCACTGAGATAACATCCTGACGAAGGATCCTGAAGTACCCCTGTTGAAATTTAATAACATTACACTTCTCCATGGAGTGTAAAAAGTAGAAGTGTCATTAAAGTGTGCTGCATTTTAATTCTGTGCCCCGCTTTGAAATTTATTTATGAGATTTGTGGATTTTTCATAAGGTGAACACAGCGCGTAGATAAGACGGAGCTACATTATTACGATTGCGAGGAAGTACAAAGTAATGAGGAAGTACAAAGTAATGAGGAAGTAGTACAAAGGAATAAGGAAGTACAAAGTAATGAGAAACTACAAAGGAAAAAGTAAGTTCAAAGTAATGAGGAAGTACAAAGTATGAAAGTAATGAGGAAGTAGTACAAAAAAACAAGGAAGTACAAAGGAAAAAGGAAGTACAAAGTAATAAGGAAGTACAAAGTAATGAGGAAGTACAAAGTAATGAGGAAGTACAAAGTAATAAGGAAGTACAAAGGAATGAAGAAGTACAAAGTAATAAAAAGTATGTCTTATTAAAACAGTGTAATGAAGTCCGGCATTACCATTATTGCAGAATTTCACACACCCAATCCTATTAGACAAAAAATGTGAGTTTTTTTTGAGACGCTAAAAAATATGTAAGTTAATGTTGTTTCTTAAAGAGGAGGAACAATTAACTCAGTGGTTAGGCGCTGGCTTTCTAGGCGAAAAATCCTAGGTTCAAAATTTCGGATCTACTAAAATTCAGGTCTCAGTGAACAACTGATCATGTTAAAAAAGACCCAAACTCATTTGTAGGTTGATTTAGTGCACTATGCACAGATATAGCAGAGTATGCTCTGGTAGTCAAGTGGTTAACGCGCTAGTCTAGTAATCCAGGTAGCGTAGGGATCTGATGGTTCGATTCCCACCCAGTGCATGACTTTTTCCTTAATAATTTGAGTTTGTGACTACATAATAAGACTCTGAGGATTATCTGGTAGAAAATGCTTTGAGAATTAACCATGCCTGGTGGTTACCTTCCACTAAAGAGTGTTGTTATTATTATAATTCAGCGAAACTCTTATTATTTTTTTAACCATCATTTTATTATTATTTTAAGGTTACCTTCCACCTCCAAATAAATAATGTTATTATTATTGTTATTTATTTAATCATTTTACTATTTATCTATTTTTTAAGGTTATACTGGGTCACTAGGTTGCAGTTTTCCGGACACGATAAGTCTTTGACCATAATTAATTTGAAATCCAATGATTACTATCGTATTTTTTTAATTTCCCTACAGAATAAAACACAATTAGGTATACATAATTGACATAATTCTCTTTGCACGGGCACGGGCTGGGTATATTTTTTAAAAGCAGTTGTAGATAAGAAAAGGATTGTGTTTTTTCTTACGATTTTTTCCCCTGTGTAATAAAACGGTAACTTATTTATGGTCTAGAAAATTTCTTTCTTATTAAACTTATAATTTGCAATCTTTTGCATAATATTCGAAAAAAGCCTCCTTTCCGTAAGTTTATTGCCTACAGGGTGCCTAGGAAACAGGTTGTGTTGTGTTCTTTGTATACCTACCCATTTTTTACTTCAGATTTTTTTTAATATTTTAGAAATCGGAAGTATTGTTTTCGTTTTTGTAAAAGAAAATATTCTTTTTCTCCGATTTCAATTTTTTTCATATTTTTGAATTTTCCCTCATTAATTTGAGTTTTTGGCCACATAATAATAACACTCTGAGGGTTAGGTGGTAGAAAATGCTTTGATCATTAGCCCCACCTGGTAGTTACCTTCCACTAAAGAGTGTTATTATTGTTAATCAAATGAGCCTTCTCCCTTGAACCTATTTGAAAACATGTGATTTTTCATCTAAAATTCTAGGGATTATTGTTGTCACTGTCAGTTTAGTTTGGTTGGGAGTGTGGGGACACCCTGTAGTCATTATGTACTAAATAACACACTTGTGCAGGCTGGGAGCTCAGACGCCTAATAAACGGTCGGCATATCCTCCCTTTCCTCCTACCTTTCTCTTCCTCTTTCTCCTCCTTCCCTCTCTTTCCTCCTACCTTTCTCTTCCTCTCTCTCTCCTCCTTCTCTGTCTTTACTTCCATCTTTCTATTTCTCTATTACTCTCTCTCTCCTTCTTTTCTCTCTTTAACACATAAGTACATAGTATAAATTATTTGGCAATGGTTAAGCTCAATGGTTAAGCACTCGCTAGCCATGCGGAAGGTCCGGGTTCTAACCCCCGCGCCGACAAAATTTTGTATTCAAAATTTGGTTACAGTTGTTTGTAAGGGATACCTTCCGGTGCACTCGTGTCAACCCAGCACCTCAATGGGAAGTATTGTGTCACTTCTCGCCCATCAGAGGGTAGGCATACTAAGGGATGGGTATATACAACACAGACCATGACAAGTGTCTTCAGCAACTCTTGTTTCATGGCTACGAAATAAAAAACACTCATCTTTAAATTTAAAAAAAAAATTGAACTACTTGGAAAAAAGGTTATACTCCAGAAGTATAAACGAAGTATTCATTTGTGAAATTGCACGAAACAAATAAATTAAATAAAAGATAAAAATACTCAAAAATGCCTTTCAGCTCGTGTCTATTTTAACCCCCTGAAAAGGTGCTATCGAAAGCGAGAAGGCAGGCAAGTGTCTTCTGCCAGGTAAGTGTTTTCTTATGTTCTCTCGCTTTTCCGTTTTGCCTCTCATCGACCTTATTTGTAGTTAACCCGTTCAGGTCTCTGTGGGCATGTTAAAAGCGATGCTAAGACAGACAGGTTTATTATTCATTATTATTAACTGCATTTTTAAGTGTTATTCAACAGCTAGGCCATCTCGAGACGAGGTTGTTACCTCCATTCGCAGAAAACTCATAAAACTGCTACCCACATTAAGCTCACCTAATAGCCTGGGTTGGGCAGAAATGCCAGCATCATGAATTCTTCACATCGCTCGAAGTTGCTTAACTTCGGTGATCCTAAGAGAGCCGGTGCATTCAACGCGCCATTGACGCTGGCACTGACAGATTTTCTTTTTAAAAATTCAAATACTTCGATCAAATGACCTGTTTGCTGATGAAATCTAATAATTTTCTGTATTTGACTATGGGACCGACCTCAGTAGCTTAATCGATAGGACGGCGGACTTGTATTCTGGAGGTCGGTGGTTCGAGTCCCGGTTTCAGTGCGCATTTGGTAAAGCTGGTTTGAGCGGTTGATGCATTTTAATATCACGAAGGTGATTAACACAAATTTTAAAGAAAAAAAAAATATTTGACTATGGGGTGTATGTGTGTGCAACTGTGCATTCTACTGGACCACGGAAGTTCTCAAAGGGAAGAACAACAGAAGCATAATATAAAAGGGTTATCAACCCCCTCCCCCAAGGAAATACATACATCCCTCTCCTCCGCCTCCTCCTATATTTTATTCATGACTTTATCTGCTCTCTACTTTGCCGCTTTCCGTATTTTATTTAATTTCTCTTCTCTAACCCATGAAATGTCTCAGTGATTGCTCCTATCTTGTTGGTTACAATGTTCCATCACTGCAATACGTTCATTAATAATTTATTATGAAGAGTACGGGTGGTCTGGTGTCTTTAGTATACGCCGACACTAGCCTCATCAGTCATGTATTAGGTGGTTTCAAACACCACATTAATATCGAGAGTGCCCTAGACTGGATTGAACCATTGGACCACTAATGAATGATGTGATACCTAGTAGGTATAAAAAATAGGACATAATGAATGATTAAAAAATAAAAATAATATTTAGAGACCTAATAGGTAATTTTTTTTATCGCAAAATTACTCAAATTCGACCTTAGGAAATATTTTCTATACTTTCGGCTCGAACCACCGACCTCTAGGATACCTACTAGTCCGCGACCTCATATCTATCGAGCTACTGGGGTCAGTGATATGTATAAGATCTAATTCGAAACAAAATACTCAGGATTCATAATACTGATGCCTAATACAAATATTCATACTACAAAAGTTGTCTATTTTTGAATTGAATAGATCCTCCCTCAAATCGGTGTTTCAGCCGACCATATTAACACAGCATACTATATACATTCCGACTTGAGGGCCGAATTATAAAACAGAATTAAAGTTAAGCTAAGCCAGGCCCTCTCTCAAGTCGGAGTTTCAACCAATCACAGCGCACTATAGCCCGAATTAAGGGATAGTGTCCACTTAAATTAATCTAATCCTGTTTCATAATTCAGCACAAAGATTTTATTATTTAGTACAATGTGGTATTTATTTCTTAATAGTATTGCCAAAGGCAATAACCCCGCCCCTTAAGTAGCACATATTTATTTATTTTTTCGTAATTTTTTCTCTTTTTACCTACTTCTTATTATATTGTACATTAATTTGTAACTATCGGTGTTGTGCATGTCCTTATTAATTATTGTTAAAATAATATAAATAATAATAATGAGTTCAATGAGCTAGAGATCCATGCTGATGATGCTCGCTAATGCTCTCCTTCCTTTAGTAATTTTGTTTTTTTTTATATATTAATATTTTGTGTGTGTTTTTTTATTTTTATTTTTTTATATACGGCATAATTGTCAGTTATTGCTGGGGATTATGGCTATAGGTAGTAATACTTGCAGCCTCATCACCAGTGTTGACATATATGTAAAAAAAAATAAAAATGTTTTATTATAATGGTATCGTAATTCTTTAGTATAATGTGGACCTTAGATTCTGTCGTAATTCTTTGGTATAATGCGGCCCTTAGATTCCATCTCACCTTTGGCCAAGCAGCCCAGCAGCTCCATTCTCAAGCACACTGTGCGCCTGTGCAGACTATAGGGCAGCACCCGCACCTTAGTGGCGAATATGAGGGGCAGCAGCCTGTGGGTGACCACAGTGGCGGTGTCGCTGTTCCCGCTCAGGATCTGCAACAGAGAGAGGGAGAAATTATTAATTTCTTTAAAAATAAAAATTAGTCTCCAAAAAAAAAATAATGAACACATTGGGTGGAAGAGATTGCCACAGGCAATAACCCCGCCCTTTAGGTAGGACATTTCTCTCTTTTTTTCCTTCTTGTATATTTGTTTAATCTTTTTCTTTATATTTCATTGTGTTCTACTGTATATATTTTTTGTTCTACCTAATAAAGCTTAAAAAAAAACACAATACTTTTTTTTAATTAAAGTACCTACACTTCTGTGTTACAAGATGTTAGCACAAGAGCAATGACTGGTATTTATACACACACACATAGAAATACTCCCGATTTCTAATAATAGAAATTCATCGGAAGTAATAAATCGAATCACAACCTATTGATTTGAAGTCCTTCTCGTTAATGCTAACTATCTATCTATCTGTCTTTCATTAGATTATAATGGTGCATGTGAACTTCTATGGTTTTACGACCAACATCTCCTTGCTAACTGATGTGTGCTTACTAAGAATATAATGAATAAATTAATGTGTTTCTTTGTGTTATTACATCTGAATTTTAGTGATTAGCGCAGAATTATAGGAATTTTCCGTATATCTTTAATATCTCAATATCTTATTTCTGCCTATAATTCCGCCACTGGTCGCTGCTAACATTAAAGCAGCTACTAATTTTTCCTCAAGAGCTATGAGTGGACCTCGAACACCCAAGTACAGAGCAGAAAAAATCCTACCCCGCTGGGGATCGAACCCAGGTCACCGTGAGTGCAATGCCTAGCGCGCTAACTCACTCGGCCACGGTGACTAGACGCTATTTATTTGGTTATTTTTGTTGGATGTGTATACTGTTGACTGCCTAAAATTCCTAATACCTCCTAAAATAAATTTCTTAAAGCTATACATTTCTACTTTTTTTATCTAAGTGTCCAAAAAGAAAATTAGGTCCCCCTCTCCCACTTTGTCGTTCCTTATCCCAGAACAACATATCATCCCATTTCTCATTCACCAATATGTTCCTGACTAAAAGTGTCAAAGATTTCCTGCCCTCCCCCCTGGGTTTAGTCCATCCAATATATCCGTTCATTCAGCCATTCAGGGACCAGTGGCGTAGCCAAGAAACGGTCCATAAATATTTTTTTAGGGTTTTGTTTATATGAAGAAAAACCCTATAGAGAAGCCATTTTCCGTACGCATAACTCTTGAACGGCTAAGGCTTTCGAGTTAATTTAAAAAAAAAAAATATTTTATAATTAAAAGATTCGATCTAAAGAGTACACTGGTAGTAATATCCCTCTGAATCGCCAGTGAAATTAATTATTTAATTAAAATAAAACATTAAATAGTCCAGATTCCAGATGTACTCCCAGAGCAGACCATCCTAATCACCTCAACCAGCCTTGTCTGCCTAGTAGGCTGGTAGATTCCCATAGGGTCAATCGTTTTGGAAAATAAGGAAATTCGATAGTTGCTTATTATATTATAGAAGAAAAACACTGTGAACCAGAACACGCTTGGGATATGGAAAGTCATAAAATACTTCAAACAGTATAAGAAAAAGTTTGGGCAAGGCCTCAACGTCATTGAAAGTTGTTTGGAAATTAACTAAAAAACTGTTCTCATCATCATTTACACACGAAACTAACATGTCCAAAAAAATCTTTTAACCCATTAACGCCGGAATTATTTTTTCTCTCGGATTTTTCTTCATGTTAATTTATGTTTATCTATGATGATTTGTGACTCCAATATCTATAGGCCGTCGAAAATGGGTCTGCTCATGTTATTATGAGGAAAATCAATTATTTATTTTCAAGGTAATATAGTCATATCTATGTGTCTGTCTTTGTATAGGGCGTTCTTCACACTTCGGCCGAGATTGTTTGATTAGTGTTTATCACAATCGTAATGTCACAATAAATAATTAATAATAAGTCTAGTCTTACTACAGCTTACTAAACACTTGCCAAACTTTGGCCTCGAACCACCGACCTCCAGGTTACGAGTTCACCACTTTATTGATCCAGCTACCAAGGTCAGGTTTCAAGCAGATAATTGTTTTAATGAAAGGATACGGCACTGTCGGATCAGGAGGAAAAAATAGAAAGTAAAAATAAAACTGTCAGGCGTGTGAAGTTTGAGTGTCATTTGAGAAACATCTAATTCCTTTCTCTTCCGTCAGAATAGAAGCCGGGGATTTTCTGCTCAAGTGTTAGGAGCGTGTTTCAACTGAACAGGGGCATATTTTTTTTTATAATAATAGCTAATACTGTTTAGTGGAAGGTAGCTACCAGACGAGGGTACCACCATTTTCTACCATTTTCACCATTAAGCATTTTCTACCACCTAACCCTCAGAGACTTATTTGTTATTACCAGTAAAATTTTGAAATAACGAAACTATGGCGCTTAACTGGTAACTATGGTAATCCAGGTAGCGAGGAGATCCGTCGGTTCGGATCTCACCCAGTGCATGAATTTTACATGACTTAAATCTTTAAATTCAGCCAGCCAGCAGCAACAGCAACATCCAGCGAGGTGAAGACTTCGTGATGCCTAACCCAGGCTAGGTTAGGCTTATGTGGGTAGCAGGTTTGTGGGTTTCCTGCGAATCGAGGGCAACACCCCTGTCGTGATATGACCATGTAGTTGAAAGCGACATTAAACCTCAATTAATTTAAATTTAACTAAAACTAACACGTGCCCAATTTATGATGGCGCATGTAATGGTGCTGAAAATAGATTTACCGTACTAAATAAACACATCATAAGCAGTCGAAAGAAAAGCTGTTATTATTGTGGAAGAGGAAGTGCTACAAGTTCAATCATGTTCCAAGTTTAACACGATATTGAGGTGCTACAAAATTGAACAGAAGAAAACTTCCAGCTAAACCCTCTGTCTGCTGAAATGTGGGATATTTCTCAAAGTCATACACATACCAACATAAAGAAAGTGAATAGAGAAGTACGTGAGTAGGTATATAATAAGTAAGTCTATATGTAGGTAAGGTAAGTAAGTATTATTTATGTAGGCAAGTTGAAACTACATACTCTTCTATTATTATTTTTTGATTAAACCGGAATTTGGCATAGTTTGCCAGTTTCCCCAGTAAGTAACTGGGCAATCTACTAGAACTAGACATTAATACTTAAATGTGATTGCTTGGTGACGGGCATTTGTTTTTGACAAGTTTTTTCATTAGAAAATACAATGTATAACCTTCGAAGTGCTGTTTTTTGTGTGACATTACCAGGACTCAAACCCATCTCTTCCGATTGGAGGTCCACTGCGCGAGTACTTGGGTGTTGAGGTCGGTTGTTATAATGTTAGGTATAGTGCTTTTCAAATTATTATCTATAGTACATATTTATTAAATGATGATAATTACAATATACGAGATATTTATTTCAATAAACATTTTTTTTTTCATACTTCATTTTCTACTGCAAACATTCCTTTTTTATTTATAATATTTATTTACTTTTTTTTCATACTTCATTATCAACTGCAAACATTCCTTAATGACTGGTAGCTCTTTTTGTTTCCTATTAAAAAGGACTCTCTCACAAAATTACAGTTTAACTTATTCATTTGCCGTCTGATTTCTCATCCCTCATGTCTGGCTCACGATGCGAGCTTCTAGTATAACCCCAAGGCTTCAAGACTAGCAGTCAGTATGTTGCTTAGAGAATAAGGAGAGAGCGAGGGCGCTCAGTTTCATCATTTATTCATCGACAAAAAGTTCATTACAGAGCGAGGAAAAATCCTTTTCATATCCACACGAAGTAACATGAAGAAAAGGAATTATTTTTTTCCCTCTCTCTATTCAATTTATAACTCTTCCCTTTTCTCGTTTTCTTACCTTCTCCCATTGCCTCTTTAGTATTCTGATATGAATATGTGTGAAGAAATGCTTTCTTTTCAATGTACCAACGTTTGGGTTTGCTTTATACAGAGTATTCTTTCGCAGGGGTAAAGCTAGGAAAGTACTGTATAGTAGTGAGATCCTGCTCTCTACAGAATATTAAATTTATGCTAAGGTAAACTAGGTAACGATGAGAAAAAGTTAATCTTTTTTTTATTTATTCCGAAAACTTTTTCACTTTCTTCAATCAGCGAAGTAGAGATCGCAAATTGAATAGGTACATCATCAGTTCTCGATGAAACCTTGAGACTAAGCAACCTCGATCTAAGTGAGGACAATGATAGGTAAACGGTATTCCTGTCCCATTTAAGGTGATGAAAATGTTAGCAGCTGAGAGTTGAGAACAACTCATCAGCGAATAGAGCGTTATAATCATCAAAAGGCTTTTGTTCTATCATGAAAAATCATATATTTTCATAAACCGTTCTAATGTTACTCGGAAACAGTAACACCCCATGGACACGGAAAGTAAGTAAGTACGAGTACCTATACTGTTCTAAGATAGGAATAACAGAAAAGTATTATTATCTTTCTTATTAACATCATTAGAAATTTAACATTTTTTTGGCTTTCGGGCTCCTTGCAAAGTATCTAAGAGCTTATACAAAACAGAAGCCAGCCTCCGTGGCATAACGGTTGTGACTACTGCCCGTAGTCCAGAGAACCTGAGTTTGATCCCCGTTCGGAGCAGATTTTTCATACAGAAAATTTTGTTCCCTTCGTACATGTGAGGCTGGCATTTCTGGCCCTACCCAGGCTGGGTGAGGTTAGTGTGGGTAGCTCGTACGATTCCCAGCGAATGGAGGGTAAAACCCCGTCCTAATCCAGGAAATCAAATAGAACCGTTGACGTTGGGAAGGGCATCCAGCCGAAAAAATGTGCCAAAACCAACCAACCTCAACCATGAGGTTGAACAACGACGACCCTGCATAAGCGGAATAAGACACAGTAAAAGAAGAAGAAGATACAAAACAGAAGACTGGAACCATACAAAGAGCCTAAGGCTGATGACGACAAAGAGTGTGAATCTCGAAAAGCCTACAAAAATACCCTGTAGCTCCTCAGGACATCAGGTGGCTAAATAAACATTGAACCCTTCTTCCCCTTCTGCTAAACTGGCGCGCTGACCTTTACCACAAATTAGTGTGAGCTTCCTCGGACTTCTAAGTGCCCCTAGAAAATATTTGTATAACCCCCCCGCTTCCCCCCGCCCATCCCCGCCCTGCGCCCATCTCTCAAGTGCTCGTAGAGAATTTCAATTTCCACTTGAAAAATAATTGAAAATTTCTTAACAAAAAAGAAATAAGTTGAAGTTTTAAAAGTTCAACCCTTCTTATTTGGGTACCATGTAAAAATTATGGCCAACCCCTCTTGATGTCTTTTGTTATAAGACAAGACCAGTGGTGTATGCTTCATTTATACAAGGTAGCATACGTGAGTTCATTGAGTGCACATAATATAGCTGCATCTGTATAATGATACATATGTTATAAATACATACCGTTATATAAGAGTATACCTTTATTGCTCGAATGAGCAATGTCAACAACACCCTATGTCCAGGCTTCTGGACATAGGGTGTTAAGTAATGGACAACCCCTCCCAACTAAGCCCAGACGGGCCGTCAAAGGCCTATTGGGAATTAGTATGAGAGATTTCCTCCCTGGTCACAATAGATCTTACTAGGTCGCAGTGTTAATTGTATGGTGTTTCATTTAAAACCCTGCAACCAGGTCGCATAATAATAATAATATCCAAGTTCTATAGCATCGCTGAACAATGCTTAACTGAGATTTATAAAAATTCAAGAGGAGATCTCAATAATTCGAGCTGTGTCCCTTCGACTTCGAGGAAGTCGAAGATTGATTAAAAGTTTACCATATGAAGATGGAGCAGTCATAATTTATTATATTTTTGATTAATAAATAAATAAAATGCTTAACTGAATGAGAACTGGTGTATTTATCATGCTATCGACCGCGACGCTCGCTAACCCAATCTTTGTTTTTTTAATGAATATTTTTTTAAAGAGAGGTCTGTAACATTCAGAGTCCTTGCCCACATGCCCACCCAATCTTTACTGAGTAGGTTTAATCTTGTATTCAATCTCTAGAACTCAGAAATTCTAATCTTTCGAAATCCTGCCCTGAGCCTGTCCATTTTGAAACGTCAATGGGCGCCACTAAGTGATTCTCCATTCAGGTTTGTAAATAAAAAGAAAACATCGAACACTTTTCCCTTTTGTGAGAATCTTACCTACATGTGAAAAGAGGAAAGATAATCCACACAACACATTATGGTGGAATTCTGTACAAAGTAGTTACCTACATCTATATACATTGTACATCATGTACAACCTCATCATGTTAAAGTGTATAAAACTTAACCCTTTCCTAAATCCTAAAAAAAATTGAGTAATAGATTTGGGTGAGTGGAGAGATTTCAATGAAATTTGTTAGGATTTGAATAAAATAGTAAAATACATATTAAAAAATAAAATAAATAGATTTGGGTATTAAACCAGGAAACCAACAAGAAACTGAAAGATGCTATTGGACATGAAATCAATGCTATTCTTACCCCAAGACATGCTGGTAAACGCGATGAGAGAACGACTGCATAACCAATTCATGCATTCTGAATCAAGGCCAACATCTTCAAGATGTGTTGTGATCTTCAGAACGTAAATTATTGGTGAGTAGGTATTACAATAACTTCTTCATAATTATATTGTTTTCTCACATTCCATCAATTTTTTCAAGCATCAGATTTGGAAGAAAGGCAAATCAATTTGGTTCATAATCAATGAAAGGTTTTATATTCGTACGAGTATAAAAGTCCAACCCTAATCGGCTCATGTTAAACTAAGTCAACCATCCCCACGAACTGATGAACCATTCTGACACATGATGGGTTAACGCCTGAAACACGCTGAAATCTTGAAAAACGTCGGTCTTGGTCGGAGCATACATTTTTCAAGACCGGTGCAGAAAATTTGACGTGATCCTCAATGCTCTGACAGATTCCTGGCGGAAACATTAACGTTAAGCTTAAGCAGGATGCGAGGAATGAGCGAAACCTTGCGAGCTGATAACAGGGAGAAGGATAAAATGTTATGAGAGGGAGCTCCCTGATCCTGGCGAACTTCCGTCGGGAGAAATGCAGATGAGGAGGAGGTCTTCTGGATAGGCAAACTGAGGAAGCACACTACGGGAGAAAGAACTAGAACAAAATGTATGCACAGGGCTTGCTCCTTTTATATACTCCCGTTAGTCCTGTTCTGCCCAAATACGCAGGGGGTTAAACGTAAGGCTTGTCAGGAGAAATAAATTATGTAAATTATGCGAGTCAAAGATGATTGATGTGAACCTGACGTAAAGTATGACGTCAACATTATTATAATTATTATTAATCAGAAAAGTATTCTAACTGAGACTATGTTTTAACAAAATTGACGAGTTTGTTAAAAATGTATTATTTTTACGTACTTTTTGAAGTTTTGTTTATACACTCTGATCCTGAGTCCTCAAAGAAAAAAACTAATTAGAAAGGAAATCATAATTCGATTCTTGATGAATAATGAACGAATGCTCTGACGCAAAGCCACAACAGTGAGGTAAGTTCAAACTGTACACATTAGTAATAAATAATGACATGCCACGAATGTTCCAAGAAGAAAACGCCTCGAACCTTTGCGACGTCGAATCTAGAGCACAGGTACGAAAGTTTTACCTGCTGCTTGTATTGCTTAACTTTGACAACTCGTATAAGATTTCTCGCCAAGATAAACAAATGAACTTTTAATGTTCATAATTCAGTAGAGTTCTCTCATTGATTTTCCTGCGCTCGACAAAGACAACATAGAGTAGGAAACAACACATTTCGCCGCCAGTCCTTCTGCCAAGAAAAATGAAAACAAGAAGTTTTCAATCTGTGTGCACGCCTAGGTTTTGAAATTTAAACAAAAAACTTTTCCTCAGCTTTCAAAGAAAGGAGAAAGGGATTTGGAGTGGAACTTTTCAATGAAAACAGCAGCAAGCTCGCTGTTCCCACTAGGCATTAAATTCCTTAGTTAGGAAACTGTGCTATCTGCTTATGAGATTCAACTTCCTTTGCTTCGTGCAATGTCACAGTTATGTTAAGTTTTCGAAGGGTCAATTTGTAAATTTATTTGAAACTGGATATTCTGGATGGATAAAAATAATAATGTTTTGAATGTTGATCGATAAATACGTGAATCCAGAAGTTATTCTTGCAAACAGAACAATAAAGCATAGAATGCACCTTTGTGTGTAGGTTTTTTTTTCTTCAAATGAAAGCGCTTTTCAACCTTAAGGGCCGTATTATGAAGTAGAATTAGTGAATCTAAGCCGACCCTTAGATTTTCCCAGCTGACCGATAGGTATTCTAAAATAAGATTTTCCGTCATGAAGGCTGGCAACAGGTCTGTTACGCCATCGAAGTAATATACAGTTTGCAGCTACAAAGCCCGGCTTAGATATGACCTCTACAGTTGTTGTCAAGGTGAAAGTTAAGGAATAGTGTCCACTAAGATTAACAAATCCTGTTTCATCATTGGGAACCAAATTTATTCAGCCTACAGATCGACTACCTCTTATTACAGGTACATAATTATGTATGTAAAGCTGAACCAATTCAAGAATTTAAAGAATCTGTACTATCTGCTGACCTTTAGAAGTTAGAACGAATTAATACCTATGATCCATAAAAGTCCAAAATAGATTACAATTATTTTTTTTATCTAAACCTAGGAGTTCTAGAATTTCTATGTACATACTCGTTAGGGTTGCCAGACGTCCCGTATTTCCCGGGACGTCCCGTATTTTGGGCACTTTTCAAAATGTCCCGTACGGGACACGCGTGTCCCGTATTTTCCCAGTTTCACCATCTCCTCTGGTAATTTAGGTGATAATAAACTGTTACGAAGAGAGAGTTTTCTCTCAAATGAACCTGAAATGGACAGACATCAGGAACAGGTGTTCGGCTGACATGATTTCAACTGAACTAAAAATAATGTTCAACTACAATATCACTTGTACCCAATTTTACCAATATCTCAATGGTAAAAAAGTTTTTGTCAAAAAAATACAGTCTAATCAAAAATATGAGAAGTAATAAATAAATCTGAATAGTAAAAAGTTGTTTTTAAAAATAAAGCTTTTTTCTTTCTTCCGAACATTGCAGGATGTGGGGGGGGGGGGGGGGGGGGGGGGGGTTGTTTAAAAGGGCTTGTCCCGTATTTTCATCCAAAATCCGTTTTTTTGGACGTTTTAGGTCTCTTGTCCCGTTTTGGGCTGGAAATGATCTGGCAACCCTAGGTATTATGCTCGTAAATATGAACTAGAGGTATAGAATTCTGGATTTTCCGAGTAACTCTGTTCAATCAACTCCGCTCAGGGCATTTCAGATATCATTGTTTGCAACCCAGTCTAATTGAGTAAAGGAAACCGGGAACCGATATTTAATTCCCACAGGAGCGAGGCGGGGTGGGGGCAGAGGGACCTAACTCAATAAGCATTCGATCAGGATAGCCCGGGCTGCTGTTTCATACAATTAAATTATTCGCGAGGAAAGTATTTTTTGCGGAGAAAAAAGAATGCCAATGTCACTGATGCTTTACAAAACTTTACATTTTCAAAGGAAAACCAAGTAACATTGAACATCGTTCTTTACATGAAACTCAAAATATTTTTACACTGTTGACCTCTGTTTTTTGTATTTTGTGATGCAGTCGGCATCTTAATATCCGAGGGCACAGCAGATCATGAAGATTAAGATGTCCTAAGTTTTAGAGAAATTATTTAAAAGAAGAAGAAGAACAGCATCTTACCGAAACAAATTTACTACAAAATGAGGTGGAATTAGGTGTGAAACTTGCTGTGTGGTGTACCTGCCTTAGATGATGATGATATTTTATTGTTTTACACATTTTCTATTTCTAAAAGTAAGTTTTATCTTACCAAACATGCAGTAATTTAATCACCCATATCTGATAAGAACAAATTATTATAAATTTTATGATGAAAAATGATAAGCTATTTCTACCAAAAAATGTCAAGAAAGTAGAAAAAAAGGTCTTGGCGTTTGACAACACGACTATTCTATTTTTGATTTATTTTCCGCTTCAGTTTTCATTTGTTCAATCTGTTCTCATTCTTCAAATGGCCCTAAGTATATTAGGAAGGAGTTTGATTGAGCTTTCTCTTGTTATTCGGAAATATGGTTAAGAAATTAAGAAATTTCAATTATAGATAATTAATATTAGTACTTGGTTATAACTACAGCTGATGATACATAATAACTCAAATTCAATGTCTTCCACTAGTTTTCTATGCATTGTGATAAGAAGTCCTGTTGTTTTTTTGGATTTACAAATGACATTCTCAAAGAACATGTTATAGTTATTATTATTATTATTTTACACTTTATTATTAAGGACATATATACAAATAGTCAATTATTACAAATTAATATACAACATAAGAAAAGAAAAAAAAAACTGGAAACAATATAAGAAGAAAAAACAATATAGAACATAAATGGAGAAAAAATGAATAACTAAACACATCTCCTAAGGGTGGGGTGGGTTATTGCCTATGGCAATCTCTTCCACCCAACCCTATTTATTAATTATAGCGTTAGGTTCCCTCATTACCGATATTTAAAAATCTACTCACCCGTCAAAGCAAATCAAAACTGATAATAAAACAGAAATTTTGTATTAAAACGTTTGTATTTGAGTGCAATATGAAAATACAAATAAGAAATAAACTGACTAAAAACATTTCACTAATACGTTATTGAAGACTTAAAATACCATACGCGCCTGACACTTGACCTATGAAAAAACTTTTACAATTTTTAAAGAGATACATCTTAAATCAACAAAAATTGTTTCACAAAACAGTAAACATGACAAGAAAGCTGAAATGTTACACCAAAACGTTTGTCTTGGTGAGCAATATTTTTTTTAGAAGGTAATTGTGCCCCGGAACCATTACATCAAGGCACGTTACCTTTACATCCATGCCATTCCGGAAAACGAAAAACTCGGTAAGAATTTTCTGCTCCGGCCGGGATTCGAACCCGCAACCTCCGGGTCAGCAACCAATGTTCTTAACCACTGAGGTCGGCGAGCAATATGGAGATAACCTTTGCGAAGACAAAGTGCCGGGATTAAACTGGAAAAATTATACGGTAATGTTGAATAGACATAAGCACTTCTCGAAAGATGTCGCCATCGAACCAATTAAGGTTTAGGGTAAAACACCTCCCTTCGCAACTTATTCCACCCCATTGCAGGAAACTTTGAGATGCATAAAGTTTACCCCTCAACCTGCACACCTGACCACAAACATCTTATCCATTGAACAGATAATAGGCAGGAAAACTGTCGTAGCTCCAAGGTCACATCTTCAGTTTTGGTGCATCTTGAAATTTCAAACAATTTCTAGGAGGGTCCTTGTTAGAGGAAGAAGCAGAGACAGCGGAGATATTCATTCATAAGAAAGAGAAGGGAGAGTCCTGAAGGAGGAAGGATTTCTGAGGAAGAAGTAGAGAAGAGCCCATTAGGAGAAAGTTTGAGAAGCTGAGAGAGTCCTTAAGATATAAGGAGGGGAAATTCTTTAGTAAGATCGATGGAAAAGCCTTCAAGGAGAGGGAGTTACGGACAGTTGGAACACGGTAGTAGTTAAAGACATCAACCATTTTACGTTTTTTTTGTGGATTTGATCGCAACCAGTGCAAAGATTTTACGCTTTGGGGCCGAATTTTAAAACTGAATTAAACTTAAGATGAGCCAGACTGCCCCTCAAATCGGGCTAAAGTGCATTGTTTTTGGTTAAAACTCTGAATTGATGTAGGGTCTGGCTGATTTTAAATTCAATCCTGTTTTATAATTCGGCACTAGAATATCCATAGGGATTCAACGCGGCAATGCAGCCTGCATTCTTGGTACTTTACCACATGTCAATGGCATGGATCATATACACTCACCGGAAGAATTAACCGGACACTTCCTGTTTTCCCCTTTAACACCGTGTATTTCCATGCGGCTGCAAAAGGTTGTAACTTCTACTGTAGATAACTTTTTTATATGACTTTTGTCTTGTATAAAAGAAAACAGATTAAGGATTTACACTCATTATAAGAAAAAATTCAGGAAAAATCATTGCAACTCATGGAAAGAAAAATTTAAAATTTCAATTTACCGTATTTTTGAGATTTTTGAAACATCCTCAATGAATTGTGTTTTTTTTTAAATCCTTGTATTAGTAGGTCATGTTGAAATTGAAATCTTTAGGTTTTTGTATTTTTAAGAAAAATCGAATGATAAAAATAAAATAGTGAACTGAGTGTGTTCTAAATAAAACACCTCTAAAATTCTGTGTTTTGCAAGTTTACATTTGTCTTTCCATGAGTTGCAATGATTTTTCCTGATTTTTTTTCTTATAATGAGCTTAAATCCTTAATCTGTTTTCTTTTATACAAAACAAAAATCATCGGAAAATGTTATCTACAGTAGAAGTTACAACCTTTTGCAGCCGCATGGAAATACACGGTGTTAAAGGGGAAAACAGGAAGTGTCCGGTTAATTCTTCCGGTGAGTGTATATAACCTGCAATAGATGTGAATTGTACAGAAGTAATAAAAATAAAAAATTTACGATTTGAAAAAAAAAAATCGGCACTTTATGAGAGATTTTAGTAAATATTTTATACAAATGGTGGATACAACTATGCCTATTGTTAGGCACTTACTTACTTACTTTCCGTGTCCTCCTCCAATGGTTGGCGACTTAGAGTGCTCTCTCGTTAGCCATCAAAAGATCGTCATGGCACTATATTGAATATACTGTCACTTTACAACTGCACCGTCCGGTCACAATTAGATCTAATAAACGTCGGTGTGATAATTGGGGCTTCTCTTGTGGAATATCAACCAGATAATAATAATAATAACCACCTTACAAGACTTCTGCAGTGAAAGGCAAGGATACAATAAATAAATTCACAGTTGTACAATCAATGTTCAGGAGCAAAAGGGAAGAATCAAGTCTTGCGGACGCAACCCTTATTTCTCTACCCTCTAGAACTTCTTCTCAACCATTCCCCTTTCCCAAATACTTTTGTTTGTTTGAACTCTGTTCCATACTTTCTGCACGGTAAATTTTCGCCAGCAACTATTTACACCCCACTTGTTCATATCATTTGTCTCAATCCAGTCTTCAATTTCGTACTCCTCTCCTTCCTAGACTTAACCCTCCGCATTCTGGTCCCCCTTTTCGCACCCACTTCCCATTACCTCCTCGACCACCCCATTACCCGCTCCTGTTTTCCTCTCAAAATTAATAAAAACTTTTGCTCCTCGTCTAGTAGTTACACCTAAAGTGAGCTGTGGGGTGGGCAGTGGCAAAGTTCAAATATTTGAGATGTTGATGTCGTCGGGAATAAAAATTGAGTTAGTCCGGTACTAAATAGTGCTTCGGTCGTCCTTTGAAAGATTTTAAAGATATTTGACGGATGATGTGATGGATGTGTTATGATATTTAGGGTAGTTAAAAAAAAACCTTTTCCTAAATATGTTTAAAACGTTCAAATTTAAGTTTGCATCTAGCTTTTTACTGATGCTCCATATTAGACCATCTGCTGCTTTTTTGCTATCATATTTTTGTATAGCTAATATTTTATAAATATTTCTTTTTTGTTACATTTAAAACCGTTGTATGCCACCTATCACTCTCATTTTTGGTTAATTATGTCACGGGGACAATCAGATACCATCGGATATGCTGATCATTTTCATTATTTGAATATACTGCAGAGACAATTAAATTTCTTCTATTTAATTTGTAGTCTGATAATCTGATTTGCAACAACCACAGATGAACTTTAATCTAGTAGAACTTGTCCACTTCAATTTTTGGACGATCACATGACTCAAATCCATCGAATCATTATTTTTCTTCCCTTATTTGAAAACATACCTAAATATATTGGGAGATACAGATATAATAAAGAGGTTCCTGGACAAGTACAAGAAAGCAAACATCCCACTAGTCCTGAAGCCTGAAGGGCATTCCACCCCTAATGATTGTTTTAAAACCATGACCAATATCAATACACATTGCTTTGCGGACACATGGGAATTCCACCCTCTGTAAGAAAAGTCCCTAATTTTTCTTCCTGTGAGCAATTTCAATTTTTCTTTTCCTCCCTTTTTATAAACTCGATATCAACGTCTCCTAAAGTAAATACTTTTCTTTTGTAATTTCCGCAACCAACTGACGCGATGACGCTCCAATTTCACACGTTCCATTACATTTACAAAATTATGTAAATAATTTATAAGATTCTAGAGTTCTGTTACAATCTCATTAATGAAGGTTTACAAAGTAGATCTAAGAATGTAATAATTGTCAACTCTTAGTAGATTTTTTACGATCACACGTCAGACATATACATTTGCCCTCTAATAGTTTTTTGATCTAAAGTTTCATCTTGCGAGCCGATCACGAAAACCAAGTTACAAGTAGTGATCCATCTCGTCATTTTTCCATATTTTACTCATTTTGTACTCAGTTTCATGACTGAAGACACGTTTTAGCATTCGGAAAAAAAGAAGCAGGAAAGAAACGTTGCAATCTTCGGCGACAATAATATTCCATAGGTTTGAAAGCCGCTATTCTCTACCTTGAAGGTCCTTCTGAGCATAACAACACCACTCTGCTACATAAATCTTCGTTCGAACCCAACGTACGAGAACACGCTAATGGAAAATCATTTATATTGATTTTCATCCAACATTTCCACGTTAGTCCAGAAGTTTCCTTTGTACGAGTATGAGGGTCGGGAAATTTATGAGGGTTCATGCGGGAATGAAAAACCGCAGTATTTTTCAAAGTTAGGAAATATTGCTTTCCGCCGACATCGTCTGAAATCCCTCGAAGAATAAATACTTGCATTTCCAAGGTGCTATTGCATTCGGCACACAATGCACATTGGAAAGTTTATATTAAAAGTCTTATGAGTTACAGCTAGAATTATGGTAACTGCCATACTGAAAGCTGGTTTTGAGTTAGGGCTTTCAACTTATGTTCGTGTTGATCCATTTTGTTAGGTGAATGTAAAGCCAATTTTCCCTAAAAAATAAATTATAATAGTGATTAAACAGGACTCAAATACTTTATTGAGCATGTAGGTTTGGTGCTGGACTTAAGTATTACATTTGTTATACCTGTAATGGTTTTTAAATTGTAAAATAAATAAAAATAATAAAAGGTTAAAAAATACCCACAAAAATAAATTTCTGAGGGTGGAGCGCCTATAAAACTTCCAAATAAATGAACAGTAATAAAAAAATGTATAAAATGAAATTGGTTTCTTCAATCTTCATATTGTTGGATTTATTATTATTATTATTATTATAAAACCTGGTTGCAGGGTTTCGTCTGAAACACCATACAATTAACACTGCGACCTAGTAAGATCTATTGTGACCAGGGAGAAAATCTCTCATCCTATTTCCCAGTTCTGTGCCTATGACGGCCCAACTGGGCTTAGTTGAGAGTGGTTGTCCAATGCTTAACGCCCTAAGTCCAGAAACCTGTTCCCTTCATGAGAAGTGTCAGTCTCTGGACGAGGTGTTCTTGGTTATGGAGATCTTCGAGATTACTGGATTCGAAAATCCTAAATCTCCTGTTATCCAGCGCCTCACATTCGAAGAGAATGTGTGTTGCTGTTTCTTCTTCCAGACCACATAGCCTACAATCGATTGGTTCTCCTCTAGAGAGTCCTAATCTGTGTAAGTGTTTCCTAAGTGGTCCGTGGCCAGTGAGTAGGCTCACTATTAATCTTAGTTTATTTCTGTTGAGTGACAGAGATTCCTGAGTGAGTTTCTTGGAGTATCCTGTTAGCGTTAACTTAGAGTGTCGCATGCCACTGGAGTTTCTCCAAGCTTTATTTGCTTCATCCATGACCAATTTCCTGGCACTAAAACGGACCAGGCATTTGGGTATGGCCAGCACCGGTTCAGGGCCAGTGAAGCTTTTTTCTGCAGCCTCTCTTGCTAGGAGATCTGCAGCCTCGTTGCCTTGGAGACCACTATGCCCTGGAATCCATTCCAAGTTTACCTTGTTATGGGTGGCTAGTTCATTAAGTGTTCCAACACACTCCCATACCAATTTTGACTTAATTTGGTATGTTTCTAAAGCTTTGAGGGCGGCTTGGCTGTCGGAGAAGAAAGTAATTTTCTTCCCTTTCCAGCCTATTTCCAGTGCGTGCCTGGCTCCCATTATAATGGCGAAAATCTCGGCCTGGTACACTGTTGCCAGTGTACCTAAGCTTTCAGATTTTCTACAGAAGCCTGGCCCGCAAAGGCCCGCCCCACTGCTTCCACTCATGCGAGATCCATCTGTATAGTATTTGATACCCGCATGAGATAATATTTCTTGGCTTGATTCCTTTTCCCAGTCTGACCTAGGTCTGACTAGTACTTCGTAGGAAAGGTCAAGGTTGTTTTTGGGAATCATGTAGTCAACCGGCATATTCTGCTTGTATGTCACATGAGATTTCTCGATCAGTTCCCTGTATCGGGCGGGTAGCCTGCCAGAGCGACTGGTTGATTGCCTGAAAGCACCCATGATGGCCTCCCCCTTGATAAATAAATATAAGGGTGGAAGCCCTAGAATGACTTCCAAAGCTAATGTGGGTGCTGTTCTGAAGCAACCAGAGATCATCAATAAAGCTGACCTCTGTGTTGATTCCAGCTCCCTCTGAGCAGTTAGCTGCTCAGCTTTCTTCCACCATATGCAGGATGCATATGTGATTCGAGGTCTGACTATAGCAGTGTATATCCAGCGAGTTACTGCTGGTGTCAGACCCCAAGTTTTGCCAACAGACCTTCGTGCAATATGAAGTGTAGCCTTAGCCTTGTCTGTGGTTTTCTTAATGTGCTGATTCCAGGTCAATTTCTTGTCGAGATAAACTCCGAGAAACTTGACTTCTTCAGCAATTTCAATTCTTTCACCAAAAATTTTGGGTGCCTGGACGGCGCCTAGCTTATATTTTCTAGTGAAAGGTACTAAAGTGGTTTTCAGAGGGTTGACTTTAACCCCCCTACTCAAGCACCACTTTTCAACTATTGAGAGAGCATACTGAAGTAGTTCAGACAAAGTTGTTTTGTATTTTCCTCGGACTAGGATGACAAAGTCGTCCGCATACCCGAGGGCAAAGAAACCAGCCTTATCTAGTTCGTTAAGAAGCTCATCCGCAACAAGATTCCATAACCTTGGAGAGATGACTCCCCCCTGAGGACAGCCCCTGGTTGCATTGATTTCTTTTTTCGAATCTAAGAGTTCGGCGATAATTGTCCTCGATTTGAGGAGCTGTGTAACCCATTCGGAAATAGTTTTACCTGCTCCCGAGATGGATTTAATTATGGAGTCCAAAGAGGTGTTATCAAAGGCACCCTCTATGTCTAGAAAGACAGCCATGGCAATCTCTTGATTATTCAGCGCTAATTCAATCTTGCTAACAAGTTCGTTCAGCGCTGTTTCAGTTGATTTGCCTCGCTGATAAGCATGCTGATTGGGGTTGTGAGGAATCCTATATATGAAGTCCTCTTCCAGACGCCAATCGACTAATCTTTCAAGTGTTTTCAAAAGAAAGGATGAGAGGCTAATCGGTCGAAAAGACTTAGCCTGGCTCAGATTTCTCCGGCCTGGCTTAGCCAAAAAGACGACCTTTGCTCTCCTCCAACACTTGGGAATGTAACCCAGGGCCAGACTAGACCTGAACAGCTTGCACAGTACTGGACCTATGAGGTCCAATCCTTCTTGCAATATAACTGGATAGATTCCGTCTGGTCCTGGAGATTTAAAAGGTTTGAATGTGGATACTGCCGCTTTTACCCTTCGATTAGTGACCGCAGCCTTAGCCTCCTCCCAATCCTGTTGAGTTGGCACCTGGTGGGAGCCTTCTTCAGGATGTGAGGGAGGGAGCCCAGTTGTGGCACAGATATGTCCGGGAAAATGTGCGTCAAGTAGCACTTCAAGGGTTTCTTTACTATCGCTAGTGTGTGAGCCATCAGGTTTGACTAGTGTACCTATTCCAAAGAAAGGGTCCCTTGCCATTAGCTTTTGGAGACGCGCGGCTGAGTCGAAATTTTCGATACTGCCACAGAACGTCCTCCATGAGCTCCTTTTGGCCTTTCTTATTTCTGTGTTATAAACTGTGAGTGACCTGTGATGGGCTTCCCTATTACCATCCCTCTTAGCTTTATTCCACAGTTTCCTAGTTTTCTTTCGAAGGTTTTCTAGGTTTTTACTCCACCAGACTGGTTGTTTGGTGTGATTTTTATGTGTAATCGGACAGCAATTGTCAAAAGATTTCAGAAGTGCACCCTCCAAAGAGAGAGCAGCTTCATCTAGAGTCCTGCTGTCCTTTACATCCACTTCTACCAGTTCTCTTCCAAGAGATGTTCGGAAGAGTTGCCAGTTGGCTTTCCTGGGATTACGATATGTAGTGGATGGACCTTTATCGGTTGATAACCTGAAGAAAATGTATTGGTGATCAGATAATGAAATTATCTCATCTAATACCCTCCAGTTGTCTATGACTCTCGCCGATCTCTGAGTTCCTATAGTGATATCTATTACCTCAGTTCTAGCTCTAGTGACAAACGTTGGTTCATTACCAACATTAAAAATCAATAGGTTATAATTATTTATAAAGTTAAGTAGTAACTCACCTCTATCGTTGACATCTGAGGATCCCCATAAGGAATGATGGGAATTGGCATCGATGCCAATCAGGTAGTCCAGGTCTTCCTCCCTCATGTGATTGACGAAGTCCTGGAGCTCCGGGCTTATGGGGTCAGCATTTTCAAAAGGTAGGTAGCAAGAAGCAAATATGTAGCTTTTGCTTTCCCTTCCCTCTTGAACGTTGATTTTGACTGCGGTCATGTCTCTAGTAATGTAGGTCCACATGGGTAAGCATGCAATCCCTTCCTTTACAAAGATACAAGACCGAGGATTTGCCGAGGTATGGTCATAAATGACAGTACCTCTACTTTCTCCAAGCCCTGCTACTCTACCATTAACCAGATATGGTTCTTGGATGAGTGCGAGCTGTATCAAGCTCGCCGGGAGGCGAGCGCTCGTCAAGTAGCGCCAGCCCACCGGCCTATATTAACACGAAACAGAGTTTATATGTATTTTGTTTTATTGTTTTCGCCCACTTCCCGCTAACTTTTATCAATTTTTATTTCAAATTCGTAATGAGACGCGAAAATAGATTGTGTTTCACGAAAGCGCGAGATTCCTACGATCAATTAAAGTCGTTTTCTGGCCACGCCGAAAATCTTGAATTTCATGAAAATATTCATACAGGTTTTTTTTTTCTTCAGACCAATTTTCTGTCAAGGGTACAGCAATGTGTGCTTGTCGTGGAAAGACGTGAGCTACGTTTTTGGATAGGGAATTTTTATTTCTGCATACCTTTTATAGTTTCAAGTATTTATTTTTTATAGGATAGGAGATATAGCCTTCTAAAATAAAACCGGAAAGTTGCACAGAGCCGCCCCTAGTTATCTTGGAGCTGCGATTCTGGTATTTTTCGAAAGGCCTTATCATAGGAAAAAATATAAAAATAGAACCAAAGTATTACACTGGACCAAACTTGAGTTATAGCCTTTAAAAGGAATACTTATTTTGGAGCCCAGAGCCGTCTATTGTTATCCTACAGATGTATTTCTGGTGTTTTTAGAAAGGTTTAGTCAAAGGGAATGAGATCACTTAATTTCAGATGGCTGAAACAAGTAGAAAAGTCTTTAAAGCCCTATAAAGGAATATCTATAATGAACCCTGGAGCCACGCCTAGTTATCCCAAGTTGATGACTGAAGGTTCTTTCTAAAGATCTAATTACGCAGAATTATACTACGATGTAAATAAAGTTTTAGAAAAATCAGCGACAGTGTGAGACATAAAAAGAAATAACTGAATTTAGATTAATTTATGAGTGTAACAAAAAATCTTCGCCTCACATATAACTTAAAATATGGGTGGGATATAATGGTCTTTGCTTCATCCAAGCTGCCAGCAGACCGTTTTATCAGATAGGGAATAATAACGTTCTATAATTTCATTCAAAGATTTCTACATCAAGAGGTAAACTAGGTCTACATTATGAGAAGTGTATAAAATATTGGCCAGTAAGAGGAAAAATATTGATTAATGTAGATCAAAACAATGATAAATTATAATAAAATATTATGTATTGAGCAGTATCTGTGGTCGTCGACTGGTATAGGTAAAACACAAAGTTTGCAAGGTGACCTGGGTTCGAATCCCGGCTAGGTAGAATTTTTTTTACTCTGTACTTTGGATGTCCGGTTTTCTCGTGAGAAAAACAGTAGTTGGTAGTTTGAGTCAACCTCATATGACCGTTTAATTTCGAACGAAGTGAGTATGGTTTAACTCGATCAACATTGATTTGTCACAATCTAATTATCCATCTACCTATGTAGGATGTAACATGATATAAGTTGCATTTTTTGTCCAATCGAACTGAAATTTTCAGGGTATATTCCATGGATATAATTATGCTTGCTTATTGTAATTATTAAATGTGTATCTAGTATAATTACTTCTTATTTTGTTTATATCTACCTACTGATTATGCTGAATTGACACCATGTTTAGTAACTCGAAGTTAGGCAAATATATGGGTCAACATTTCTTGGAGCCATAGTAAGAGGCAATTTCGGAACATACAATAATACTTGGCACTTTCATTTCCCTCTTTATTTTACCAAGATCGAATTTCCATCTACCTACCATGTACATAGGTACATAATATAAATAAAATTGTATTGTAAACAAAACCACGAAACAGAGTTGTCCGTTTTTTAACGAGTTCATAACTCATAACTAATTTTTCAATACAAGGTTAAAACACTAGTTGATTATTAATGAATTATTGTTGATGGATTTTAAGATTAAATAGGTATGTTTTTTTCTTTATTATTATATACTGGTTGAAGTTCCACAACAGATGCACCAATTATCACACCAACCTCATTTTAAAACGATTGTGACCAGTTGATTGTATTTGGTTTTAACGTCCTGATTTAAACTAGTCAGGACGGGGGGTTTTACCCTCCATTCGCTGGGAATCGTTCCAGCTACCTACCTACATTTACCTCACCCAGCTTGGGTAGGGCTGTGATTCCAGACTTACGTGGTTAGAGGGGAAAAAAATATTAGAAAAGTCTACAACAACCGGAAATCTAACTCGAAATGTCTGGTCTTCGGCTGTCGGAATAATATTTAGGCTGTCGGTGTCCTAATATTTTTCTCTTTGTCTCGTAGGAACAAGTCTTCTATTTGAAACTTCTTTGTCAAACAATCGGACGGTTTAGGGAAATGTACATTATGTAATTGAGTTTATAAAATAGGAGGTGGAGCTTCTAATCTATTGAAACACTTGAAATTAAAACACCCAACAAATTTTGTGAACCGAAATTCATCTCCTGTAAACGTTCTGAATGCAAAATTGTGAGATTTAGTTAATGTACTGAATAATGAAAGAACCGGTGCTTTTGTACTTGGTTCTTGAGTGATTACTCAAATCCATTATTCCATTTACATGCGCTCTCATAACCTCAAAAACCAAGTACAAAAGTAATTGGATAAATACTCGGTACTTTTAAGTAATCGATTACTGAAGTACCAGTTCTATGAAATACTGGATATCACCCATCTCTAATTATTGCCAAAAATACTGAAAAGGGGTACTTTTCTGTTAGTGAACCTCGGTAGTGGGTTTCAAAACTTGAAAAGATCAACAAAGTTGCTGAGCGCTCTAGTGTCACTCATATAAGGAATACACCTGTTATCTCAATGTTCCTCCTCTCTTCAGCAAGTGCTATGAAATATTCTTTCAGCAAATTTTCAATGTTTTTTTTCTATCTTTTTTTTTTCTCCTTGGAATTGTAATTATTTACAGATCAGTACTTGGGTCACAATATAATTTTAGAGCATGCAACTCATTATAAATTTTTACATTAAACAAGGTAGTGTCACCTCACTACTCGTACTTCAATATAAATTACCCAACATTTTATATGATAGTCTATTATTACTGCGTACTGTGTATATTACTGCGTATCGCAACATCCTTAGATTAAAATTTTTTTTCTTTTATCTGTTGATTGTTGATTAGTTTTTATTTCATCTATCAAAAGAAAATCAATTAAATCAAAAAGTAGTGATATCCCCCAAAAAACACTACGTGTACAAATAGTCGTCAAGTGTTGGAATAGTTAAAAAGAACTGATATCAAAAACGTCAATTTTCTATGTTTGAAGGAATTATTTTTCGCGTAATTAGTCTCTTGATAATTTACAGAACCACGTCCTTGACTGCACATTGTTTTGTTTGTAAATTACTACACATAAATTTCAGAACAAAACAGTCTGCAGTCAAGGACGTGGTTCTGTAAATTATCAAGAGACTAATTACGCGAAAAATAATTCCTTCAAACATAGAAAATTGACGTTTTTGATATCAGTTCTTTTTAACTATTCCAACACTTGACGACTATTTGTACACGTAGTGTTTTTTGGGGGATGTTTTTCTCCAAAATGATTTTGTTGAAGTGGGCACTGGGTGCTTTAGCGTGGTGAAGGTTTATTTGTACCACGTCTATCATTTTGGAGAGAGTACTTATGTTCTTGTTTCGGACTTCTTCTCGAGACTCGTCACAGTCACCCTACCAAAGCCTAGGTTTATAAAACCTTTAGCTTGGATAGTTGACCACGAGTCCTGATCCATCCGAACAACAACCCTCTTGCCTTGAGGTGTTTTTTCCGTGTGTAGCACCCTCCATTTTGAAGTGCTGAAACCACCATTTTGACCTTCCACCTTTTGGAGGATGGTCTCAGGGGTTTGGTCCCTCAAAATTTCCGGTGCTACAAACATGGCTCGAAAGCCTTTAGCGAGTTCGCTTGCTGGAACTGATTTCAGCAAGGCTCCCTGCCAAGGCACCATGTTTTCACAGACACTGGTAACCCAGCCTGCAGTAGCATCGTCACAGCAGTACAGCATGACTGCACCACCATTTAAACGAATACCATTAAAGCTGGGGTTGATGGTATTTTGTCCATTTATGTTATCCATAATGGAAGCTTGGATTAGCCTGAACTGCTCATCCGTTACCTCCACTTCTGGATAGTTCTGATGGACAATGGCCATCTTTACTGAGGTTGAAGAACCACTGTAAGACGGCTTTACCTCATTTAAGCGATGTCGCTTCTTTTGAGGGTTTTCTTCTAATTCTTCCGAGTTGGGAGTCAGCTCATTTCTACTCCTTTTAACGGGTGTAGATTTGGGCGTCCCAGCCTCGGCGTTCTGAAGGGCGGCAAGCCTGAGCTTTTGGCGCTTTTTCAGCTGTGCCCCAGTAACCCTTTTAACGAGAGGTGGTCTCTTGGGAGTCAGTCCACCGACCGCAGTGGCCAATGTACTAGCAAGGTCTAGAGGACCCGCCTGTACATTTTCCCCTGCACTCGATGGTCCTCCTGTGTTGAGAGCCTCCGTTAGGGCCAGGGCACTCTGACGTCTCTTTTTGAGACGTTGCGCTCCCGACATCTTCTTTTTCTTCTTCTTGGCGCCAATCTTCAGCTTTGACAGAGGGTCAGAGATGGACTCCGTGTGTGAGGCCCCCGATTCACTCAGTAGCCTCTCCTCACGCGCCTTCTCGTCTCCATCTGTGACCACTGAAGGTTTGCCAGAAGGTACAAGAATGACAGATGACTCTTCTGTACTGGCCAGAACTGAGTCAATCTGCATATCTAGATCTTGATCCAGTGGTGAGTTTCCCACTAGTGTGGGTGCCTCTCCCTCTGGATCTGCAGTTTTAAGAACTGCCAGTGAAACATTGGTATTGTCCCCCCCAGAATCCAGGGACAAGGACGCGGAAACTCCAACCACCACCTGTTCCGCGCCACGGGATTCAAGGACTTCCTTGCTACCCGTCTGGGGTACATTGTTTTTATCAATGTCCATTTCACTTTTTTGATTTGTTGTTCGGGGTTTTCATCCCCTAGCCTTTTTAACCTACGGCCAGGCCGCAGCTGATGCTTCATGTACTTCTCGACATGTACACTACTTGCTGGGACGTCTTAAAATAAGACCAGCCAGTTGCATCAGTTGCTTGCTCAAAGGACCCCGGGATCGCCAAGTCCCGTATATCTGTTGCCAGATACTTGTGAGGCATGAGAAATGATTGGAAAGTAGAAGTGCTTGACCAGAGGGTCTAAAAAGAAAGAGGAAAAAATGGCACGGAAAAGAAAGAGTGTCATCTAGTTTGAAAAGAACCAGAGCATAGTGAAGAGGAAGGGCTCTGGCGTCCCCCGTGCGACGTTGGCCTGTGTCACAGTTTCATGCATGTCCGTGACACAGTGTCCACCCCTACCCCATCTTTGAGGTAGTATTTATGCAAGGTTTGTCCCACCTGTTCTGTACTCCGGTCAGGTCCAACAAAGAATATTGGTGTACCTGACCATCATACACAGCAATAGTAAGACCCACCTCACATAAAGGTCGCTCCGGAGTGCTCCTGGCCCTGGTAAAAGACATACGATGTCCCATCATAAACAAGTAAGCATGCATATTACTTAGGTCTGATGTGTCATCTCATCGGATACCAGAGCCGCTTGCTAGGCATTCCATATTGGTCCTTTGAGAGCTCAACTAGTGAAGAGACTCAACAACTGGTCCTCAATGGAATACCCTTCGTAGGGGTATTCCATTGAGCACTAGAATACATTTAAAACTAGAAAACGTCACGATTTCCTCTTGAATCCTGCACTGACTGATAGTTATCCATTTTTAACTAAAATTGCCCCTATCGAAACAACTTCTAGCAACACCGTCCCAAGTGTGTTGAAAAGCTACATTTCATCCTTGCCCATCTCAAATTCCATGATACTTCACACTCTTTGTGCACTACAAATTCCGTGATGCTTCCCTTCACACCTAATTCCCTTTCTCCATACCCTCCCAAATGCTATGATACCATACCCACACCTTCATAACTCCATGGTACTTCTTCTCTACAACTTTCTAAACCTGCTTCCATCCCCCAAATATACAACATCCCCTCTATTCCTCTCAACGATATGAAGTAATTAATGATACAGTTTGCTGTGTCCCCTCTGAAAGCCACCTCTCCCCCATTTCGTCCACCATACCCCACATAAGCTAATCTCGTCCCCCCTCAAAACTCCATTTCCTCAACTTGTACACTTTTCGCCCCCTCTATTAATACCACCACTTTGTCCCCTACATCAATTCTGTCCCCTAATGCACCCACTATTATATCTACCTCCCACTCTCCGCTCCCCCACACTACCGGTGGAACTCCCCACTCTTATTCCTAGACCCTCTTTATCCCTCTCCTCTTCTCGTTCCATTCAGGTTTATCCCTCAGGTGTATGTTGAGTTGCAGGAAGAACATACATATTTCATTGCAACGTGAATGGGGGGCGGCAGCAAATGCACGGTTATGGTTACAAAAAACACCTCCTACAGGGTAATTTTTGGGCCAATTTTCGGCAGGTACACTATTAGTCAAGTGGTAAACGCACTACTCTGGTAATCCAAAGGTAGCGTAGGGATCCGTTGGTTCGAATCCCTACCAATGCATAAATTTTTCTTCATTGATTTGAGTTTGTGACCACAAAATAATTAGACTCTGAGGGTTAGGTGGTAGAAAATGCTTTGAAAGTTATCCTCGCTCGGTGTTTACCTTCCACTAAAGAGTATTATTATTAATATTATTATTAATAATAATACCTTGCTTGAGACATTGTTCAGACCAATTTTTCTGTTCATAAATACGGCTGTTAGAAGCTAAGAGTGAATCCAAAACGGGAGGATAACTCGTCATGTTCCGGCTGGGTTTCGAACCCGCGACCTCTGGATTCACAGAGTGCTGCCTTTACCACTGAGCTACCGGGACAGACGGATATTCATTTATGTCTCTAATTTTCAGAATTTTCAGAATTTCCCTGTATACTATACCGTCGAGATAAGTTGTGTCGCGGTTGGATGAGAGAAAGAAAAATAGGGAGAGAAAGGCAGGGAGAGAGAGATAGCGAGAGAGAGAGAGAGAAAGAGAGAGAGAAAAGAGAGAGAGAAAGAGAGAGAGAGAGAGAGAGAGGAGATGAGGGGAGAGATATAAAGAGAAGGGGGAGGAGAGAAAGAGAAGAGGAATAGAATGGAATTATATCAGGAATAGAATATCAAGTTGAGTACAGGAGGCAGCAGGTAACAAACTCTCCAAAGAGTTGATGATAAGTTCAACTTGCAGTGCCGAATATGCAATGAGATTGGAGTAGAACTTTCCATAGATTACCAACTCTTTTTTTTTTCGTAGCCATGGAACAGGAGCTACTGTAGACGCTTGTGGTCTGTGTTGTAGCATGCCCATCCCGTAGTATGCCTCCTCTCTGATCGGCGAGAAGTGACACAATACCCAGCACCCATTTAGGTGCTGGGTCAACACAAGCGCACCGGAAGGTATCCCTCACAAACAATTGAAACTAAATTTCGAGTACAAATTTTTGTCGGCACGGGGTATCGAACCCGGGACCTTCCGCATGGCAAGCGAGTGCTTAACTACTGTGCTAATCGCGCGCTATCTTCTTGTATAGATTTCATGGTCGAAATATTTTCAATATTTCAATTAGTTTTCGTTGTTGTTGTTGTTGTTGGTAAAGTAGATTTTCACTGTACATCACAAAGGAGTAGTTTAGGACATCTTTTTTTAAAAGTTCCCATTAATTCTTCTTCTACCAGAAAACAAAAATGTACCAGAATATGAGAAAGCTCATATACAAACCCAAGACAGAACATGATTTACATGATGAGACAAAAATATTATGTTCTCCAGATTGCAAGGCCCTATGTGTCTGGAAAGGTAGCCATCCTCTGGTAACTTTTAAAAGCGATGGAATTTATCAATTGTGTAAAGTTCTAAGGATAGGAAGTGCCCTGTGGCCCGTCCTGTAGAAGTTGGGAGATAGTAGTGATGTTTCTGTCTCTGAATATCTAAGCCTGGATTTTAGAGAGAAAAAAAAACGCGTTTTTGTATTTCGCCACTGTTGTGTGAAAAGGCATTGGTTCTGTCATTAGTGACATTACTTATAAATCCATTCATTCATTTTTTTTCTGAACAGAAATAAAAAGATGATGTGTCATGGCGATGCCTCATCCTTTCACATCCATCCTATCCCTTTTCTGCATACAGAGAGAAAGACTTGAGGTTATTGATGGCTTTGCAGAAGAGTACGGATTTTGGTTGGATGGTGTTGATGAGACTAAAGACTGTGTTGGCAGTTTGATATGTCAAGGCGTAAGTTAGAAAGCACGATTCATATGATAGCTTGATGAAATCTGCACTAGATATGATAGTTACCATAAAGTAATAGTAAATAATAATAATATTGCCTTATTTATACTGCCCGACTATTAGGACTATTAAGTCCCATTATTCCAGCAGGAGGCCCAAGACGTATTATTATGTGGTAAAAATCCCCAATGGGAGGATAACTTGTCATGTCCCGGCTGGGTGTCGAACCCGCAACCTTTACCACTGAGCTACCGGAACAGACTAGAGTGTTCTGACAGTTTCAGGAGTAAAGAAAGCGTATGTTAGACGTATTAATAAGGCATGATTTATATGTATCTTCTTAGAGTTTCAGGGGTTTCTTAGCTGTGACAAAGCTGTCTATTTGTGTAAAGAGTGAGAATATTTAAAATGTGTATATGTGTAAGAAATTAATTATCAGATCTTCTTGAACAACGCCAACACGATGAATCGCTTTTTTAAAAGAAATTTAGATGCATAATTATAATATTACGGACAGTTGGAACACGGTAGTAGTTAAAGACATCAACCATTTTACGTTTTTTTTGTGGATTTGATCGCAACCAGTGCAAAGATTTTACGCTTTGGGGCCGAATTTTAAAACTGAATTAAACTTAAGATGAGCCAGACTGCCCCTCAAATCGGGCTAAAGTGCATTGTTTTTGGTTAAAACTCTGAATTGATGTAGGGTCTGGCTGATTTTAAATTCAATCCTGTTTTATAATTCGGCACTAGAATATCCATAGGGATTCAACGCGGCAATGCAGCCTGCATTCTTGGTACTTTACCACATGTCAATGGCATGGATCATATACACTCACCGGAAGAATTAACCGGACACTTCCTGTTTTCCCCTTTAACACCGTGTATTTCCATGCGGCTGCAAAAGGTTGTAACTTCTACTGTAGATAACTTTTTTATATGACTTTTGTCTTGTATAAAAGAAAACAGATTAAGGATTTACACTCATTATAAGAAAAAATTCAGGAAAAATCATTGCAACTCATGGAAAGAAAAATTTAAAATTTCAATTTACCGTATTTTTGAGATTTTTGAAACATCCTCAATGAATTGTGTTTTTTTTTAAATCCTTGTATTAGTAGGTCATGTTGAAATTGAAATCTTTAGGTTTTTGTATTTTTAAGAAAAATCGAATGATAAAAATAAAATAGTGAACTGAGTGTGTTCTAAATAAAACACCTCTAAAATTCTGTGTTTTGCAAGTTTACATTTGTCTTTCCATGAGTTGCAATGATTTTTCCTGATTTTTTTTCTTATAATGAGCTTAAATCCTTAATCTGTTTTCTTTTATACAAAACAAAAATCATCGGAAAATGTTATCTACAGTAGAAGTTACAACCTTTTGCAGCCGCATGGAAATACACGGTGTTAAAGGGGAAAACAGGAAGTGTCCGGTTAATTCTTCCGGTGAGTGTATATAACCTGCAATAGATGTGAATTGTACAGAAGTAATAAAAATAAAAAATTTACGATTTGAAAAAAAAAAAATCGGCACTTTATGAGAGATTTTAGTAAATATTTTATACAAATGGTGGATACAACTATGCCTATTGTTAGGCACTTACTTACTTACTTTCCGTGTCCTCCTCCAATGGTTGGCGACTTAGAGTGCTCTCTCGTTAGCCATCAAAAGATCGTCATGGCACTATATTGAATATACTGTCACTTTACAACTGCACCGTCCGGTCACAATTAGATCTAATAAACGTCGGTGTGATAATTGGGGCTTCTCTTGTGGAATATCAACCAGATAATAATAATAATAACCACCTTACAAGACTTCTGCAGTGAAAGGCAAGGATACAATAAATAAATTCACAGTTGTACAATCAATGTTCAGGAGCAAAAGGGAAGAATCAAGTCTTGCGGACGCAACCCTTATTTCTCTACCCTCTAGAACTTCTTCTCAACCATTCCCCTTTCCCAAATACTTTTGTTTGTTTGAACTCTGTTCCATACTTTCTGCACGGTAAATTTTCGCCAGCAACTATTTACACCCCACTTGTTCATATCATTTGTCTCAATCCAGTCTTCAATTTCGTACTCCTCTCCTTCCTAGACTTAACCCTCCGCATTCTGGTCCCCCTTTTCGCACCCACTTCCCATTACCTCCTCGACCACCCCATTACCCGCTCCTGTTTTCCTCTCAAAATTAATAAAAACTTTTGCTCCTCGTCTAGTAGTTACACCTAAAGTGAGCTGTGGGGTGGGCAGTGGCAAAGTTCAAATATTTGAGATGTTGATGTCGTCGGGAATAAAAATTGAGTTAGTCCGGTACTAAATAGTGCTTCGGTCGTCCTTTGAAAGATTTTAAAGATATTTGACGGATGATGTGATGGATGTGTTATGATATTTAGGGTAGTTAAAAAAAAACCTTTTCCTAAATATGTTTAAAACGTTCAAATTTAAGTTTGCATCTAGCTTTTTACTGATGCTCCATATTAGACCATCTGCTGCTTTTTTGCTATCATATTTTTGTATAGCTAATATTTTATAAATATTTCTTTTTTGTTACATTTAAAACCGTTGTATGCCACCTATCACTCTCATTTTTGGTTAATTATGTCACGGGGACAATCAGATACCATCGGATATGCTGATCATTTTCATTATTTGAATATACTGCAGAGACAATTAAATTTCTTCTATTTAATTTGTAGTCTGATAATCTGATTTGCAACAACCACAGATGAACTTTAATCTAGTAGAACTTGTCCACTTCAATTTTTGGACGATCACATGACTCAAATCCATCGAATCATTATTTTTCTTCCCTTATTTGAAAACATACCTAAATATATTGGGAGATACAGATATAATAAAGAGGTTCCTGGACAAGTACAAGAAAGCAAACATCCCACTAGTCCTGAAGCCTGAAGGGCATTCCACCCCTAATGATTGTTTTAAAACCATGACCAATATCAATACACATTGCTTTGCGGACACATGGGAATTCCACCCTCTGTAAGAAAAGTCCCTAATTTTTCTTCCTGTGAGCAATTTCAATTTTTCTTTTCCTCCCTTTTTATAAACTCGATATCAACGTCTCCTAAAGTAAATACTTTTCTTTTGTAATTTCCGCAACCAACTGACGCGATGACGCTCCAATTTCACACGTTCCATTACATTTACAAAATTATGTAAATAATTTATAAGATTCTAGAGTTCTGTTACAATCTCATTAATGAAGGTTTACAAAGTAGATCTAAGAATGTAATAATTGTCAACTCTTAGTAGATTTTTTACGATCACACGTCAGACATATACATTTGCCCTCTAATAGTTTTTTGATCTAAAGTTTCATCTTGCGAGCCGATCACGAAAACCAAGTTACAAGTAGTGATCCATCTCGTCATTTTTCCATATTTTACTCATTTTGTACTCAGTTTCATGACTGAAGACACGTTTTAGCATTCGGAAAAAAAGAAGCAGGAAAGAAACGTTGCAATCTTCGGCGACAATAATATTCCATAGGTTTGAAAGCCGCTATTCTCTACCTTGAAGGTCCTTCTGAGCATAACAACACCACTCTGCTACATAAATCTTCGTTCGAACCCAACGTACGAGAACACGCTAATGGAAAATCATTTATATTGATTTTCATCCAACATTTCCACGTTAGTCCAGAAGTTTCCTTTGTACGAGTATGAGGGTCGGGAAATTTATGAGGGTTCATGCGGGAATGAAAAACCGCAGTATTTTTCAAAGTTAGGAAATATTGCTTTCCGCCGACATCGTCTGAAATCCCTCGAAGAATAAATACTTGCATTTCCAAGGTGCTATTGCATTCGGCACACAATGCACATTGGAAAGTTTATATTAAAAGTCTTATGAGTTACAGCTGGAATTATGGTAACTGCCATACTGAAAGCTGGTTTTGAGTTAGGGCTTTCAACTTATGTTCGTGTTGATCCATTTTGTTAGGTGAATGTAAAGCCAATTTTCCCTAAAAAATAAATTATAATAGTGATTAAACAGGACTCAAATACTTTATTGAGCATGTAGGTTTGGTGCTGGACTTAAGTATTACATTTGTTATACCTGTAATGGTTTTTAAATTGTAAAATAAATAAAAATAATAAAAGGTTAAAAAATACCCACAAAAATAAATTTCTGAGGGTGGAGCGCCTATAAAACTTCCAAATAAATGAACAGTAATAAAAAAATGTATAAAATGAAATTGGTTTCTTCAATCTTCATATTGTTGGATTTATTATTATTATTATTATTATAAAACCTGGTTGCAGGGTTTCGTCTGAAACACCATACAATTAACACTGCGACCTAGTAAGATCTATTGTGACCAGGGAGAAAATCTCTCATCCTATTTCCCAGTTCTGTGCCTATGACGGCCCAACTGGGCTTAGTTGAGAGTGGTTGTCCAATGCTTAACGCCCTAAGTCCAGAAACCTGTTCCCTTCATGAGAAGTGTCAGTCTCTGGACGAGGTGTTCTTGGTTATGGAGATCTTCGAGATTACTGGATTCGAAAATCCTAAATCTCCTGTTATCCAGCGCCTCACATTCGAAGAGAATGTGTGTTGCTGTTTCTTCTTCCAGACCACATAGCCTACAATCGATTGGTTCTCCTCTAGAGAGTCCTAATCTGTGTAAGTGTTTCCTAAGTGGTCCGTGGCCAGTGAGTAGGCTCACTATTAATCTTAGTTTATTTCTGTTGAGTGACAGAGATTCCTGAGTGAGTTTCTTGGAGTATCCTGTTAGCGTTAACTTAGAGTGTCGCATGCCACTGGAGTTTCTCCAAGCTTTATTTGCTTCATCCATGACCAATTTCCTGGCACTAAAACGGACCAGGCATTTGGGTATGGCCAGCACCGGTTCAGGGCCAGTGAAGCTTTTTTCTGCAGCCTCTCTTGCTAGGAGATCTGCAGCCTCGTTGCCTTGGAGACCACTATGCCCTGGAATCCATTCCAAGTTTACCTTGTTATGGGTGGCTAGTTCATTAAGTGTTCCAACACACTCCCATACCAATTTTGACTTAATTTGGTATGTTTCTAAAGCTTTGAGGGCGGCTTGGCTGTCGGAGAAGAAAGTAATTTTCTTCCCTTTCCAGCCTATTTCCAGTGCGTGCCTGGCTCCCATTATAATGGCGAAAATCTCGGCCTGGTACACTGTTGCCAGTGTACCTAAGCTTTCAGATTTTCTACAGAAGCCTGGCCCGCAAAGGCCCGCCCCACTGCTTCCACTCATGCGAGATCCATCTGTATAGTATTTGATACCCGCATGAGATAATATTTCTTGGCTTGATTCCTTTTCCCAGTCTGACCTAGGTCTGACTAGTACTTCGTAGGAAAGGTCAAGGTTGTTTTTGGGAATCATGTAGTCAACCGGCATATTCTGCTTGTATGTCACATGAGATTTCTCGATCAGTTCCCTGTATCGGGCGGGTAGCCTGCCAGAGCGACTGGTTGATTGCCTGAAAGCACCCATGATGGCCTCCCCCTTGATAAATAAATATAAGGGTGGAAGCCCTAGAATGACTTCCAAAGCTAATGTGGGTGCTGTTCTGAAGCAACCAGAGATCATCAATAAAGCTGACCTCTGTGTTGATTCCAGCTCCCTCTGAGCAGTTAGCTGCTCAGCTTTCTTCCACCATATGCAGGATGCATATGTGATTCGAGGTCTGACTATAGCAGTGTATATCCAGCGAGTTACTGCTGGTGTCAGACCCCAAGTTTTGCCAACAGACCTTCGTGCAATATGAAGTGTAGCCTTAGCCTTGTCTGTGGTTTTCTTAATGTGCTGATTCCAGGTCAATTTCTTGTCGAGATAAACTCCGAGAAACTTGACTTCTTCAGCAATTTCAATTCTTTCACCAAAAATTTTGGGTGCCTGGACGGCGCCTAGCTTATATTTTCTAGTGAAAGGTACTAAAGTGGTTTTCAGAGGGTTGACTTTAACCCCCCTACTCAAGCACCACTTTTCAACTATTGAGAGAGCATACTGAAGTAGTTCAGACAAAGTTGTTTTGTATTTTCCTCGGACTAGGATGACAAAGTCGTCCGCATACCCGAGGGCAAAGAAACCAGCCTTATCTAGTTCGTTAAGAAGCTCATCCGCAACAAGATTCCATAACCTTGGAGAGATGACTCCCCCCTGAGGACAGCCCCTGGTTGCATTGATTTCTTTTTTCGAATCTAAGAGTTCGGCGATAATTGTCCTCGATTTGAGGAGCTGTGTAACCCATTCGGAAATAGTTTTACCTGCTCCCGAGATGGATTTAATTATGGAGTCCAAAGAGGTGTTATCAAAGGCACCCTCTATGTCTAGAAAGACAGCCATGGCAATCTCTTGATTATTCAGCGCTAATTCAATCTTGCTAACAAGTTCGTTCAGCGCTGTTTCAGTTGATTTGCCTCGCTGATAAGCATGCTGATTGGGGTTGTGAGGAATCCTATATATGAAGTCCTCTTCCAGACGCCAATCGACTAATCTTTCAAGTGTTTTCAAAAGAAAGGATGAGAGGCTAATCGGTCGAAAAGACTTAGCCTGGCTCAGATTTCTCCGGCCTGGCTTAGCCAAAAAGACGACCTTTGCTCTCCTCCAACACTTGGGAATGTAACCCAGGGCCAGACTAGACCTGAACAGCTTGCACAGTACTGGACCTATGAGGTCCAATCCTTCTTGCAATATAACTGGATAGATTCCGTCTGGTCCTGGAGATTTAAAAGGTTTGAATGTGGATACTGCCGCTTTTACCCTTCGATTAGTGACCGCAGCCTTAGCCTCCTCCCAATCCTGTTGAGTTGGCACCTGGTGGGAGCCTTCTTCAGGATGTGAGGGAGGGAGCCCAGTTGTGGCACAGATATGTCCGGGAAAATGTGCGTCAAGTAGCACTTCAAGGGTTTCTTTACTATCGCTAGTGTGTGAGCCATCAGGTTTGACTAGTGTACCTATTCCAAAGAAAGGGTCCCTTGCCATTAGCTTTTGGAGACGCGCGGCTGAGTCGAAATTTTCGATACTGCCACAGAACGTCCTCCATGAGCTCCTTTTGGCCTTTCTTATTTCTGTGTTATAAACTGTGAGTGACCTGTGATGGGCTTCCCTATTACCATCCCTCTTAGCTTTATTCCACAGTTTCCTAGTTTTCTTTCGAAGGTTTTCTAGGTTTTTACTCCACCAGACTGGTTGTTTGGTGTGATTTTTATGTGTAATCGGACAGCAATTGTCAAAAGATTTCAGAAGTGCACCCTCCAAAGAGAGAGCAGCTTCATCTAGAGTCCTGCTGTCCTTTACATCCACTTCTACCAGTTCTCTTCCAAGAGATGTTCGGAAGAGTTGCCAGTTGGCTTTCCTGGGATTACGATATGTAGTGGATGGACCTTTATCGGTTGATAACCTGAAGAAAATGTATTGGTGATCAGATAATGAAATTATCTCATCTAATACCCTCCAGTTGTCTATGACTCTCGCCATTCTCTGAGTTCCTATAGTGATATCTATTACCTCAGTTCTAGCTCTAGTGACAAACGTTGGTTCATTACCAACATTAAAAATCAATAGGTTATAATTATTTATAAAGTTAAGTAGTAACTCACCTCTATCGTTGACATCTGAGGATCCCCATAAGGAATGATGGGAATTGGCATCGATGCCAATCAGGTAGTCCAGGTCTTCCTCCCTCATGTGATTGACGAAGTCCTGGAGCTCCGGGCTTATGGGGTCAGCATTTTCAAAAGGTAGGTAGCAAGAAGCAAATATGTAGCTTTTGCTTTCCCTTCCCTCTTGAACGTTGATTTTGACTGCGGTCATGTCTCTAGTAATGTAGGTCCACATGGGTAAGCATGCAATCCCTTCCTTTACAAAGATACAAGACCGAGGATTTGCCGAGGTATGGTCATAAATGACAGTACCTCTACTTTCTCCAAGCCCTGCTACTCTACCATTAACCAGATATGGTTCTTGGATGAGTGCGAGCTGTATGTTTTTCTCCAAAATGATTTTGTTGAAGTGGGCACTGGGTGCTTTAGCGTGGTGAAGGTTTATTTGTACCACGTCTATCATTTTGGAGAGAGTACTTATGTTCTTGTTTCGGACTTCTTCTCGAGACTCGTCACAGTCACCCTACCAAAGCCTAGGTTTATAAAACCTTTAGCTTGGATAGTTGACCACGAGTCCTGATCCATCCGAACAACAACCCTCTTGCCTTGAGGTGTTTTTTCCGTGTGTAGCACCCTCCATTTTGAAGTGCTGAAACCACCATTTTGACCTTCCACCTTTTGGAGGATGGTCTCAGGGGTTTGGTCCCTCAAAATTTCCGGTGCTACAAACATGGCTCGAAAGCCTTTAGCGAGTTCGCTTGCTGGAACTGATTTCAGCAAGGCTCCCTGCCAAGGCACCATGTTTTCACAGACACTGGTAACCCAGCCTGCAGTAGCATCGTCACAGCAGTACAGCATGACTGCACCACCATTTAAACGAATACCATTAAAGCTGGGGTTGATGGTATTTTGTCCATTTATGTTATCCATAATGGAAGCTTGGATTAGCCTGAACTGCTCATCCGTTACCTCCACTTCTGGATAGTCCTGATGGACAATGGCCATCTTTACTGAGGTTGAAGAACCACTGTAAGACGGCTTTACCTCATTTAAGCGATGTCGCTTCTTTTGAGGGTTTTCTTCTAATTCTTCCGAGTTGGGAGTCAGCTCATTTCTACTCCTTTTAACGGGTGTAGATTTGGGCGTCCCAGCCTCGGCGTTCTGAAGGGCGGCAAGCCTGAGCTTTTGGCGCTTTTTCAGCTGTGCCCCAGTAACCCTTTTAACGAGAGGTGGTCTCTTGGGAGTCAGTCCACCGACCGCAGTGGCCAATGTACTAGCAAGGTCTAGAGGACCCGCCTGTACATTTTCCCCTGCACTCGATGGTCCTCCTGTGTTGAGAGCCTCCGTTAGGGCCAGGGCACTCTGACGTCTCTTTTTGAGACGTTGCGCTCCCGACATCTTCTTTTTCTTCTTCTTGGCGCCAATCTTCAGCTTTGACAGAGGGTCAGAGATGGACTCCGTGTGTGAGGCCCCCGATTCACTCAGTAGCCTCTCCTCACGCGCCTTCTCGTCTCCATCTGTGACCACTGAAGGTTTGCCAGAAGGTACAAGAATGACAGATGACTCTTCTGTACTGGCCAGAACTGAGTCAATCTGCATATCTAGATCTTGATCCAGTGGTGAGTTTCCCACTAGTGTGGGTGCCTCTCCCTCTGGATCTGCAGTTTTAAGAACTGCCAGTGAAACATTGGTATTGTCCCCCCCAGAATCCAGGGACAAGGACGCGGAAACTCCAACCACCACCTGTTCCGCGCCACGGGATTCAAGGACTTCCTTGCTACCCGTCTGGGGTACATTGTTTTTATCAATGTCCATTTCACTTTTTTGATTTGTTGTTCGGGGTTTTCATCCCCTAGCCTTTTTAACCTACGGCCAGGCCGCAGCTGATGCTTCATGTACTTCTCGACATGTACACTACTTGCTGGGACGTCTTAAAATAAGACCAGCCAGTTGCATCAGTTGCTTGCTCAAAGGACCCCGGGATCGCCAAGTCCCGTATATCTGTTGCCAGATACTTGTGAGGCATGAGAAATGATTGGAAAGTAGAAGTGCTTGACCAGAGGGTCTAAAAAGAAAGAGGAAAAAATGGCACGGAAAAGAAAGAGTGTCATCTAGTTTGAAAAGAACCAGAGCATAGTGAAGAGGAAGGGCTCTGGCGTCCCCCGTGCGACGTTGGCCTGTGTCACAGTTTCATGCATGTCCGTGACACAGTGTCCACCCCTACCCCATCTTTGAGGTAGTATTTATGCAAGGTTTGTCCCACCTGTTCTGTACTCCGGTCAGGTCCAACAAAGAATATTGGTGTACCTGACCATCATACACAGCAATAGTAAGACCCACCTCACATAAAGGTCGCTCCGGAGTGCTCCTGGCCCTGGTAAAAGACATACGATGTCCCATCATAAACAAGTAAGCATGCATATTACTTAGGTCTGATGTGTCATCTCATCGGATACCAGAGCCGCTTGCTAGGCATTCCATATTGGTCCTTTGAGAGCTCAACTAGTGAAGAGACTCAACAACTGGTCCTCAATGGAATACCCTTCGTAGGGGTATTCCATTGAGCACTAGAATACATTTAAAACTAGAAAACGTCACGATTTCCTCTTGAATCCTGCACTGACTGATAGTTATCCATTTTTAACTAAAATTGCCCCTATCGAAACAACTTCTAGCAACACCGTCCCAAGTGTGTTGAAAAGCTACATTTCATCCTTGCCCATCTCAAATTCCATGATACTTCACACTCTTTGTGCACTACAAATTCCGTGATGCTTCCCTTCACACCTAATTCCCTTTCTCCATACCCTCCCAAATGCTATGATACCATACCCACACCTTCATAACTCCATGGTACTTCTTCTCTACAACTTTCTAAACCTGCTTCCATCCCCCAAATATACAACATCCCCTCTATTCCTCTCAACGATATGAAGTAATTAATGATACAGTTTGCTGTGTCCCCTCTGAAAGCCACCTCTCCCCCATTTCGTCCACCATACCCCACATAAGCTAATCTCGTCCCCCCTCAAAACTCCATTTCCTCAACTTGTACACTTTTCGCCCCATCTATTAATACCACCACTTTGTCCCCTACATCAATTCTGTCCCCTAATGCACCCACTATTATATCTACCTCCCACTCTCCGCTCCCCCACACTACCGGTGGAACTCCCCACTCTTATTCCTAGACCCTCTTTATCCCTCTCCTCTTCTCGTTCCATTCAGGTTTATCCCTCAGGTGTATGTTGAGTTGCAGGAAGAACATACATATTTCATTGCAACGTGAATGGGGGGCGGCAGCAAATGCACGGTTATGGTTACAAAAAACACCTCCTACAGGGTAATTTTTGGGCCAATTTTCGGCAGGTACACTATTAGTCAAGTGGTAAACGCACTACTCTGGTAATCCAAAGGTAGCGTAGGGATCCGTTGGTTCGAATCCCTACCAATGCATAAATTTTTCTTCATTGATTTGAGTTTGTGACCACAAAATAATTAGACTCTGAGGGTTAGGTGGTAGAAAATGCTTTGAAAGTTATCCTCGCTCGGTGTTTACCTTCCACTAAAGAGTATTATTATTAATATTATTATTAATAATAATACCTTGCTTGAGACATTGTTCAGACCAATTTTTCTGTTCATAAATACGGCTGTTAGAAGCTAAGAGTGAATCCAAAACGGGAGGATAACTCGTCATGTTCCGGCTGGGTTTCGAACCCGCGACCTCTGGATTCACAGAGTGCTGCCTTTACCACTGAGCTACCGGGACAGACGGATATTCATTTATGTCTCTAATTTTCAGAATTTTCAGAATTTCCCTGTATACTATACCGTCGAGATAAGTTGTGTCGCGGTTGGATGAGAGAAAGAAAAATAGGGAGAGAAAGGCAGGGAGAGAGAGATAGCGAGAGAGAGAGAGAGAAAGAGAGAGAGAAAGAGAGAGAGAAAAGAGAGAGAGAGAGAGAGAGAGGAGATGAGGGGAGAGATATAAAGAGAAGGGGGAGGAGAGAAAGAGAAGAGGAATAGAATGGAATTATATCAGGAATAGAATATCAAGTTGAGTACAGGAGGCAGCAGGTAACAAACTCTCCAAAAGAGTTGATGATAAGTTCAACTTGCAGTGCCGAATATGCAATGAGATTGGAGTAGAACTTTCCATAGATTACCAACTCTTTTTTTTTTCGTAGCCATGGAACAGGAGCTACTGTAGACGCTTGTGGTCTGTGTTGTAGCATGCCCATCCCGTAGTATGCCTCCTCTCTGATCGGCGAGAAGTGACACAATACCCAGCACCCATTTAGGTGCTGGGTCAACACAAGCGCACCGGAAGGTATCCCTCACAAACAATTGAAACTAAATTTCGAGTACAAATTTTTGTCGGCACGGGGTATCGAACCCGGGACCTTCCGCATGGCAAGCGAGTGCTTAACTACTGTGCTAATCGCGCGCTATCTTCTTGTATAGATTTCATGGTCGAAATATTTTCAATATTTCAATTAGTTTTCGTTGTTTGTTGTTGGTAAAGTAGATTTTCACTGTACATCACAAAGGAGTAGTTTAGGACATCTTTTTTTAAAAGTTCCCATTAATTCTTCTTCTACCAGAAAACAAAAATGTACCAGAATATGAGAAAGCTCATATACAAACCCAAGACAGAACATGATTTACATGATGAGACAAAAATATTATGTTCTCCAGATTGCAAGGCCCTATGTGTCTGGAAAGGTAGCCATCCTCTGGTAACTTTTAAAAGCGATGGAATTTATCAATTGTGTAAAGTTCTAAGGATAGGAAGTGCCCTGTGGCCCGTCCTGTAGAAGTTGGGAGATAGTAGTGATGTTTCTGTCTCTGAATATCTAAGCCTGGATTTTAGAGAGAAAAAAAACGCGTTTTTGTATTTCGCCACTGTTGTGTGAAAAGGCATTGGTTCTGTCATTAGTGACATTACTTATAAATCCATTCATTCATTTTTTTTCTGAACAGAAATAAAAAGATGATGTGTCATGGCGATGCCTCATCCTTTCACATCCATCCTATCCCTTTTCTGCATACAGAGAGAAAGACTTGAGGTTATTGATGGCTTTGCAGAAGAGTACGGATTTTGGTTGGATGGTGTTGATGAGACTAAAGACTGTGTTGGCAGTTTGATATGTCAAGGCGTAAGTTAGAAAGCACGATTCATATGATAGCTTGATGAAATCTGCACTAGATATGATAGTTACCATAAAGTAATAGTAAATAATAATAATATTGCCTTATTTATACTGCCCGACTATTAGGACTATTAAGTCCCATTATTCCAGCAGGAGGCCCAAGACGTATTATTATGTGGTAAAAATCCCCAATGGGAGGATAACTTGTCATGTCCCGGCTGGGTGTCGAACCCGCAACCTTTACCACTGAGCTACCGGAACAGACTAGAGTGTTCTGACAGTTTCAGGAGTAAAGAAAGCGTATGTTAGACGTATTAATAAGGCATGATTTATATGTATCTTCTTAGAGTTTCAGGGGTTTCTTAGCTGTGACAAAGCTGTCTATTTGTGTAAAGAGTGAGAATATTTAAAATGTGTATATGTGTAAGAAATTAATTATCAGATCTTCTTGAACAACGCCAACACGATGAATCGCTTTTTTAAAAGAAATTTAGATGCATAATTATAATATTTTTGCTAAGAAAGGCTTACATACAACGACCCATTTCAGTAACTAGGTATATATGATATTATGGAAATCAGAAGATTAACAAATTAATTATTCTTCTTCTTCTTTAGTTTACATGCTTTTGAAGGTAATATTTGTAGCCATATTGGTCGGCTGTTCAATATGTTTACGTGAGAGGTTTGAGGCCTGACGAGTTCTCCATTGCTTATTTCTCCATGAGAAGAGTCATAGGAAGAGGACACAGAGGACAGACGAGAAGAAATCAGACGGAGGGAGAGGGAACAGAGGTGAGAAGAGGAGTTTAGAAAAGAGATGGATGCTGTGGGGAAAAGAATCATAGAGGAAGAATTGGAGGGAGGGTAAATGAGGAAGAAAAAGAAAGAGGAATTGAGGCTGATGATGAGGAAGAGGGAAAGGATGGGCAAAGAAGGAGAGTGTAGGGGCGGGGGATGGAGGAGAAGATGGGAGGGAGAGGAGGAAGCAGGAGTGCAATGAGGAATTGAGGAGAATGATAGGGAAGAGAGGGGAAGGATGGGCAAAGAAGGAGAGTGTAGGAGGTGGGGGAGGGAGGTGTTTATAGGATGGGAGGAGAAGGATGGCAATGAGGAATGAGGAGAAAGATAGGAGGAGGGGAGGATGGGCAAAATGAGAGGTAAGGTGGGAGGGGGGGTTATAGGATGGAGGAAAGGAGTGCAATGAGGAATTGAGGAGAATGATAGGGAAGAGAGGGGAAGGATGGACAAGAAAACGATGAGAGTGTAGGGGGGAGGTGTGGATGAGATAAGAGGAGAAGGAGGAAGGAGATCAATGAGGAATTGAAGGGGAAAGGATAGAGAAGAGAGGGGAAGGATGGACAAAGGCAAAACGAGGAGATGTAGGGGGAGGGGGTGTGGATGAGATAATAGGATAAGGAGGAAGGAGATCAATGAGGAATGGAGGAAAGGATAAAAAGAGGAAAGTATGGGCAAAGCAAATGGTGAGAGTTTAGGGGAAGGGAGAAGGAAAAGGAACGTATGCTATGAACACAAGTTGGTATATAGGAGTAAGTTAATAATAGAGTTGCATAGCGAATCAGTAACCTTTCGATACTCCTTTGTAAAGGAAAATGGACATTGTTCTATTTCAGAGCGTGATAATTTAAATTCCTACCTATAATTCATGAAAAGTATGGAATTTAAATAATCGTTTCATAAACTCGTAGGATCAAGTAAAGTAGATTTTTTGTTTGGGTATTCCCGGCCCACTCATCAGGAGGCTCTAGCGAAAGGAGGGTAGTCCCGTCTTGATATGAAAATGTATTTGAAAGCGACGTTGAAACCCAAATTATAATTTTTTTTTCTCCAAATTTAATCACCATTTTATCATTAATGGCATTGTAAACTTTCTCTTCAATCCTCCACACATGCACATAAAATATAAAAAGCTATCACCCAGCAAATAATAGTTGCAATTTATATGAAGTCAAATTCTCAAACATAGATTTCAACAAATTGTACTACAAATGATATAGGGCAAGGTGGGGGAATACTGCGCAGGAGGGTAATACTGCGCACAACAATGATATCGAACACCTCGGCAGCGGTGTGAAGAAAGGCCTATACAAAGAAGGAGACATTAACTGCAATGTCACAGATTGTGTTGGATGCGAACCAATGAATCCTACCCACGTGACCACCTCTTAAACAACTGACTGAACCACCTCGACAAAGGGCAAAAAGCAATGGATAGTGGAGAAGGTAATTATATGAAAAGGTTGGGGGGACTTGAAAGAAAAGCATGCTCAACAGGGACAGGTATAGAGAGGTACATGAGCAACAGAGAGACTCTTGACACAAAAATAAAGAGACTGGAAGAAAAATTGTTCGGAAAAGAGACAATAGAGGACACTTTCCCCGAAGAGGAGATGAGAACAAGTAACAGCTGGACACTGAAAATTCATTATCATCACACCTTTTTATTTTCCTCCCTCTTCTCTCCAGGAAAATAAATTTGAGACTTAAAAAAATAAAATGGGATGTGGCGGAGAGATGAGACGGTTTTATGACATTGTTTTCCAGTTTATTTTCTAGGAGGGACAGACTTGGAGAGGACAGACAGTGAATCGGACAGACCATGTGAAAGTTATGAGGAAAGTTCGGAACGTGTTACTGCTTTCAACATTTGATGACTAGACGAGAACCCGTGAAACGTGATAGTAAGGATTTGAGAACAGACAGTTTTAATGCTTTTGGACGTAGCTTAACAACCTTAGTTGGTACTCTATTTTTTTTTTTTTTTTTTTTTTTTTCAATTTTGAAAATCAATTCTGAATCCAGAAAATGTATTGAATAGAATAAATTAGAATGTATCTTGTACCTACTGGCGAAGTAGGTAAGTCAAAAAGTCGCTTTACTCAAGCAGTCAAACAAATAATATTGTGTGTGCTTGATTTTTTTCATATGATTCATTGATCATAATTTGGTTATAATGATAACCAAATTATATCCATGACTAAGGACAGTTCATGTACATACTTATAAGAGACTTCTTGTCTTTTTGATGAAAAACAAGCTGTCAAATAAGGAAAAATTCTAAACACCATCATTTATTAATCTAAACAGTTGGAACTGTTTAGAAGAGTTCACATTAGTTTATTGCTTTTAAAAGATATTCCTATTATTTATTTTCACAATCATCGGGCGAATACCCATGTTTTGTAAACCCCCAAATAAAGAATACAGAACATCCTAAGTGCTGTATCCTTTATTTCCCGTTCCGGCAGCTCAGTGGTAAAGGCGGCACGCTGTGAATCCCAAGATTCCAGAGGTCGTGGGTCCGAAATCCACCCGGGACAGGACAAGTTAGTTATCCTCTCATTTGGTATTTTTACCACATAATAATAATATGTCTTGGGCTTACTGCTGGAATAATGGGACTTAAAATTCCTAATCAGACAGTATAAATAAGGCATATTATTATTATCGTTGGGTGGAAGAGATTGCCATAGGCAATAACCCCGCCCTTTAGGTAGGACATTATTGTTATTTTCTTTTTTTTACTTTCCTTATCCTATAATAAGGAAAGTATTGTATTCGTCGAAAATTTGACCTACCCAGGTTTTCACATTTCTGGACGAATCATAGCCTCAGGATACTAAAAAAGTTGTTTTCAGCCATTGGTCCGTGCGTCTGTCTGTCTGTGTGTCTGTGTGTGTGTGTGTGTGTGTGTGTGTGTGTGTGTGTGTGTGTGTGTGTGTGTGTGAACAGGATATCTCGAGAACGGTAAGAGATAGAGACTTGAAATTTGGTATGGAAATTAATTTTATACCCCAGACAAACCACGAAACTTTTGGTTGAAATCGGCCGCATTCCACGGCCGCAGGGTCGCAAATATTAGCCGCAAGCGCCGCTTCTTTGAATTGGTTAAAGATACTAAAAAAGTTGTAGAACAACATCTTCTTAGAATGCAAAAATAATAGGGGTCTATTCTGATCATTTTTTTGATATCTTGAACTTTTTGGACCTCGGCTCCAATTTACCGGTATTTTGGAGGGACCTGCTTTGACTAACTTTTTTATTATTCATCCTAGTTGGGGGTTGTGACATATCAAATTCAATGATTTTGAAGTGCTGATTACGAATTCGGCATTTATTTTTAGTTATCTGTTACTGTTCAGTCACCAGTGGCGGAATTCGAGTCCTTTTTGGGGGATAAGGAAAGTCGTGTGATGTTTACACCAGATTTTTTTACTTATTTATTTGTCATTTGTTTGTTTTTTTTTTTTCTTTTCTTAATTTTATACTGTTATCATTGTACTTTGTCCTAATAAAGCTAAAAAAAAAGCAGAAAGCGTTACTCACCGCCTTCCCGTTGCCGCCATAGTACTGCTTCCAGTCCCTCAGGCCCGGTCGCCAGTACTCCAGAATAAACTCCTCCGTGTACTCCTGGCCCCGCCCATGGTCGAACCGGCCCTGAGTCTGCACCCCGGTCACCACGTGGGGGGGCCCCAGGTCGATCTGAATGAACTCTCGGATGTCCTTCTCGACGGCGTTCTTCGGACACCAGGCCCCGCCGGCCTGCTCCACTTTCAGCCTGAAAATTGAGAGATAAAAAATTCAAGTTTATTTTAATAATAATAATAAATGCCCGCAGCACGGGTGTATATTTACGAGCCTAGCTCTATTTTACAAACAGAAAACAAATAATATGAATATATCACACAAGAAAGGTTTAAAAACAATCATATCACAGTTATATATAAAAATAATCAAGTGAAGTTAAAAAAAAAAATCAAGTGAAGATAAAGTCAGCACTGACATTTGCTGCCCTCATCATGAATATGTTTTAAGTTTAGATATATATCCTATGTATTTCTTATATACTTCTATCTTCATACCTTCAATATTGTAGTTTTCTATCATCTTATCCTATAAATAAATTGTAAAATGTCTAGAAAAAATCTGGTGTAAACATCACACGACTTTCCTTATCTTATTTTGGGAATGGAAACGGGACCAAAAGCCACTAGTGACTCAAAGGTAACACTAAGCTAAAAATGAACGTCAAATTCGTAATCAGCACCTCAAAATCATTGGATTTGATTTATCACAACCCCCCCCATCTAGCATGAATAAAAAATTTTTTAGTCAAAGCGGGTCCCCCCAAAATGCCGGTAAATTGGTAAAATTTAACCATGAATAAATATTTCTATGATTTTGTTATAATAATAATAATGTTATAGGCCTCTGTTAAATAAATGTTCCTTACAAAAAATATAGAGTTTCTGGTTAATAATACATAATTATGTGTTTCTTATTATAAAGGAGAAATGATGTGGGATTTTTTTACTTCCGTTTGGTCAACAGTAGAACACTTGTGTTTTAAACAAATTTGTTTTTCTTTCAACACAGCTTTTTCATTTCCTACTTCCACCTTTTTTCTACTTTATTATGATTCAATCAGAATTATCTGTTGATTTCAATCAGACATTATAGTTGATTCAATCAGAATTATCTGAACGAATCAACTGTAATGTCAAGATTACCAGATGCTAGATGCCAACCCTCAGGAATAGAAAGCAGCCGTCCATCGATTACCTTTCAGCACGCTCGCCTCAGCTCGAAGCACTTCCACAAAACTGTAAAGTAAAATACTTTGTTCACAAAGAAGCTTGTTGCTGCAAATCCTTAGCCTTTATCAAAGGATTTTCTTCTGGGGGATTTCATGAGGGAGCGCAAACAATATGCCTTCACGTCTGCATAAGTTGTAACAAAGGCTGCGGGGTGTGAGGAATTGAGGAATCTTTGTTGTTTTCCGAATTAAGATAAAAAGTTCCTTATAAACTTTCAAGTGTGTGGTGTTAGGGGCATTTTCCTTTCACAAATGCTTAAAACAGATTGGGGATAACCTGGAATATTACACTGACTGAGCACGCAAGGCGTAGGAGTATAATTCAGGAGATGGAGATTTTCTTCAAAATAATTTACACCAACAAAGCACTCAGTCTTCTGAGAAAACTATCACTCAGTACCTGCTAGGAAATGAAGAGAGAGTTTAAAGAGAGAGAGAGAGAGAAAAAATAAAGAGAAAGAGAGAGAGAGAGGGACTAAGAGAAAATGAGACATAGAACATTAGACTATAGTGGACTGACAAACGAACAATAGAATGAGACACAAAAAAATCCAGAAATCGGATAGGTAGAAATGGACACTAGAGACAGATAGGTCGAAGAAAAAAATGAATGACAGGATTTGACAGAAAAATAAAGAGTCTGCATGAAGAAAAATTGTGTGGAAAAAGAGAAAGTAGAGAGATAAAGAGAGGGAAAAGAGGGGGAGAGAGAGAGGGGAGGATAGAGAGAGGAGAGTTAGTGGAAGAGAGTAAGGGGGAGAGAGAGAGGGAAAGAGAGTAGAGGAGAGAGAGAGAGTAGAGAGAGAGAGAGAGAGAGAGGGATAGTGGGGAGGGCGAGGGAGAACAAGGACGAAAATACAGGAATAATCGGGTATTGTGTGAAGGAGAAAGGGTTTAAGTTATCCCTGTCACGTAGCTGTATTGATATGAATACTGAGAGGCTGAGAGAGAGAGAGAGAGAGAGAGAGATAGAGGGTAAAAAAGGTAAAGAAAATTGATTGAAGAAAGGCCGATAAAGAAAAAGAGAGAGAAGCCTTAAAAAGAGAATTTCAGTCGGTTCGATGGTAATCTAACAATAGACCTGGAGAATTTGAATCTAATAGATGAAAATTTGGGACGAAAAAGTTTTACAGGAATACCAAATCAGAGTATTGTACCTACTTAAGACTGTGCGTGTAACCTCTTCAGTCTTATTCTTGCAGAATAAAGTTTAAACAGTCTAATAGAGTGGGTATTGTAATACAAAATGGAGGTATATGTGTAGATATGAAATAGAGGTAAAATGATAGAGAATATGATAGAGGACGTACATGTAAGGCTGGCATTTCCGGCCCTACCAGGCTGGGTAAAGTTAATGTGGGTAGATGATACGATTCTCAGCGAATGGAGGGTAAAACCCCCGTCCTTACCATCTATCTCAATAAGGACGTTAAAACCAAATAGAATCAACTGGTTATACAATAGATCTTATTAGATCGCAGTGTTAATTAGGGTTTCACTGAAAACCATGCAACCAGGTCAGCAGATTATAATAATAGTTCAAGCGAGGATTCAAAAGACGGTTTCAAAATACGATTCATACTATAAATGTGTAGGTATCTTGCACTATTTCTGCTTAAAATTGCTGCAGCAGAATTTCTCACAGCGATTGAGATACTCAAGTCACATTTTGTTCACAGATTCAATCAGCAAATAACAAATTTCGATCAGCAAAAGAGAGGAGTATTTCGCTGATCATTCAAACTCGTCCATGCGTGTAATAAAACATCTTCTGAGGCCCCCTTAAAAGCGAGATCCCCTCAATTTCATTTCTCAAATGCAGTTACACAAAAAGAAAACAGTTTTCGTTTGTGAAAATCTTTTTATTATAATGTAATTCTTCTTTTCAAGACTTTAATCCTCCTTTAAAAAAAGTATTATTTCTCTCTGCGTTTCTCTCCAAATTTCTTCTTTTCTTTTCGCTTGGGAGGGGGAACACAACGCAGAGTTATCCAGAGATCAGACTAAAGGCACAGTCGAATAAAATCCCGTCTGAGGAGAGATGAAATTTTTAAAAGATGGAGAAATAATTTCGAGGAGAGAAACATTCACAAACCAAATGTAACCAATTATTATTATTACTTTATGTACATTTGTACAAGCATACTTAGGTAATATTTCTTTCTTGTAAAAGCATCAGATACAACGAAGTGATACGTTATACGTTGGTTTGAATCCTACCCAGTGCATGACTTTTTCCTCAATTAATTTGAGTTTGTGACCATATAATAATAATACTCTTAGGGTTAGGTGCTCTGTGCATTAACCACGCTGGCGGTTACATTCCGATAAAGTGTGTTATTATTATTATCCATGAAGTATAAGGTATTTGAAGAAAAATTTTTTACTCGTACTTTTTTCATTAAAAAGAAAGGTAATTTTTTTCATGAACTTCAACCACCTAGGTGTAACTACTTGAGTTTTCAATCTAATTAGAAATACGAACAATTCACACTGTATAAGTGCCTACCCTTAGGCCTGATCAGGGAAGCAAGTATAAAATAAAGGAACTCTCATAAAAAAGGTACTAATTGAAGATACTCACTATAATTACATTAGGTATCTTCAACATTTCCAGCCCAAAATGGGGCAGCAAAACGTCGCAACTTTTTTTAACGTGTGTTCTCGCCCCTTGAGAAAAGTTCTTTAACCCTAAAATTAAAAACCCAAACTTAATTGGTATTTTAATTCTGCTCCTTACAATTCTTTTCCCCTTTCATTGTATTATCTTGAGTATTCCTCTGTACCCCAACAGCCTACATCGCATTTCCTACTAGTGGCGGCGCCGGCGGCAGAGTGATTTCTATATAAATTCCGACAAAGATTCGCGTTCAAATTCTTCCTATATTTCTATGAAATTTTCCACATTAGTACGTTCGTATTTTTAAATATTTTTATGGAATTCTTAAATTTTTGAGATTCAGGGCGGAATTAATAGACGTTTTCGTAATACCTTTGTGGCGCTAAGTCACGGATTGCGTACTGTGTAAGATAGGGAAAATCGACGCTTAGTAATGACTTAACTTCTAGAATTTGTCTTCTAATTTCGCCCTAAAGATTCAATACTATTCAGGAATTTACATGTGAGTGAATTTTCTCTCAAAACTCGGATTTACCTACTGAGGTAATCTTTGGGTGGTCATGTCAAAAGTACAAGTTATTGCCATACTCAAATATACAAAATATCTCTCTGAAAGCAGACTTAAAGCTTGAACAAACTTTTTCTACCAATTTCTGCCACTCTTATGCTTCAAAGACGCCACTGGTATCTGCTAAATCCATCAATGCCCCCTTGAACAGTTACAAAGACCTTTTCGAGAAAGGAGTGAGGCAGCTCCCACTAATTTTTACCACGAAGAGTGAAGTAGCATCTTAATTAAATTAGATTGCAAATAGCAAGAAGGTTGTTTGATATGGGCTGAGCAAGGGGGGATTCTCGGTCGTTTGAAACACCTTCTTGTTTAAGTGTTTGTAAAACCCATCTTGAAAACGTAGAGCTTCAATGTTAACAAAGTTTTAGTAACCCTTTATAGGGGTAGATACGAGGTAGGTACCTACATGATTACATCTTTTAATCTTTATTTAATTAGGTAAATTGTTAATGTAAACTTTAATATCATAAGGACATGGGTATTAAATACGTAACTTCTTTAGAAATATACATTAGTATATTTTTGGTATCTAACTTCATAATTATTCTGATTATGTTCTCTATTTTAAAGTGCTCCAAACTTATGTCTACCACTTCTAGTAGTGTGTAGGGTTCTCCTACTTCTATTTCCTATTACTTATTTATAATACTACATACAATGCAATTGAACAAAAAGTACCTATATAGTCCCACCTAGTGCATGGATTTTTCCTCATTAATTTGTGTTTGTGACCACATAATAATAAGACTCTGAGGGTTTGGTGGTAGAAAATGCTTTGAGCATTAACCTCGCCTGGTGGTTATCTTCCACTAAAGAGTACTATTATTATTATAATGAAAATGAACAATTTTCTTATTAATTTACTGATAATTTTAAAAGAAATATTCATTTCGTATTGAATAGTCTTCTATTAAATTCAAATGTATTAACCAGTTGCCATTCTATACTACCATCATAGGTCCACAATTAGAACACCATCAAAATCTCTTCTATCAGGAACTGCTGAAAGCGAGGATCAATTTAAAATTGTAAAAGCAAAATATTAGTCTGAACTTTCAATTAACCTAGAATATCTGTTAATCCGTTGTTAAAATAAACCTTTTAATCCATGGGTGTTTTAAGTGTTTTTTACTTGGAGCATCTGAGAAGAAAATACTACCTTCATAGGAAGTAAGGTGTGCAAATATTATACTTAAGTAGAACATCAGATTCAACAGTTTAGGTACGTGTGCATAAAATAACAAAAATTATAGACGATGCTAAGTGCAGATATACATAATTTAATTTCCAATGAGAAGCTGTCAGCGAAGTTAGGAGATAATCAAATTAGTCTCTACTGCGTGAACTACTGCAGGTCTGACCTGGTTTGAGCTTTTTCAAAACTGCACACAAGTCTCTAATCTATGGACTTCTAAGAAAATGATGGATGCAACGTTTTCCAACCAGGTCAGCAAGAGACAGGTTTCTTAATTTCTAACACGTTTCATGCTGATGAACAATTGGATAGTGTTGTGATAGTTAAAATTATTATGACTATGATTTTATTGGTGCTTGCCCATTTCTGAAGATTTGGAAGAGATGTATTATGTCTAATAAAATATTTGAAATGATCAGTATTTAACAATTAAAAATACATTTTGTAAATTTTGACGAATTTTGCAGACAAGGAATTTGGATTTCTGAAAGTTCGGGTCGTGATATGACCATGGCAGTTGAAAGCGACGTTAAACCCCACTAAAAAAAAAAAAAAAATAAATAAATAACAATTAAAAAAAATATTGGATGATTTAAATAGTTGTTGATGAAGAAGATTATAGTACTTATTGTTCAAATGGTGATTTAAAAGTTGATAGTGATGGATAAGATATTGTAAATGAAGGTGATAGTGAGATGGTGTTGATGAAGAAGTTGAAAATTGTCGTTAAGATCATATTGATGAATAAGTTGATAGTAATTGTTACAGTCGTGTTGATGAACAAGTTGATAGTGAAGTTTAAGATCGTGTTGATGAATAATATTTGATGGTAATAGGAACAATCATGATGTTGATGAATAAGTTGATAGTGATGTTTAAGATCCTGTTGTAGAATAATTAAGTTGATGGTAATAGGTAGTTAAAATTGTGTTGATGAATAAGTTCATAATGATTTGAGAGATAATTATATGAGTATAAGAGTGATGGTTAAATAAAAGATATCAATGATGAGAGGTTGTTAGTGATGTTTATGTTGCCGATATAACCGATAATAATGACAATTATTATTTCAATGATTTTTCAAGTATACTAATATTTAATTTAGGTTCATTATTAAAATTAAATTTCAGAAATTATTTTTTTCATTTTTCCCGAATGCAGTAACTGAAAAATAAGATCGTGCAGAGAAGAAGAAGGAAGAGGAAGAATAGAAGAGAGGAAGATGAAGTAGAAAGGAATAAGGTAGAAGAAAAATGATAAGGATGCGAAGCAAAAAAGTGGAAGAAGAGAAGGAATGGAAGGAGAAAAGGAAGATAGAGAGAGGGAAGGAGAGAGGATGAGTGAGAAAGAAGTGAGATGAAAGGAGATGATAGAAATAAATAAAATAGTAAGGAAGAAGGTGATAGGATGGAAGAAGAAGAAAGAGGAGAGAGAGGAAGTGAAGGAAGAAGAGAGGAGGAGAAAAGTAGAGAAAGGGAGAAGAGGACGGAGAAAAAATAAGGAAGGAAAGAGGAGAAGATCAAGAGGAGAGAAGAAAGAGAGTGAGGTGGAGGAGAAGGAAGTGAAGGGGGAAGAAGAATAAAGATATAGGAGGAGAATAAGTTGCAGGAAAATAGGAGAAAGGAAAGCAGAGAAGGAAGGACAGGATGCATAAAATTAGAAGAAGGAAAGAAGGAGGAGAAGAAAATAAGGATGTTAGATAGAGAAGAGAGTAGGTGGGAAGAATGAATTTGGAGGAGGAAAAGAATAGGGGCAGAGGAGTCCATGGAAGAAATAGGACAAAGAGTGGAGAGAAGGAACCTGGATGAGAAATGGGTAAGGAATTGAGAAGTTAGACGGTGGAGGGGAAGTGAGAAGGAGAAGGAGGAGAGTAATAAGAATATCGACATAATATTAAGAGAGATAAAAATAAGAGTGTGGTACAGAATAATTATGTGAGGATAAAAACTACACTTATGCGGAGGAAGGAAAAGGTCGTGAAGACTCAGTATCCAACACTGGAAGAAAGTAGGAATACTTTTTCGAAAAAAAGGAATGGAAAGTGCACTGGCCAACATTGAATCGATGCTGGTATGTACCACTCAGGACCCTATGCAATTCTTGAAAGAGTATGGGACTGTGAGCATGGGTTGTAAATTAGTGCAGTGAAATGTCGTAAGAGAGAGTAGGTGAGAGGACAGTAAGTTATAAAATTCTTAAAAAATAATATTTAACCAGAAAACATATACAGGCTTGTATCATCGAAATTACATTTGTATATATTTATTCTTTGAGATAAAACTTACCCCCTCTTAATGTTTCTGAGAATCGAAAAGTTGTTCTTCTTCTTGGTGACCTGACTTGAGTATTCACAAACACTAGACGATTGAGATCAAGTCTCAAGAAATATTTTTTTTCCGAACAAAAATCGATAGGAAAAACGTGCATTGGTCATTTATAATACATTTGAATTCGATGCTGTATTTATCCATCCAGAACCCAATCCATTCGAAAAATTACGGACTACTGAGGTGAGCGTTTATTAAGCGACGCAAATTTGGTATCTTTTTCCATAGGAATTTGTTTTTTTTTCTGTTAGGCGCTTTAACACAACTGATGGTGGAAGTGGGTCGTTCAAGACTTAAAAATCACTATTTCTGACCCTCTTATATACATTCTGAACAAATTGGAGCCCAAAATCCATTGGCCGTAAAAAAAAAAAAAAATAACAGATCAGATTATCTTCTAAAAGTAGATTCGAGACATTTTCTTATTTTTTCACCAACATTAGATACCAATACTGCGTAAAAATTTACGATAATTCGGTGGCTATTCTGTAGGTAGGTATCTGTAAGAGTGACATTCTTTTTTACGACTATTTTATTGATGCTTATTTAAAATTATCAACACCAATAACACATTTACATCGGCCTCAGTAGCTTGATCGATAAGGCGGTGGACTTGTAACCTGAAGGTTGGCGGTTCAAGTCCCAAATTTCCGGTAAAAAATTGAGCTGCGTGAGATTGAGTAGTCACATTGCTAAGCGTCAGTTTTACCTATCTACACAGTACGCAATCCGTGACTTAGCGCCACAGAGGTATTACAAAAACGTCTATTAATGATTCTACCCTTAATTCCTTGTTAAGCTGTTAAATTTTATCTTGTCATCGATGCAGTGTGAAGTACCTATTTCAGTACAATTCAGTACTTTCGACACTTTTAAAGGTGGAAAGCTGTGAGAAATAGAATAAGCAAATAAGTCGAAATGGAAAGCAATACACTGTTACTTTCACATTATTGTAATTTTATTTATTCTACCATTATTACCATACGAGAGCTACTCAACTATTCAAGTATTGTTGAGCCATGTTCGAGCGTGATTCCATTAATATGCGAGAGAAATGAAATCACGTCAACATCAGAAGGGAATATTAAATTTACAAATGTGCACATTGTAATGTTAAGTAGGAAATAATAATTTATTTTTAATAAATTTGCTTTTTTTAACATGAAAAATATTTTTTTAAAGTTTCACAAATCTTTCTTTTTGGGATTCTTTTTTCCTCATTACCAAGTGGAACTGCTCTCATCAGAAGAATATGAAAGATAATATATGAGCTAAGTATGAGTATGTATGTATGAATTTATTTGTGGTGAAGCCCAAGGCCACTTCACTATAATAGGAAGAGTATAAGGCAAGGTAACAAACCAGAGGTATAGGCAAGGTAATGACACAGAGGTATAGGCAAGGTAATAACACAGAGTATAGGCAAGGTAATAACACAGAGGTATAGGCAAGGTAACAAACAGAGGATTAAGGGAAAGGTATACAAGGTTAAACAGAGGTATAGGCAAGGTAAATAGAACAGAGGTATAGGCAAAGGGTAAGGACACAAAGTATAGGCAAGGTAATAAACAGAGGTATAGGCAAGGTAATAAGAACAGAGTATAGGCAAGGTAAACACAAAGGATAGGAAAGTAAAGGACACAAAGTATAGGCAAGGTAAAAACAGAGGTATAGGCAAGGTAACACAAAGTATAGGAAGTATACAAGAGTAGAAAGCAGTAACAGAGGTATAGGTAAGGTAAGACAAACAAGTATAGGCAAAGTAAGGACACAAAAGTATAGGCAAGGTAATAACACAGAGGTATAGGCAAGGTAATAACACAGAAGTATAGGCAAGGTAATAACACAGAGATAGGAAAGCTAAAGGACACAGAGGTATAGGCAAGATAACAGAACAGAGGTATAGGCAAGTAACAGAACAAGAGTATAGGCAAGGTAAAGGACACAAAGGTATAGGCAAGGTAATAAACAGAGGTATAGGCAAGGTAATAGAACAGAGGGTATAGGCAAGGTAAGGGACTACAGAGGTATAGGCAAGGTAACAGAACAGAGGTATAGGCAAGGTAAGGACACAAAGGTATAGGCAAGGTAATAGAACAGAGGTATAGGCAAGGTAAGGACACAAGGTATAGGCAAGTAAGGACACAAAGGTATCAGGCAAGGTAAAAAGGAAAAAGAGGTATAGGCAAGGTAATAGAACAGAGGTATAGGCAAGGTAAGGACACAGAGGTATAGGCAAAGTAAGGACACAAAAGTATAGGACAAGGTATAGACACAGTAAACAGAGGTATAGGCAAGGTAAAGGAACAGAGGTATAGGCAAAGTAAGGACACAAAAGTATAGGGTCAAGAGGTATAGCATAACAACAGAGGTATAGGCAAAGAGTTAAGGTAATAACACAGAGGATAGGAATAAACTAGAAGGACACAGAGGTATAGGCAAGGTAACAGAACAGAGGTATAGGTAAGGTAAGGACACAAAATATAGGCAAGGTAAGGACACAAAAGTATAGGCAAGGTAAGGACACACGACAAGGGAATAGCAGAAAGTAGGTAAGCAGTGGAAACTTTTTCATTTCAGTCAATCGATTCCCAAAGCGCCATATTTCATTCCTCATCATAAATTCTGGTCAAGATTTTTCTTATTTTTATGATTGTTTTTCATACCCTATTTTTTCCTCTAGTATAGACAGGGTTTCGCTGTTAAAAAAAGACATGATCACCAAATGATCTGTTCTTGGGTAATTTTCCTCTTTGTGGAATTATTTGGAAAGAATTATTCTATAATAAGGAAAGTATTCTATTTTTATACATGAAGTCTAGCCTGTCGACCTCACTAGCTTGATCGATAAAGCAGCGAACTTGTTACCTGAGGTCGATGTTTTGAGTCCCTATTTCGGTTTAAAAATGAAATTGTTCCAGTTTGTGTAGTTGAAACGTCACGATAGTGCATTACACAAACAATATTGTTACTTTAATTGCCTAAAGTAGGTATACTTAATAAATACGCTTTCTTTGCATTTCTCTCAGCTTCAACCTTATCTTTCCAACTGATAAGTTTTTGTATTCCCCTAAGTAAATAGTTTGAAGAATTCAAATTTCAATATTTTAGAGCTTTTAATGAAGCTCTCTTAGAAGAAATAAAAAATTCCCAACGGATAAAAAAAATCATCGTTGGAGAGTATTTTTAGGTAGGTAATATTTTTTGTTTTTGGTTTTTCAATTCTTTGACAGTCTTCTTGATTATTATATCAAGATCTGAAAAATGTTTTAATAAAAAAAAAAAAAAATATACCTTCAAAAAGTGAAAATAAATTAATGTTTTTAAGGAAGTATGAGTTGAATCATCAATATCTCAAAAATAATCTATCTATCTTTTATAAGATTATAGTATTACATGTCAACTTCTATGGGCATACACATCACCTCATAAATTTAATAATAACATACAGGTATTTATTGTCTTTGTAAAAAAAAGATCATGAATCTTCCATTCCACCCAGTAGGTATATTAAGTTTCTGTACCCAATGTCCTAATCTGTTATTATTGCTAGGAACTTTCTTTTCCTTTCTACCTTTCTCTCTCTAGAAACTAGCGTGGAGTTATAATTTTAGAACAAGGTCGGGAAGAAAAGGAGGAGGGAAAAGACGGTAAGGAGAAGAGGAAAAGAAGAAGAAAAAGGGTAGGGGGAAGAGGAAGAGGATGATAAGAAGAAAAAAAGGAGGAGGGAGGAGAGAACAAGAAATAGAGAAGGAAGAGGCAGAAGAGGATGATAAGAAGAAAAAAGGAGGAGGGAGTAGAATAAAAAAAGAAAGAGGAGAGAGAAGAGGACAAAAAGAAGAAAAGGAGGAGGCAGAAGAGGATGATAAGAAGAAAAGATGGAGGAGAAGAAAATAAGAAGGAGGGGGCAGAAGAGGATGATAAGAAGAGAAGGAGGAGGCAGAAGAATAAAATAAGAAGGAGGAGGAAGGAGAGGACAAGAAGAAGAAGAAAAGGAGAGGCCCTAATTGGACAAGGCAGATGGTTTTATAGGTTCAAAATAGTGACTTGACTTTCAACTTGATTGCACTGAGACGAAAGTTGGAAATATAATTTAGAGTACCCGAAAGAAATTAAGATGGATAGATATCCAATTGAATTATAGAGGCCAAGCGGTGAGTTTAGGGAGTTGAAGAAATGAAGTTGATTGTGATGATAACATAGGGTTAGAAAAGGCAAAGGCAATGTTTTCCGCTCTGAGTTTTGATTATTGGACATGGTAAGCAATGAGTAGCATTACCGACCTCAGAATAGCTTGATCGATAAGTCTTGTAATCTAGAAATCGGTGGTTCAAGTCCCATGTAAGCGTAAATTTAGTAAAGCGAGTTTGATCACTACTGTGATCAAATATGACAACTTTTTTTTTCAATCAGTAGCATTTTTACTTTCTATAATATATCCTATAATACTAACCATTTTTTTTAACATTTCTGGACGAATACTAGCATCAGGATACGAAAAAAGTTGTTTTCGGTCATTGGTCCGTGCTTTCTACCTATGTTTTTCAGCATTCTATAGCTACCGGAGCTACGGTCTAAAGTTGTGATAACATAACACAACAAAACCATGTACCTACTCGTGCATTACTGTCTTTAGAGAAGAAGCAATGTGATAATGAAAACCAAAAGCGCACGATTAGCTCAGAGGTTAAGCACTCGCTTGCAATGCGGAAGGTTCTGGGATCGAACCCCCGCGCCGAAAAAAAATTGTATTCAAAATTTGGTTACAGTTGTTTGTAAGGGATACCTTCCGGTGCTCTAATGTTGACCCAGCACCTAAATGCATACTTCCTTCGGGATAGGCAGGCTACAACACAAACTACAATAGAAGCGTCTACAGTAGCTTCTGTTTCATGGCTAATAAATAAAAAAGGCTATGAAACACTAATCTTTTTTTAAAAGAAAATCATATTTATCATAAAACATTCGTGTTTTAAACATCAAAAACTTGCCCACTAAGGTCCTACTGACCTTTAGCCTTTAGTCTGACTCTCCCCACCATGATTTTTTCTCAGCATTTTTCAAACATGGAGGCACGTGAATTTTTTTCCAACTTTAGCCCTGTCAGTTTTAATTTAGGCTTCTCTCTTCTTTGGACTTGGGGCCGAGTATGGATTGATTAATCCCACCGTAGAGCTTTGAAGTTTTTTATTCGCAACAGACATCGATATTGTTTTTTACAACGCTAACACGGACCTAGTTAAATTATCAAGATGCTCATATTCTTATTAGTACAGTTTATTTGTTAGCTTTAGGGGAAATAAGAGATATTTTTAATTGTAAATAAATACCTACTATCTTTTGTACAGTTAGCTATTGTTTCAGTTAGCATCGACTTGTAAAAAATAGTGCTTACGAGAACGGTGTGGGTGTGATAGTTAAAAAGGGATTAGAGATACATACTGACATACACAATTATACAGATAGAGAAAAACATAAAATTATGTTATAAGAGATTAGAAGGAAAGAAAGAGAGAGAAAGAAAGAGAGAGAGAGAGAGAGAAAAAAAAAAGTCAGAAATAGAGGAAGGATTGATAAGAAAGAAAGTGATCTACCCTTTACTGTACTTACAGGAAAGAGGATACATACATGTCATACATGGCATAGCTAGATAGAGAAGGGACCGAAAGAAGGGGATTTTAAACATATACTGGTCACATACGGAGGTACTCAGAACAATCTCCTTATGATAACCCTTGGTGTAGAATGCACTGGATACATGGATATTATCTAAAGTGTGGAATTATTGATGTCCTGTGTGCCCCATTAGTACGAGCAGTTGAGCACAACAAGCATTCTATTAGAATTAGTAAAATCCAGGGACGGGCTGAGGAATCTGTGGGGTTCATATCATTTTTTTTACACAAACTCAAGGACTCAAGTCCATTTTTGTTATAATAAAAAAAAAACAAAAATTCAAATAAAAAATAATAATATAATACTAGATAGTATCATTGTATATTTTTTTTAATTTTTAATTTTAATTTTAGAAATCGGTATTGTGTTCGTTTTTATTATGTTCATCCTGCAAGAACGACAGTTCACAGTACTTTAGTTGAGGAACTTTCATCCTTCCAGATCAAATCTTTGCACTGTAGGTCAAGTTTAGTGATTCAGGCGCTACTCTTTTACCTAATTCAAGTAATGCGGGGATCCGATATTTTGGATCCCACCCTAAACAACTATTTGAGAGCAAAAAAAAAAAAAAAAAAAAAAACATAAATGAAACAATAATATTCATGTTTGACCACATAATGACTCTAAATTTGACTAGTAAATGATGTCACCTAAAGAAATATGAAATAAATGGGACTTTTAATAACTACAGATAGAACAGTAGAAAATATAAGTGTCTTAAATTTTCAGTAAAATTTGAAACTATGGGCGTCAAATTATCAGCACGATCATCGAATTTAGAAACGTGTCTCTTCCTGAACTTATTGAAAAGCGTTGCATCCACCAATCAAATTCGTAGAATTTAGATTTTTTTTTTTTACAATATAGATTATATTTTACAATATAGGGTACTCATAACATAATTACTTATGAGAAATTTCTAATATTAGAAATCGGAAGTATTGTGTTTGTTTTTGTAAAAAAAATATGTTTTGGCTCAATTTTCTCTTATTTCTAGACGTTTCCTAACCTTGTAAAGCGTTAGGAAACGTCTAGAAAATAAATAAACGAAAAAAAAAACATTCCTTGTAAAGCGCAAATCCCAGAAACTATTAAACGGATTTTGACGAATTTTTGTACACATATAGGAGACGTTCTGTAGATGGACCCATTTTAAATTCATCAACTTCACACGAGCGATTCTTGGTAATAGAGACCATGCGCCTGACCACTAACTTTTTACTTATAGGCTTATCTCGTGAGCGATACATCCGATTTTGGCGAATTTTCGCATGTATATGCGTATTAGCTTTTTACAAAATGCATTTATAATATTTTAAAATAAATTTTGATTGAGCTTTGATATTTAAGAAAATCCGAAACTTTGGAAAAAAAAGTCAAAAAATATCGTCCACCAATTGCCGATACAGAATTTTTTGTAAACTCTAGAATGTAGTAAAAATAGTATTCTACCATGTGAAACAAATTTGAAGAGAATCGGTTGAGAACTTTTGTAAATACAAGTGATTCAGTGAAAATCTCTAATTCTAGCGATAATAAAAGTTGAAAATTCTGATTACCATTCACGAGGAAGTATTGAGTCCATAATTGGCAGTGCATTTTTTCGTGTAAATGTTAGGTAAGTCAATGAGACATTTTAGTTTTTTTTTTTAATTCAAGACTTCTTAGTTAAAATTAGCTGTTGCATCGTGCCTGCACTTGACATGTGGAATATTGTAGAGCCCTATCCTCAATATCGAGGCAAAGCTACGACGGGGTCATGTAATTTTAATGAAGGTACATTTGGGTTGTGACGGGGAGGCAGAGGGGGCCCCTTGAATTGGAAATAATCACCACCGAACTCAAGATGATGAGGTGCGGTTTCCCAAACAGCTCCTCCAATATTAATGTCAGTTTGATTTCCAATTCAATTTATGCACACGTAGCGAGAAAGTGGAATTGAGAACACACATGTTCCGAGGCTTCTCTCTAAGCCCAAACGTTTCCGTGAAATGTGTTTGAGGTTGTCTGATTGGCAACGTGTCGGTTATTTCTTGAAACACAAAGCGGGCTTTCATGATGGAAAGTGAACTTTAATGGAAAACCAAGTCTTAATATTGTTAAGAGGAAAACCAATTATTTCCAGAAGAAAATAGGCTAGGCGATCCAAAATAATAATAATAATATCGCCTTATTTATACTGCCCGAACAGGACAATTAAAGTCCCATTATTCCAGCAGTAAGCCCAAGACGTATTATTATGTGGTAAAAATCCCAAATGGGATGATAACTTGTCATGTCCCGGCTGGGTTTCGAACCCACGACTTCTGGAATCTCTGGATTCACAGAGTGCCGCCTTTATCACTGAGCTACAGAAACTAAAATAAAACTCAGTTCGTTAAAAAGTTATCTTATATGTGTGTGAATCACCTTCGTAATATCATAACTACTCTAACTAGCTTTACTAAATCTACGCTGAAACCGGGACTTGAAGCACCGACCTCCAGGTAACAAGTCCACAGCCTTATCGATGAAGCTACTGAGGTTGGTTGCCAAAATAAAACTATGTTGTACGATAGTGGTGCTTCTTTCCTTAACACCAAAGTCCAGAGGTCCAGAATAATATTCAATTAAAACATTTGACCACAATAACAATTTATTTGTCCATCGAAAAATAATAATTATTTCCTGTTATTGTACGGAATGTACAGTGTTTGGGTATTGAAATACAGCGTGTTGCCTACACAGATAACTCCCGGGCGCGCATAAAAAATATGCTGCGGTTTCCTCTCCAATCCGGCAAAAAATAACAGTTATGACATTGTAGAAATTATTTATTTTTTCACATCAAATGAAAAAAAGCTATGTCAACCCACCCGACGAAGACCAAAATGCTTACGACAGAAATACCTCACACAAATTTCAGCAGAATTTTTCCGTGTTTTTATTCTGATAGTGGTTAAGCTCAAGTGGTCGGAAAACGGATAATTTCCACCCCGCTCGAATATTTTCCCTCCTTTCCAGGAGGAAAAAGAGATAAAATATGGAGATGGTTTTTATTGAGGTTTAAACACTTTTCCAATAAAACATTGAACTCTCACTCCCAGGGCCTCTCCATCAGAAACTCATAGTGTGGTCGTATAAAACTGCCGGGAAAGGGGGTGGAGTCCCCCCACCCCCATTTTAAGAGTAGTAGTGTGGTAAAGTTGATTAAATTATTAATATGAAATTGCCTACCTAAAGTTACCGAGGTAAAATACCATCGATCTCTTTTTTCAATACTTTATGAGGTGAAGGTGAATTTTTGTTCAACTTAACATGTCCGAAATTCTGACTAATATAATACATAACTTCCAATATATTATACATAGAACTGATATAGGTAGGTAGATACATTATTTTATATACATAAAAGATGTTAGCAGATAATTATGTTAGTTGATAAATTTTGTAGTTCAAGTCCCTGACCAATCGGCTGGGCTAATTATTTCTTAAAAGGTATCTACTACAGTTATTATTCATATTAATAACACTCTATAATGGAAGGTAACCAGCAGGCGAGGTTATTGCTCAAAGCATTTTCTACCACCTAACTCTCAGAGTCTTATTATTATGTGGCCACAAACTCAAATTAATGAAGTAAAATTCATGCACAGCGTGGGATCCGAACCAACGTATCTTTACGCTACCTGGATTACCAGACTAGCGCGTTAATCACTTCACTACCAGTTATTCCAGGAATAAGAGAGCAGAAAGAACAGGAAATAAATCAACCCTTCAGGAAGCCTCATATCTCATAACGGAAAGTCACAAGAATTCAGCTATTAAAACTATGCTGAAAAGACATGTTAGACAAAACACAAAAATTTATTGTATCCAAAGTAATACATTTTGAGAAATAGATACAAGAGAGTCTTTAAGAAACAAGAAACATTGCATCGGAAGCAGTTAAAACAAACATGAGCCATATGGTACCAGAACACGCCATGGGTTTTGCTGACGACGGCAATATCGTAGGATACAGGAAATAGACAGTACATAATATAAATAAATATATACACAAAATAGATGATGTTCATACATAATATCTGCAAGAGACTCACAATTCAGAGATTAGAATATTTTGTCCATTGAAATATTTTCATCCCCTGAGCCTCTTTTGTCTTCGTTCTTGTAGCATTCAACTTTTGCGCGCATGCAATCCGTATAAATAGAACTAGCTCATGGGAAATTTTCATTTTGAGAACTATTTTAATGTTTTATTTCTGTGGTTTCTCTTGTGTGGTGGTTTTTGAAAGGCTTTTTTTCCGTTACCTCATGCGCATTTTCAGTCGTCGATAGCTGGTCCCGTGAGTTTAGAATTAGCTAATTTAGAAATCCCTGTTCATCATGACTGTTATTTCAATTAAATTATGTAGGTTTGTGGATGTACCTATCTGTGAAAAAATAATTTCGGGCCAGATTTCATTTACAATTTTCTATGTAATCAACCTAGAAATAAACATACATAGGTTCAGGAAGGAAGAACAGGTTGGTGGGAATTCCTATGGGGCAGTTGCTCATGACGATCAGGCCCCTCAAATACACTTTCTCATTATAAAAAAAATTAAGAAAAACCTCAGCATTTTCTGAAAATACTTTTCATTCACTAGAGTCACCAGTGTTCTGACATTATACAGGGTGTTCCAATAAAAAGGAGACATTTAAATATTTCGAGAACTAATGATGGTAGAATACGAGTATACCTAATAATAATTATTATGTTTGTTTTAACAAATCAAAGGAAGTTTCAGGTGAGATCTAAGTCATGCAAGTATTTTCGAAATGTGCTTAAGTTGAAAAAGTCCATGATAGCAACATATTTCCTATATTCATAAATGCGTCAAAAATGGACTTCTCCTACAGCAGATATGAATGCAACATGAACCAGAGGTACGAAGAAGGAAGACGGATCCACATGTTTCTAATAATATAGGTATGCAAATAGTATAGGTACTATGTTATACTTACATTATGTATGATGTCATAAAGTATGTATTGTAAATTATGTCATGTAATATCTTTTGTGTGTTTTTTCCCCATGTCTCATCCATCACACTAGTTGGGAAGGGTTTTGTTTTTATTGACTCTATGCATGCTGTTGACATCATGCAGGGCTCAAGATATTCATAGGTACGACCATGCACCTATGTAGAAGTAGCTCTAACGTACTTTAGAGGCAATGCTATTCAAAGTAGCTACATCAGACTGAAATGCAAGTATATGGTGTAAGAGACATACCTAATTATGCAATTCTTAATTATGTAGGTAGATAACTGCAAATAAATTTAAAAGCACATTTGAATGTACCCAACAGCTATAAAAAAAAGTGTAATGTAGACACAATCATCAGGTAGCATTTCTATTTGGTTTGCACTCAGTTGAACTTTGTTTGAATACTTTTGAAATTTTTCCAATTTGTCCTTTGAATGTTCATGGTAGCATTTTGATTAGGATAATTAAAACTACCTTGTAACATAGGAAGTGCTTTGAAGATTATTGAAACAAGAAGAATCTTCTTCTAGCAAGAAGATTGCTAGAAGAAGATGTTTTTTATAAAATGTTTATAATAAAATTTATTGAATAAAAGATGTAAGCTGTACAGGTGTACAGCTGTACAGCTGTACACCTAAATAGTTTTACGAGTAAGTAAGAACGAAGAGATGGCGGAGTACACAACTGAAATAAGTATCTTTTTGATGCACCGGTTCTCGTAAGTTAAGCAAAGTCCAGCGAGGTGAAGACTTATTGAAGCTGGCATTACGACCCAATTCAGGCTGGGGGAGGTTAATGTGGGTAGCAGGTTTGTGAGTTTCCTGCAAATGGAGAGTAACATCCTCGTCGTGATATGATCAAATGATCATGCAGTTGAAAGCGACGTTAAAACCAAATTAAAAAAAAAAATATCTTTTTAAAATTTCTTCCATTCCAAAACCATGAATGAACCGAATGAAAAGCTTCCATCAAAACCTCAACAACACCAAAGAGATTTCCAAACCGCAAAATTCAGTATCGCCCACCGGGCTTGATACAAACAATTCTCTCTAATTAGGATTTCAAAAGCAGATAACGTCCCAGTTCTGGTTATCTAGTATTTACTTTTCTCTATCAGTTGTAATTGTCTGTGTGAGAGATATGCGGGCAGTTTTGTAAATGAGGGTCACTTTTGAGTTGAAAATTTTCTGTCCTTTGAAACGCTTTCGCAATTCGTTGTGTAATCAGAGCATAATAATTACTTTGTGGGCAAGCTGTGTCGTAATTCATGGCTCTGCTGGGTCGCCATGTCTTCTACTTCTCCTTCTTTGTCTCCTTTCTCATCTTGTTTTACTTTTTCTTCTGAAGGATTATCATCGTCATCTCCCTCATAATCTTCTTCGTCATTAATAATAAAACTCTTTAGTGGAAGGTAACCACCAGCGAGGTTAATGCTCAAAGCATTTTCTACCGCCTAAACCTAAGAGTCTTATTATTATGTGAAAAAATCATGCACTGGGTGGGATTTGAACCAAAGGATCCCTACACTACCTGGATTACTAGACTAGCGCGTTAAAAACTTGACTTCCAGTGTACAATTAAGTGTTGTCTGTACGATTTGGAGCAACAAATCAACTCTATTTATATTATCTCTTTCTGTTCTCTCCCTTTAGTTCTCTCTATGAGAACCAATGAATTTTCTTTATCTTATCTCCTCTTTTCTGTCTCTTTCCCTCCCTGCATTTCTCTCTATGGGAACTTACCGTCCGTTCCTGGGCCCCACATTGGGTACATAGGAGGAGCTGGCAGTGATGGCAGAGTCAGGGATCTGACCAGACTCCATGCCCAGAGCAGTGTCGCAGTCATCTGAAAGCAGAAGAAGATTACAAAATTTATATAATTTACCAGGCACGGCCGGTGCTAAGGAGCTGCGGAACTACAGCACCCCCAGACGAAAAACATAATTTTCTCAAGTCCTAGCTCGTACACAATGAAAATTATCACACATTTCTAGAATAATTCATAATTTTATGATTGGCATGGTAAACAAACTCGAACTCTTTAGATACTGAAAGACCAACTTTACAAATCCCATTTTAGTCCGGTTTATGTGGCAGCACCCCCAAAGCAATTTCCCACTGGCCGCGTATGTAATTTACTATCTTTAATAAAGCTGTGTTCTCTCGTGCTCTCTTTTCATGAGTGAGAAGAATCCTCTCTTTTGAAAGAATAACTTTTTTCAAAATGAATATTTATTTATAGTTCGATTAACAAATTAATTTTATAAATAAAGTGGGCAACGCATTGACATGCGTTTGAAATGAGAATTTTGGCGATCAGACAATCACTGCCATCAGATTTCCTGATCAAATTCATTAGGTACATTATGTCTTCTCACTTTGAGATGTGTAAAAAAAGCCATACGATAAATAAAATCAGATAAATCGAAATGAAAAGTTAATGTAGAGGGAAAAATCTGATTAAAGCCATTTAGTAACTGCTCAGTGATGGAATGAGTCTTTTTGGAGAATTTGGACTTTTTCAAGGTTCAAGAGATACAAAATATACTGATGGGAATAATAGGTACTATACTTGATAGACAGAAGAATTATACACGATATTAATACTACTGGCATTGAGGAAATCCAGGTAGCGGAAGGATGGTTCGAATCCCACCCAGTGCATGAAGTTTCCCTCATTAATTTGAGTTTGTGACCACATCATAATAAGACTCTGAGGGTTAGGTGCTGGTAGTAAATGATTTGAGAATTAACCTCGACTGGTGGTTACCTTCCACTACAGAGTGTTATTGTTATTATTACCTATTATTATTATTATTATTATACCTAGGAACTGACTTTTTCTTTCTGTCTTCAAGACAGAGTGGAAAAATAGCTAGCGAGAAAAAGAAAAACGTCAGGTGTCCAAACCCCCCCCCCCCTCCCCCCCGCGAGACAGAGGACAGCAGGACCTCCACGGGGGGGGGGGGGGGGGGTGATGATATTTTAAGCTCCCGGAATTTTCTCCTCAGTTTTCATCTTTTGTAGTTTATTTCTCACTCATTTATCTTCATTTCTTTTCCTTTATTTTCTGAATTCCTCTTCCGCTGCTCACCAGGATATGATTTCTTCTCTTTTTTACTTTCCTTATCCTATAATAAGGAAAGTATTGTATTCGTCGAAAATTTGACCTACCCAGTTTTTCACATCTCTGGACGAATCATAGCCTCAGGATACCAAAAAAGTTGTTTTCAGCCATTGGTCCGTGCGTCTGTCTGTGTGTCTGTGTATCTGTGTGTCTGTGTATCTGTGTGTCTGTGTATCTGTGTGTCTGTGTGTAAACAGGATATCTCGAGAACGGTAAGAGCTAGAGACTTGAAATTTGATATGCAAATTAATTTTATACACCAGACGAACCACGAAACTTTTGGTTGAAATCGGCCGCAAGATGCGGCCGCAGGGTCGCAAATATTGGCCGCAACCGCCGTTTTTTTGAATTGGTGAAAGATACAAAAAAAGTTAGAGAACAACATTTTCTCGAATTAAAAAAATAATAGGGGTTTATTCTGATCATTTTTTTGATATCTTGAACTTTTTGGAACCCAGCGCCAATTTACCGGTATTTTGGGGGGACCCGCTTGGACTAACTTTTTTATTATTCACCCTAGATGGGGGTTGCGACATATCAAATCCAATGGTTTTGAGGTGCTGATTACGAATTTGGCTTTGATTTTTAGCTGTTACCGTTGAGTCACCAGTGGCGGAATTCGACTTCTTTTTGGGGGATAAGGAAAGTCGTGTGATGTTTACACCAGATTTTTTTAACCTTCCTTTCAAGAGACTTATGGTTGACTTTGAGGGAAAATTCTGTTATCAACATTGTGCGGTGGATTGAAATTAGGCACGCTGATGTAAAAATAATAAATTAGTTCGGCTCTGAAGGAAAGGCATTGCCGTGAATGTTTTCAGAACAGCTCTTCCGTAGAGGATTCTCTCCTTTGAGCAATCTTTCTAATCAAACTCAGCCCTGGAAAAAACTTATGTGTAAATCCCGCTAATACCGTTAAGAACCCCTTATTCTCTGAATTGTTGTCACACAATGAACTCAGCAACTGGTGTTGAGTTTAATGATCCTTGATAATGACTGCAATTGCCCGAGGGGCGGGCACAACTCAACCCTGTCTTATCAGACCCCAATTTTTCCACCACGGGAATAAACACACAACTTTTTTCCTATTTTATTTTTTTCATTTTCCATTTTTTAGACAGAGTTTAGAAAAAGTTTTTATCAAAATAATTAATTAAAATAAAATAAAACTTTGCTTACACTCTGTTTCTGTGCATTGTTGTGTGTTGTGCCATGATTTTATTTAATTTTTTCTTCTCTCTCGCAGAACGTTTTATTATTTCTAATTTCATTCAAAAAGAAGTCTGTTTTGAAATTTAATGTTTTTCCATTGTCTCCTATCAAATTCAAATTTCTGTATAAACTCAAACAAACGACAAGATCTTTGTTTGCTTGAAAAGTTCCCTTTCAGAAATTTCTTTTGTCTAGTTTTATTCTTTTTCTTTTTGTCAAGAAGTGCTCTATGATGTGACTTGTAATTTGCAATGTCTGCTTGTTGTTTACAAGTCAAAATGAGAAGGGCTTTTTGTTTTATTCTTTCCTAGACCCGCATTTTTGAGACAGAAAATTTGAAAACATCATGGTTGCTTTGTGTTTGGTTGTGTGATAGAAAGATAGTTCCAAGTCATTTCAGCATGTCTTGAAAGTTCAAAAGGGCAAAATTTAAAACCATCTCAAAGCCTTCATCTTCAAAGAGTAGTAATTAGTTCTGTTAGAAGCAAGTACCATGTTAATGAATGAGCATATTATAATATGTATAATAATGTTTTAGTTTATTATTATTACTACTATTATTATTAAACTCTTTATTAGAAGAACATATACCTATACAAACAAATAATGGTAAAAATTAAAATACAAAATTGACAGTTAAATATAAACAGGAAAAAAAAACACTGCCAATTGTAGACACAATACTTCCTCGTGATTGCTTCACATTGTAAACACGTGCCAATTTTGAGATTTTATAGAAAATTACTTGTATCTCCAAAACGGCTCAACCGATTTTCTTTAAATTTGTTTTATATGGTAGAATATCGTTTTTTCTACATTCTAAATTCCACAAAAAATTCTGTATCGGCAAGTCGTGGTCCTTATTTTTTTACTTTTTTGTCCAAAATTTCGGATTTTCTGAAATATCAGAGTCAAATTATAATTAATTAAAAAATAAATATAAAAATTCTATGTAAAACAATAACATGCATATACATACAAAATTTCATCGAAATCGGGTGTACCGTTCACGAGATATAAGCGTTTAAGTAAAAAGTTAGTGGTCAGGCGCATGGTCTCTTTCACCCAGAACCGCTAGTATGAATTCGATAAATTTAAAATGGGACCATCTGTAGAATGTCTACTAAATGTGTGCAAAATTTCATCAAAATCGGTCGAGTAGTTTTCGAGATTTGCGCGTTACAAGGAATCGTTTTAACAGACAGACAGACAGACAGACCGACAGACGGACACAAAACCAAAATTACTCAGTAGGTTATGAAACGTCCAGAAATATGAAAAAAATTGAAATCGGAGCAAAAAAATATTTTTTTTTACAAAAACGAACACAATACTTCCGATTTCTAATCTTAGAAATTTCTCGGAAGTAATAAACAACATAGATAAAACAAATACATAATAATATATCCTACTGAGGGGCGGAGTACTGGAAGCTTTACACAAAATTTGGAGGACACAGAAAGTAAAATGCAAGTACCGTGGTCAAAATTCTCAATCCTACCTACTATTTTCATACGATAAATAGTAAAAAAGTTGGTCTAATGGGGACCTCGATGATACCCGTAAATTGGAAGCGGGTTCCAAAAAGTTCAAGATATCAACAAAAAAAAGTAAACCCCAATTATGGAAACAGAAATTAGGTACCTACCTGGTAAAACATTCAGAAAAAATCTGGTGTAAACATCACACGACTTTCCTTATCATATTATAGGAATGGGAACAGGACCAAAAGCCACTGGTGACTCAAAAGTAACAGTTAGCTAAAAATCAAAGCCAAATTCGTAATCAGCACCTCAAAATCATTGGATTTGATATGTCACAATCCCCATCTAGGATGAATTATAAAAAAGTTAGTCAAAGCGGGTCCCCCCCAAAATACCGGCAAATTGGGGCCGAGGTCCAAAAAGTTCAAGATATCGAAAAAATGATAAGAAGAGACCCCTCTTATTTTTTTAATTTAAGAAAATGTTGTTCTCTAACTTTTTTTGTATTTTTAACCAATTCATACAAGCGGCGCTTGCGGCCAATATTTGCGGCCGATTTCAACCAAAAGTTTCGTGGTTCGTCTGGTATATAAATTTGATTTGCATACCAAATTTCAAGTCTGTAGCTCTTATCGTTCTTGAGATATCCTGTTCACACACAGACAGACAGACACACGGACCAATGGCCGAAAATAACTTTTTTGGTATCCTGAGGCTATGATTCATCCAGAAATGTGAAAAACTGGGTAGGTCAAATTTTCGACGAATACAATACTTTCCTTATTATAGTATAAGGAAAGTAAAAATATAATTATTGTTTTAGAAAAAGATATTTTTACAGTCAAATTATATACATATACAAACAAAGGAAATAAAATGTTCACCTATATAATATAAGAAATAATCAACATGAACAACTTGAGGAAAACCTAAAAAGAACATGCGTCTATCGCCCCAGCATGGCATTCAAGCCATAATGAGTTTCCTTACATTAATTTATTCTTCTTTTTCTTGTTCACGTAAAAACTTATTAAAACTTTCCATACCTTCAGAATGGTTTCCATGACATTGGATGACCTACTTCCAAAATTTTAGTATGTCCCCAAAAGATTGCTCAAATGTTGAACGCAGAATAGATGATACTATAGGCACTTTTCCACTTACTAAGCTACCTTTAGCATTGACACAAACTTTAGCATAGACATAAGGCATTACTATAGCATAGAATAATATAATCTGCCAGCGTCGATGGCGTATCGAATGAATCGGAAAAGTAAGATCAGCAAAGTTAAGCAACGTCAAGCGAGGTGAAGATTTCGTGATGCTGGCATTACGACCCAACGCAGGTAGGTTAGGTGAGGTTAATAAGGGTTATTTTGGGGACTCTCAATTGAACTGACAGAGAGAAGTGAACAGAAAGCAACATTTTGCCCATGTAAAACTTGCACAATACCTCAACACCAAATCGAATGTGTAGAACTGAAAAATATTTATGTGTGCAAACATTAGCTAAACTTTGGGATTGAAAACTCCACCAAATACTCCCCCTGAAATGCCTTCTTCTCTTGTTCCTCTGCCTTCTACAGCCCTACAATATATTATTATTATCTTTAATACCGACCTCAGTAGCTTGATCGATAAGGCGGCGGACTTGTTACCCGGAGGTCGGTGGTTCAAGTCCCGGTTTCAGCATGGGTTTATTAAAACGAGTTTGAGTAGTGATATGTATCACGAAAGTGGTTAACACAAGTATGATAACTTTTTAAAAAACATGAAAATTTAAGTTTATATATTTTTATTTTCTCCAGATGATCTGGCTTCATCTGCCCCTTACTCTTCCACGTCCACTTCTACCTCTCTTTCTTCTCCTTTTTCCAAATTCGCCTCCTCGACTTCTCTATCAAATCTTTTTCCATTTCTCTCTTCATCTTTCTCCTAAATTTCTTATTACCAAATCCTCTACTCCTCTGCCCCTACTTCTCCGTCAAATCTTTTACATTTCCTCTTCTCCTACAACATCTTTTCCTTCTCCTATGTCTCCTCATCTTCCATCTCCTATGGCCCCTCTTCCCTTCTCCTATATTTCTTCCTCCTCCTTCTCCTATATCTCTTCCTCTTCCTTCTCCTATATCTTCTCTTCCTCCTTTTCCTATACCTTTCTCTCTCCTCTCTATATTTCTTCGTCCTTCACCTAAATCCCCTCCTCTTCCTCCTCCTAAATCTCCTCCTCCTCTACCTTCTCCTATATCTCTTCCTCCTTCAACTAATTTTCCTTCTCCACCTCTCTCCGCTTCCCACTCAATTATTTCCCAATCTTCGCGTGCAATCTCTCCCCGAGTACATTTTTCTCAACATGTTTTTCTCTGCCTCCTCAAAAATTTGCTGAACTTTAACGTTATCTTCAAGTTTTATTTGTTTGAGATAAATAATTGGGAGCATAAAGTTGGAGCTTTATTCCTGAGAAATACATCTCGTTCCGTCGAGATCCTCTGCTCGGCAAGGAGAATAGAGCATGAAACTTAGTTCATATATGTTTATCCTTCATATTCATTTCATACATTTAAGAATTTCCACTTCGTTAAACAAGAAATATGCGTCTGAATAATTAGTTATACGTATTATTATCCAAGAATAATTATATGATCAAATAATAAATCTCTGACTTAAATAAATGTTCATTAAAAAAATTATACTGCCATGAAAAATTGAGAAACTCTTTTTACTGGAAAGCAAAAAATGTTTTTTGTCTTACAAATCATCAAAATTTCTAATGACCAATGAAATTTTGGCACACTCGTAGATTATATAGGTACATATTTTATTATAAAACTTGTAAAATAACTACATAATCTGTGTAATTACATAATAATTATATTGAATATATAAAGTTATTTGTATAATAATTCCAGCTATTTCTATACTTTTAGAAGGAATCGTTTGGGAACTTTTTAAGGCACATCAACACTTACCAATCTTTTAAATACTGCCAAGTCCTTCGGAATCTGCTTTTTCTCATCTTTTCCCAACGCTTTCAGCAGTAAAATGTACAGTTTAGGTACCTAGGTAGTCTCAGTACTATGCTTCTAGCTATTTGCACTTTTACTATCCCTGCAGACTACACAACAGTCTACGGACGATTTTTTACTGCCTCCCTTCTACCCTTCGCACTGTACTCTCGTTCTTTGTCCATCTAATTCTCTCTCACTATCTCTTTCTTCCTCTCTCTATCTCTATCTCTCTCCCTCTCCTTCTAACTCTCCCTCTCCCTCTCCCTCTCCCCCTCTCTCTCTCTCTCTCTCTCTCCCTCTCTCTTCCTGTCTCTTTCTCTCTCTCCCTCTCTCGTCCCCCTTCTCTCTCTTTCTTAATTTATCTCTCCTTATTCCTATAAGAATTCCCCCAATACCACTCTTACGTATCGTCTATCTCTCTTTTCTCTCTTTCTTATGGCTCTCTATCTATCTGCTCGTTCTCTCTCTCTCTCTCTTTCTCAATGTCCCTCTATCTTTCTACTATTCTTCTGTCTGTCTCTCCCTCTCTCTCTCTCTCTAGTCTACAATCTACGTCTCCTTATTTTGATAAGAATTCTCCCAATACCACTCTTACGTATGATCTCTCCCTCCCTCTGCTACTCCACCTTCCCCCCCTCCCCTCCTCTCTGTCTGCCTTTGTCCGAGCTGCCGTGAAAAAGAGTTCGGAATTAAAGAGAAGGCTAATAAATCATCGCCGTACAGACAAGAATGCTCGAGACTAGACTGCCCTGCTCGTGAATGAGAGAGAGAGAGAGACAAGAAAGAAGGAGTGAAATAGAAAGAAAGAGGGATAGGATAGAATAATGAAGAATCAGAAAGACGAGAGAGGAGGAAACGAGACAGGAAAAAGCAAAAAGGAATGATAGAGAGAGATGAAGACAGGGAAAGTGAACAGTAAAGACCAAGAATATGAGAGAGAGAGAAAAAAAAGAGAGAAAGAGAGGAGAGAGAGAGAGAGAGAGAGAGAGAGAGAGAGAGAAGCTTATACTTTTTTTCCTACTTTAAAGGCCAAATTATGAAACAGAATTAGTTAATCTTAATAACTACTTAGCTAATTCTGTTTCATAATTTGAGAGGTCATATCTAAGCCAGGCTTTGTAACTGTGTATTCTCTCTGTGGCGAAGTCTTGTTTTAAAAGAGCTATCGGTCAGCTGATAAAGTCTAAGGATCGGCTTATTAGAATTAATAATCCTGTTTCATAATACGGCCCTTAATCTTTCACTCCTTCCCTCCCCTATTTTATTATAGCCTGTTTGGAGTCCGCACAAAGAAAGCTCTAATTATCACACCGACCTCTATTTAGATCCATTGTGACTAGTTGATTCTCTTTTCTTTTTACGTCCTGATTTGAAGTACATAGTTAGGACGGGGGTTTCATTCCCTTGGAATCGTACCAGCTACCCACTTCAAAATCTCTCAAGTTGGGTAGGGCCGGAAATCCCAGCCTCACGTGTTTAGAGGGAACAGAATTTTCTTCAAAAGTCTGACCCAACCAGGAATCAAACTCGGAATCTCTGAACTACGGCCAGTAGTCACAACCATTACTCCACGGAGGCTGGCGCTTCCACGGATTCCTCCCCTATTCTTTCAGGCTTTTTTATTTCCCTTGTACATTATCTGTCTCTTTCTCACTCAAAATTAAGATCAGAACATATTTTGTTGTTGTTGTTGTAGCCAGCTTGGCTACAGCTGCAGGGGGAATGATGGTCTCCAGCCAACTTTTTTTCAAAGTTGGCTCGTCCTGAACCACATATTTCTAGTTGGCTAGTCAGTTCTCTGTTTGTTGTCCAATAGCGAGACACTGGTCATCTCCCTATTGAACGTCCTTCAGCCAGACAAAACATAATTTAGATAGGCCCCAACGACCAGCCATTTGACCCTAGTTCAGTAACTCTACATCGTGCACTATACCAAGGGATACATTACCCCGTCAGTCACATTCGCGCGTCGCAGTAATAACATTAAAATTTAACTGTTTATTTTTCTTTTAATTCCAAACTACTTGGCCATAAATATCTTTTCACATTACGCGAACTCCCTCATTTGAGCAGAAAATATACTAAAACAGTAGAAAATTATACGGAACAATCCAACTGAAGCCCGGGCGTTTGGCGTTCCCTTTTTGGCAACTTTTCCAAAACAATGCCAAAAGCTGACGCGCGACAAAATGTTCCAAAATTCAACAGCTTTTTTCTTTTCATTTACTTGTTCCACTTGGAAATATTTTGCTGAAATTAAAGTTCTGCGTAATAACATTATAATATTCCAGAATTTTAATCTTTAAGTAGTCTTGGAATTATTATTTTTGTATTTTATTATTGTTGTGAAAAGAGGGAGGGAATCATAGAGGAAATTTAAGTGGTGAGTAAATTGGAACCAGGACATGTCTTGCAGGCGATTATTAAAAATTCAATACAAACGAATTCAAAGCTAAGAATGGAAAAAGGCCCTGGTTATTTTCAAGACATTGTTTGTACACAACTTCTCAACCATTAAAAATAATTATTATGAACAGTGGTGGGCCTCAACCATTGGCCTGAAAAAGCAGATTTTTTTTTTGGTAACCTACAATACATTATTTAGAAATACATTTTATTTTATAAAAAGACGGTAGACGCACGGTATATTTTATATTAGTACATATTGGATCGCTATTGAAAATAAAGAAAAACGAACATAATTATTAAGTGGTAGGTAGGTACCTATAATATTATAGTTACCTTACTCACATAAAAATTTATGTAAATAGCTAACAACTTGTGAACCTTTTTCAAGGTAAAAGAATAATATCACTATAACTATAATCTAAATAGAGGTACCTTAGTAAATAGAGAGTAGTTTCTTTCATTAAAAACTACTCTTAAGAGAGATAATGAAAAATAGTTTGCTAAACAGAGGGAATGGCTTCTGCTGATCCCGGTAGCAAGATTTGCAAGAATTAAATGAGAAGGAAAAAGAAATGAGAGCAAGGTGCGCCATTTTTTTTTTTTTTTTTTTTTTTGCGAATTTTATAATGGAGTATTATTTACCTAGGAAAAACAAGCGAGTGAGATGGAATATTTAATTCAGAACGACTAGGTGAAGGTCATCCGAGTAATTCACATTCTGTTAGAGAGAGAGAATTTCAATTACCTACCTATATTAAATTAATGTAGATCTAGTATGAGCTATTTTACTACGTCATACTGAATAACATTGAATTTCTTTTCCTCTTTTGATAATTGATTTGGAACGTTTTGTTTGCTTTTTTGAAGAAAGGTAGGTATTTAGAAACACCTAATTAGAAGAAAAAGTGTTTTTCTGGGAATCAGATAAAGGTGTTTTTGATTAAGTGCGTGACTGAAAAAACACGTTGGGTAAATGTGTTTTTCTCATGCACGTTTTTCATCGAAAACACCTTTCTGATTGGGAGAAAAACACCAAACACTTATTTCCTATTGAGGTGTTTTCAAACACCTACCTCTTTCAGGTCAAGGTGTCTTCGGTCGGGTTCTACGAAAAACACCTAACCTAAAAAACACCTGAGAAACACGAAAAACGTTAGTTCCAAAAGATTCGTCAAGATAGCGCCAGTAGAGTTTAAAGGAAAACTCTACTGGCGCTATCTTGACGAATCCTTTGGAACTAACGTTTTTCAGGTGTTTTAGGTTAGGTGTTTTTCGTAGAACCCGACCTTACAACAATGTCAATGGTTACAAAACTATCACTTCTTTGATAATTAGCAGGTTCAACCTTTTAAATAGTCGTATTCTCTGCTTTGAGACCATTTCCTAAGAAAATAGAAATAAAATTGACAATAGTAGTAGGTATTACTCAGTGGCGGCTCCTGACTTCAAGACTAGGTGAAGACAAATTATACCCAGAAGTATTGAAAAAATAAAATTATTAATTTATCAGATCTTAGTTCTTATGGTCTCATAAACACAGCCCATTGTAAGTTATGGCTGTTTCCCTGTAGAGCATGACTTTCTCTCATACCAGTTTTGCATCATATAAGTTTTTATAGGTACTTTTTTTGGAGAACACTTGGTACTTAATAAATAAACAAGGCCAGCAGAACAATTTGTCAACACTTGAGCTGGTACACAGCCATTCATTTTTCATAAGCCATTCAGGCTTGAACTGTATGGCTGTGGGGCAGGCATTTGCTTTACTTTTTTAGTGGTGGTTATAGTAATTGGAGAAATTGGAGATCCAGTAATCATAATATCTTTCTTATCCTCATTACTTCTTAATCTGAATGGGGTTACTTTTAATGTTTGAACCCCATGATTTTGTGGGGATCTCATTGTTTCTTTGAAATATTGTTATTAATTATTCATCTTAATAAAAAATATTTATTCATCTTAATAAAAAATATTAACTAAAAGTTGGTAAAAAGGAATTAAAATAAAAATATTAGGATTATACCTCAGTAGTTAGAACTAGGAAGGAAAGAAAGTTAGTTGAAGACTAAAAATTACAATCCAAAACTGGAAGAAAATCCACCACCAGATTACAAAATAAATCTAAGAAAACATACTTACTACAAATATAAAATCAGCTTAAATTTCTGTTACCATTGATGTTTAAATGACTAGGTATTTAAGAAAAACACAGATATTGCCTTATAATTTAAAGTACTTCACTGGAAGCTGTGTGCTTAGCTACCTGCAACCTGCATAATTATAATGTTATTTTTGACACTGAAAGAAGTACATAGCTACTTCATATTCAACTTATTATGAAAAGCACAGGTCAGATCAGGTAGGAATAATGTTTCTATCCTGTATCAAATACTGGGAAATAACTTTATTAACTAGTTACACCAATTAAAAGTCACTTGATTACCGTTGAAAAGATTTGAAAATGGTCTAATAAAATTTAAAAAGTGCGCGACAAGTTTTGTTTACATTCTAAAGATAAGAGATACAATGTTGCCAAGTTAATTTCATTGCTAAATTTCTACAAACTTCAAGAGCTATATTTTAAATTTAAAGAAATCCCTCAAATCATGTAAGACGTATTTATTTATTTAAAAAAATAATACTACACCGCCTGAACAGAATTTTCTCTTGAGAATTTCATTTCAACACGTCTAATTTCATGATTTTTTTTAAAGTGGTTCCATAGTCAGGATCTTAAACAGGACCACCATTGTCCCTATTTAAAAACTTCTTGGAACAACTAGATACCAGATTATCTTATTTGGCTCAATTTCGGTACCTACATTAAATAATTATTTCCGAGATTTGACTTCAATCGAGATGTCCTTTTTAATACTACATATAGTTGACAAGATACATAAAATATAGTTAAAATTTATTGGTATCGGCTATCGTTTAGGAACTATGTACAAAACTAGAACCCAAAAAATGAGAAATAATATCCAAAATTCCTGACACTAAATCCTGCTTTCCTAGCGCCTACGTTATTATTATTATTATTATTTTTTTTAATATTACAAGATTGTGCTAGATATGGGAGGCTAAATCATTGACTGGTTTCCTAGGTCTGGCATAATGCTACTGGCAACAATGTTAATATCAAAAACACATGACATCGCACATGGTATGTGGCTTCGTGACATTTCGTATGAGGTCGTGTAGATAATGTAAACTGAATACAACTGAAGACTGTCCTCAGTTGCATATTACATAGATATAGTTCTTGCCTAATATTTCATGATACCTACTTGGAAATACTCAACTCTGATTGGTTGATTCAAGGACAACTGAAGACAATTTCGAATTGTCTTCACATTTGGTGTTCTCCTTGGAAAGTAACATGAAATGTTAAGCAGCATTGATCTATTTTACACAAAGCTTACTCTTTTTTTTTTTTTTTTTTTCTTTGAGTTGGATCAATTGTGCCATGTTCAAGGGATTATGAGTAGTGTTTTCTCTGTTCAAAATTAGGTGAAAATGTCTTCAGTGTCTTCACCCGACGAGCCGCCACTGGTATTACTAGATAAAACTTATTGTTTCAGCGCTGTTTTTTTGTGATTTGCAGTCAGTCTTTCGGAATCAATTTTATTGCTTGCTTGAATGACTTGCATTTTGTCGTGTTGAAAACAAACAAGAAAAGGAAGAAGACAACATGCATGCTCTAAATGTTGCACTTGTGTTTCTCAGTAATGTTGAAGATTTATATTTCCATGAATCTATCTACATCTCTAAAACTTGTGAATAAAACATACAAATATTGTAAATATATCTATCCTTTTGTCCTACTTCGTGTGTAGAAACAGCGAGCCTAAAGCCCGAACAGAACATAGCAAAGGTAAAATAAGTCATCAGATAGACAGACAGTAGATACAGGCAGGACGACATCCAGACTGGTACTGCCAGACACAGTCAGACATAGAAAAATCGCTTACCTCTGTAAAAAAAGGAAATTTAGTTTGCAACACAGTTTGTCTTTCGAAAAACATTTATGTACGACTTTTTCCTTCGTTTTGTTTTTTATTTTATTTTCTGCAAGAGGAGAAACACGAAATTGTCTTTTTACTGAAAGTTCCGAAAGACAGTAGCGTGCAGGAGCCGTCAATGGTTTCCGAGATACTTTTCACTTTTCGCTCTCAATTTCCTTGCCATTTTTCTGCTTCCCCACTAATCCTGCTCCCACCCCATGTGGCATGTCTTCCCAGAGAGGAGATAATTGATTTCGAATCCTTTTCCTTCTGTCATTGATGTGGGAATCTCGCAATGCTCACGCTAGAGTTGCTGGCATAGAATTAGGGTCACGTGGAGGCACACGCGTCAGTGCTCTCGCGAAGCTTGACAGACGTGTGGCATTCTGGCGTTTGTGGAAGATTCCAATTGTTCGAGAGAACGTTCAGACTAGTGCATATCACCTGGGTGGGGGGGAGGAGGGTGGGTGTCCCTTTCAACTGTCCCTATCAACAACAACAGCTATATTAAACTGTCAGCGTAATGGGACTCAATATCTCGAGCCAACATTCTAAATAAAACACTACTATATAACTATAAATTCGGTCATACCACGACGAGGGTTCTACCCTGCATTTGCTGGAAACTCAAAAACCAGTTACTCAAAGTAACCTCATCCAGCGTGAGTGAGGCTGGCATAACCAATGGTTCAAAATTTAATGGTCACCCATCTGAATCCTTACATCGCCGGCCGTTGCTTAACTTTAGTGACAGAACGAGAACTGGTGTATATTCAATGTCCTATCGACGCTGGCTTTTAACGTCTTTAAACCCAAACTATAGAAAAGACCCTTCATTGGCTTTGTTCCTTCTATCCAGTTCCATTTAACGCAGGTTAAAGTATTCTAGCCGGGTTCTTCTAAGAATTTCACCGTAGATTTCGCTGTGGATTCACCACAAATTTGTATCTTTACTTCATCTTTCTCCACAACAGAAGTTCAGTAATCTTTACCAAAGTAAGATTTGCGAGACAAAGTTGAAGCTTTCCTCGCACCACCACATTTCTTGAATAGTTTGTTGCGTATTTAGTTGATCAGACCACATCTTTTGCATTGCATAGTCGAATTAATAACTACCTCTTTTATCACAAAAGTTCTCGTCAGAAGGACGTTGCTTTGTATTATTTGGAGCGAGAACAGTTTATAAGTAGCATACGTGCCAAACTTAAAATTCTTTCAACAAGTATATGAAATATGAAACAATTTCACCACTAAAGTGGCAGGTTTTATTTTACAAAATATAATGACAATAATTATAGATACAGATGAAATTACAGATTGATGGTACAGTTAAAGTTTAAATGAAGAATTATGTAGGTGTACACTTGTTAATTCAACATCCCAACTTTGTCCCATGTACCTGGGAAAAACTAGAAAAAAACCTCGGTGTTCAACATGTTAAAGTAGGTACCTACTGCAGTTAGAAGTAGATTCGCTCGGGGCGATTGTAACAATAATCGTCTAAGTAAAATTGTTGGAAGACTCGATTAGCTCAGTGGTTAAGCACTCGCTTACCATGCGGAAGTTCCCGGATTAGATCCCCCAGTTGTTTATACACCCTGGTGCGCTCGTGTTTACCCAGAACCTAAATGGGAAGTATTGTGTCACATCTCGCCTATCAGAGGGGAGACATACTATGGGACGTACAAGCTACTTGACAGATGACAGATCAGAAACGTCTACAGTAGTTCCTGTTTCATGGCTACGAAATAGAAAAGGCTATGAAACACTCATCTTAACAAAAAAATTGATTAACAGTAGGTATAATCATAACATTTTCTTCATCATTTCTTAACTGTGTATTGGTCCAACCACTTTCTTAAGAGTGTATTATTAATGTCATTGGGTATATGTCAAATTTCATTGTAATTGACATACACCTGTTTTGTATTGCACTTTAAAATAAATAAATTAAATTAAATTTTTGCTCCACGTGTACCTATTTGACTGCCCTCGTCCATAAAAATGTCAAATGACGCAGGTTGCCCACCCCTGGTCGACAGCTTCGAATTCGAAAGCTCTAAAGTTTTACACTCACACGAGTTCTCCAAGTTCTATTTCAGATCTCAAAGAAAGCGAGTTCTCACAGTTTGGAAGCTGTTATAATGATTATTGCAAGACATTGTTCCAGTTGTTCACACGTGTCCAGAAAGTCACTTCAATTCTTGGTAAATCAGAAAACAAAAGCAGACGAATTCACTGAAAGGATAATCATTTCAAGCGGGATTCCTCAAATCCTTGTTCAAAATTTTTTATCTTGAAGCAGTGGAGCAAAAGATTTGTTCTCGGTTCTAACAATGAAGAACCATCCAATTAGTGAAGAGCCATTCAGACCGGTAGGTACACACCGAGATATGTAGTTATATATTTTTTTTTTTTTTCGTAGCCATGAAACAGGAGCTACTGTAGACGCTTGTGGTCTGTGTTGTAGCCTGCCCATCCCGTAGTATGCCTCCCCTCTGATGGGCGAGAAGTGACACAATACTTCCCATTTAGGTGCTGGGTCAACACGAGCGCACCGGAAGGTATCCCTTACAAACAATTGTAACCAAATTAAGAATACAATTTTTTGTCGGCACGGGGGATCGAACCCGGACCTTCCGCATCACAAGCGAGTGCTTAACCACTGAGCTAATCGTGCGCTCAATATATATATATTTTTTTTGTTTGTTTGAATCAAAAGTGTTTTGGCACAAATTCTGAAAACTGAATTTAAAAATACTCCTCGAAAAAAGGACTCGAATTATCAACCTCCTGGTTCTGAGTCCGCCGAATTATCGATCGAGCTACTGAGTCTAAGTTGCAAACAAAAATTAATTCAACGTTAATTCTTCAAAGCTACGTTTCTCATTGTTTCTTAGTACAATTAGCTCATTAAAGGAAAGAAGTTAGATCCAGCTCATCGTTAAGTTGTCACAAGGAAGTCATGTAGGAGTCTCCATCGGATCGGATCATGAAAATCACAAATCTTCCACAAATCGGATTGACCCGATCTTTCTAGCATACCTCTACGTATAGGTGCCTCTCATGACTTACTACCTAGCAGATCTCGTCGCTAGCTAGGAGCCAGGACTTACTTATCCACCAATCACAGGTCACCATTTAACTTTTTTCTCTTTCGCCTTCTTTTATTTTCACCTTTGACTCTCAAGAGATCAGCCTAGACACAACTGTAAAACCTAGAACTGTAAGGGTGAACTGTAAAACCCCTGATCTAATCGCTGATGTGATCGCCTGATCTAGAAAGAAATATTTCTTATTTTGGGTTTAATATCGCTTTCAGTTGCATGATCATATCACGATCTGAGCTTGTAGTCATCAGCATGAGTATGGACCCAGGCATTAGAATAACAGTTGCCTGTGACAGTTGACAGATGGAATAGAAAAGAACAGAATAGAAATGGGATAAATTGTATAGCCCGGTTGCTTATTGTGCTAGCTAAATAATACGCTGACCTAAATTCTTGTCTCATTCTATGCCAAAGAAAATGTCATTCTCCATTTCATTATAATCTCCAAGCTTTTATTAAAACCGTTCCATCATGGGTTACCTAGCGTCTGACTATCACGGGAAACTTGGTTTATCTCCAAACAATTGTGTAAGTTTTTGTAAGTTTTGAAATGTAATACGTATATTGTAGTCTGTCCCGGTAGCTCAGTGGTAAAGGCGGCACTCTGTGAATCCAGAGATTTTAGAGGTCGGGGTTCGAAACCCAGCTGGGACATGACAAGTTTTCCTCCCATTTCGGATTTTTACCACATAATAATACGGGTTTACTCCTGGAATAATGGGACTTAATAGTCCTAATCGAGCAGTATAAATAAGGCGATATTATTTTATTATTATTGTAGTCGAATGGTCTAAGGCTCTTGCCTTGCAGTCCTGCTGATCCAGGAAACTATGATGCAGAAATTTAGGGCACATTATGAAACAGGATTAAAGTAAACCAAGCCACGATAATGACACGTCCTCAAGTCGAATTTTCAACCAATCACAGCGCACTATATACCGAGTTGAGGGATAGTGTTCAATTAGAATAATCTATTATTAAAAACATGATCGATCAAGTTTTATTTACAATTAACATAGAATTATACATAGAAATTGAAATTAATAAAACAAAACTTGATCAAGGGAGGTGCTAATGAAAACGGCATTCTCTTGCGATCCTGTTTTATAATTATTATAAAAATTAAGTCCTGTTAGTTAAGTTAAGTTAGTATTAATTATTATATTTGTTTCATGACCATTAGTTAGGGTGTATATTGTAATTTAGTTAGTACAGGGTCCGTTTGTGATTTAAATAAATAAATAAAATAAATAATTCGGCCCTTAGAAACAGAAGTATGCAGGAAACCTCTGTTTCATTAAAGTTCCATCGAAATCCCGAGAGCGAGTTAATAATGGGGGTTACCAAATAAATCCACAGGGCGAACAGCGGGGGATATTAACTTAATACAAACACAAAGTACTCGGTTCTAAAGTTACAATTCCGGAACATTATGATTGCCAAATGGGAACTATATAAACTAAATGGGACCTATATAAACTAAAAACTGCACGAAATTACCCCAGCTGGTTAGAAACTTTACCTAATTACAGTGTGTAAAGTTTCGATATTATTTTACATGTTCAACTTTACTTCGCACAGTAATTCACTATTCATGCATTTGTCTCTTTCCCATGTAATCGGCTAATAGTTTTATAACTTTGATCTAGTTCTGCACATTGCTGAAAGTAACAAGGATGGCGAATTACTATGCAAATTTCCTCGAGACTGGAAGATGGGAGCTTAAAAGCTTTTAGGATAGTATCCGTTTTCTTGTAAGACTGGGGAGGGGAGAGAGTGTGTGAGAGGAAGGGAGGGGGATAAAAAGTAAGAGATAAGTTCGCCCTTGGCTGACTGCTCACAGATGTACCAAATAATTATGCTGGAAGTGTGGAAGTATGACATGGAAGGACATGGATTGAATTGTAAATAGGTAAATTTAATTGATATTGCTTCTATGTATATGTAGATATGTACGTAATATACTTAGCGAAATAGCGACAAAAGTACACAAACTATTTTAAAAGACAAAAGTTTAAAATCTAGAGAGGATATTGAGAGACTGTAAGTTTTGTAACTTAAAGTATTCATATTCTAAAATAAACGAAAAGTACATGCATTATGCTTATGATATGAATAAACAAATACTAATCTCTTTACTTACCTAAAAAAACCTATAGCATTTGAATTAGAATTAGATTTTATGAAGTCTGTATTATGAGAAGTCTGTGCCTACTGAGACGAACTTTTGGGTAATAAACCATAAAGCTAGTAAAGTGTTTCAAAATCAAAATAATACTTCATTAAGTATTTGTACAAAAAAAAAAAAATCACTTAGCCAGAGTTTTACTCATTCAGTTCACCTTTATATATATATTTTTAATGTAACCTATAGTCACTATAGTGTACTCGTATATACAACCAAGAAATTTAAATTTTAAGAGGTCCACATAGTCTACAACTCCACATCTCTAGGGTCACTAAGGACCGAATCTTATATCAGGAATAAAGGTGTATACTGGTAGTCAAGTGGTTACCGCGCTAGTCTGGTAATACAGGTAGTGTAGGCATCCGTTGGTTCGAATCCCACCCATTGCATTAATTTTTCCTCATTAGTTTGAGTTTGTGGCCACATAATAATGAGACTCTGAGGGTTAGGTGGTAGAAAATGCTTTAAACATTAACCTCGCCTGGTGGTTACCTTCCACTAAAGAGTGTTATTATTATTATTAAAATTAAGTTTAAGTCTAAATATCCCTTAACTCAGGCTATAGTGTGCTGTGAGTGGTTGGAACTCCAACTGAGGTTTAACCTCGCCGGGTGGTTATTCCCACTAAAGATGTTTGTTATTATATTAAAATAGTTTAGTCTAAATATCTCTCAACTCAGGCTATAGTGTGCTGTGATGGTTGAAACTCTGACTTGAAGGCGCTTGGCTATCTTACTTACTCCTGTTTCATAATTTGGCCCTAAAACATATTTCTGTGGGGCACGTATACGCGACAGCCAGGAATTCAGATGTCCTCAATTCCGATCTCATGACTACATTCATATACCGTGACCCATAACTCTGATCAAGAAAGCACCGTGACCCATTAAATGGGTCCCACGAGGGCGCCATATTGTTGGGAGTTATATGAGCTTAGCTACTGTGCATAAAGTTACTTTCTTTACGAGCGCAAAATCACAATAACCCTTTCATGAATATGTTTATAAATGGTAATAGGAAGAGAGAAAGAACCATGGGTAGATTGGGTAGTAAGAGAGTTCCACTGAATTATAGACGGGTGTAGAGATCAGGATACATTTTTCTCGTTAATTTTTCCTCATTAATTTGAGTTTGTGACCACAAAAAAATAAGACTCTGAGGGTTAGGAGGTAGAAAATTGTTTTGAGCACTAACCTCGCCTGGTGGTTACCTTCCACTATAGAGTATTATTATTATGAAAGAAAAAGCTAGTTATTTCTGATGTTATTATGTGTGAAAAAAATGAGGGTAGCATCGACAGTATAAGAACTAATGCTAATGCATATCTCCGCAATATCTCCAAGTAACCATCATATTCCAATATCAATCTCGTAATGCCGCCACTGCATGGTCGTTACCCTCTCAACAACTATACACCGGTTCTCGTAGGATCACCGAAGCAACGTGCAGCGAAGTGAAGACTTCGTGATGCTGACATTTCGGCCCAACCCAGGCTGGGTCAGGTTAATGAGGGCAGCAGTTTTGTTAGTTTGCAGGTTTGTGGGTAGCAAATGGAGGGTGACACCCCTGTCGTGATTCGACCATGCAGTTGGAAGCGACATTAAACCCAAAAAAAAAAGCTTCCCATTTTTCTAGGCTTTTTCAAATCAGGATTGCTCAGGTTTTACAATCCACCCCTACATGTGTCTAGGCTGATCTCCTGAGAGTTAAAGGTGAAAATAAAAGAAGGCAAGAGAGAGAGAAAAAAAGGGAAATTTACGAGTTTATGAAAAATACAAACAAACAAAAGGGAGAAAGAGGCAAAAGAAAGAGAAATTCATAAATATGATTTCTTGAATTTTAGATTTTTATACATTTTTTATTGAATCTCTTTTTCAACTTCTGTTTTCCTGTCGGGTAAGAGGGACGAGAGGGATGAGAGGGGTGAATTCGCAGAAAAAAGGGGAGAAAAAGAGGGAATTGTGAAAGGAAAATAGAAGAGTGAGAGCGTAAATATTGCATGATTATCATTTCAATTTGAGCAGAAAATAGGAATAGAGGTAAAGACTCAGATAGGCATGAAAAAAACAGGCTGGGAAATCTGCCTTTAATATGAAAATGGTCGGTGTAAAGCTGTAAAGTAGTCAAGTTTACTGCGAATCTGTTATGGAAATGGTTTTATCCATAATATTATTGGAGTAGATTTATCAAGTGGCATCTGTTGGATGTGATTTTTTATCAGTCAATTAGGTATCTTGCTTTAATTATTTATGCGATGAAGAAGACAAATACTGACAGATGAAATTTAGATGTCCAATTCAGATTAATAATAATAATAATAAACGACTTATTTATACTGCCCGATTAGGACTATTACCTACAGTCCCATTATTCCAGCAGAAAGCCCAAGACATATTATTATGTGGTAAAAATCCCAAATGGGAGTATAACATGTTTGTCCCAGCTGGGTTTCGAACCCACAACCCTGGAATCTTTGGATTCACAGAGTGTGCCTTTACCACTGAGCTACCGGGACAGACTTTTAAGCGCTCGCATGATTGTATATAGATCTCTACTATATCCCAAAGGCCTTAGTTTCCTGCGTAAATTATAAATGTAAAGGTTCAGAATGTTCACACTTAAATTTGTGACACAAGTAAGTGCTTGTCACTGAACTGTGTAACATCAAGTTTTTTCCCCCTGGTTGGATTCTGCTTCGGACTGCTTAATAATTATGGTTCTAATATCCGGACTGTTTTACAGAACGGGGTTTTATCATCGAATCGGTGGGAATCGAACCATCTACTCTCATTATGTGAGTAGCTGATATTATTATGTAACTATGGAATTGTTCACAATAATCTAATTAGGTCGCAGTGTCAATTGTAAGGGTTTCTCTGAAAAACTCTGCAACCAGGTCAGATAATAATAGAACTATGGATTAGTTGGATTACCTATTTCATCATTCGAATTCTTTTCTCATTTGGTTGGGCAAATGGGGTCATACATAATTATTCCACAGCAAATTGCAAGGTCTTGTATTATTCAGTAACATTTGGTAAGTGCTAGATTGAACACAGGAAGGCAGGGTCAAGAGTACAAAGGTACCTGTTCCCAATTTAATCAATGTGGTTTCTGTTCATCTGAAAAGTGGTTCTCAAAATGATGAGCATCAATCTGAGAATATCTCGAAAGCATACCATTTCCATTCCAGAGGGAACCATTATCCTATAAAATATATAAGACCTGTTTGACTGCTGGAGTAAAGGGACTTTTCAGTCTTATCTCGGCAGTATAAACAAGGTATATTCTATTCTATTCTATTTCCAATTTGCAGCTTGGAAGATGACTTAAATAAGAGTTCTTTCACTTTGCCTTTTTCCAGACCTGCTTGGGTCGGCATTGTTCAACCTCTCCCTTATTGGTCAACCTCCCTCATTGGTCAACTGGGTGAGTTTTTTATATCTAGCCTTAACAACGTGACTAAACCTAACTTTCTCACTCAGATAATTATTATTGCTGGAACAATGAGACTCATTGGCTCTAATCAGGCAGAATAATAAGGCGACATAAAATTGTTGCTACTGTTTTTCTCCCCCAAACATCCAGAAAATACCTCAGTGACAAAGAGATTTGTAACTCATGTAATTTTTTTTGTTGTTGAAGAATATAATTAAAATAGAAAAATTCTTTGTTTATAACTACGTGGTAAGACTGAAACTTTTGATGTAATAGGTATGATTATTTTTTTATTTTAAATATTAACTATATATAGTAATTTTAATATTAACATTTTTAGATGCTCTCAAGTGCATAGTAGGTAATAGTAATGTGTTTTATTTTGTACATTAAAAAAAACTGTGTTAATTGTATTTTTTGTGTCGTATTTGCATTAGCATAAAAGGGATTTTTCCGTTTGTTTAAAAATAATATATTATTTATTACTCTGAAGCACAGTGGATCTTAAAATGTTTGAGACCCTGTCTTTCAGTGATACAGTACAAAGTGTGCAGCAGTACACTAAACTTGTATTCTGTAGAATGAGAGAGCCACAGGACTACATAACCTCCCACTCAGGCTTCCACCAGGTAAAACTAGCAGGAAATCCACAGGGAAATAAGAAGAGGTATTAAGTTATACATTTTAGAGTATTCCATCCTTTGCCTGCAGGATACACAACTATTTTATGGCCTATATAAAATTACAGGGGCTATAACTTACACTACTAGCTCACTGAGGACTGAGGGTCTGTAAACGAACATATTAGACGGCAGGATTGGCAGGGTGGATGTAAATAAAACCATTATTTTAGAAGATTCAACATTCAGGAGAGAGAGAGAAAAAAAAACTAACACACAAATACCTTTTATTAAGAAGTACCTAATTGAGAAAAATATTTTATGTAAAAGATGCAATTTGGGTTCCGATATTACTCGGAATTAAAACTAAATAAACCCAGACCATTTTAATCTATGTATTATTCTTTTATTTTCTTCTTCATCTTCTCAATTTTAAATTTAGATATTATACAAGTAACTATTTTGAATTATAAACATGACAATTTGTCCAAAATTACAGAGGGAAACCTTAATAGATATCTAATAGAAAGTAAAAAAAAAAACACTTCTATGCATATTAAAAAAAAAAAATGAAAAACACCTATAGGTATATTCGTAATGCCATTGGAATGTCAAATATTAATAACTAAATTCATAATTATTCAAAATAATTTCATTTATAAAAATATCAATGCTCGGGTACATTATTTATTCCATATTATTATTTACCTATGACAATACGCGTATTTAGGTAACTGGACACCCATCATACTCGTTTGTCAGAATTTATTATTATTATTAGTTAGATATTATAATAATAAATTATTTTTATGAAAATATTATTTTCCAAATCAATTATTTGCTGTCCCATTTTTAAAGCATTTTTATTCAAAATTAATAAACGTCAAATCCTACAAAGTAATATTCATGCAAATGAAAGCTGGACGTATGGACTAATCAATCACATGAGAAATGGATGAGCTGCTAATAATAATAAATCGAGGAAAAGCACCGAGGATAAATGTGGACCATACAGATTTGTGGCTGATCATTTTACTGTTATTTACCTTATTATTAGATAACGCGTCACGAAAAATTTCGAAAAAAATGGCATTTTGGTCGACAAACGTGAATATTTTTTGTGTTACCCATCCATTTTTTTCCTTACTCCGTATAGCTAACCTGAAAATACACCTGTTTAAAGAATTTCCTGCAAAGGACCTTCATCAACAAATCTAGTTTAAGAATATTCATAGGCACTATGAAGACTACCAATTAGTGTTAATTGCTATACGAGAATTAATGTCATAAGCATTAGTCGATGGACAAGACTACCAAGTAAGGTTTTATTTGGCTATACGAGAAATATCATGGCAATTGTGGATATGACAAGACTACCAAATAAGGGTTTATTTGGCATACAGAATATCATAGGCATTGGTGGATTGACAAGACTACCAATAAGGGTTTATTTGGCTATACAAAATGTCATAGGCATCAGTGGATGTGACAAGACTACCAAATAGGGTTTATTTGGCTATACAGAAATGTCATAAGCATTAGTGGATGTGACAAGACTACCAAATTAGGTTTATTGGTGTACAGAAATGTCATAAGCATTAGTGGATGTACAAGACTACCAAATTAGGTTATTTGGCTAACGAGAAATGTCATAGGCATTAGTGGATGTGATAAGACTACCAAGTAAGGTTTTATTTGGCTATACGAGAAATGTCATAAGCATTTGTGGATGTGACAAGACTACCAAATTAGGGTTTATTTGGCTATACGAGAAATGTCATAAGCATTTGTGGATGTGACAAGACTACCAAATTAGGGTGTATTTGGCTATACAAGAAAGGTCATAGGCATTAGACAGTGGTTAAGCACTCGCTTGCCATGCGGAAGTTCCCGGGTTCGATCCCCCGTGCCGACAAAAACTTGAATTCTTAATTTGGTTATAATTGTTGTAAGGGATACCGTCCGGGGCGCTCTTGTTGACCCAGCACCTAAATGGGAACTATTGTGTCACTTCTCGCCCATCAGAGGGGAGGCATACTACGAGATGGGCAAGCTACAACACAGACCACAAGCGTCTACAGAAGCTCCTGTTTCTTGGCTACGAAATAAAAAAGGCTGTAAAACACTCATCTTTAAAAAAAAAAGACACCATTATTTGCACCAAATATACTACTACTAACTCACGCTCTCTTCATGTTCAGCAAAAATAGGTAAACACGCTACCTGTAACCTCCTTGGTCCATAGAGATAAGGCCCTTCATCATGACAACACTGTATCCGCTACAGTTGAGAGAGAGAGAGAGAGAGAGAGAGAGAGAGAAAGAGAGAGATAGATAGATAGACAACACTGTATCAAATTCAAGGGTGGAAATGGAAATGGGAGGGAGGGGGATGATAGCATTGTATCCTATACAAGGGCGACAGAAGAGGAGGGGAGGAGGGAGGATCGGGTGAGTAAATTAGGACGACTGATAGATAAGAGACAGCTCCAAGTGACTTCCAACGGAAACGCCACAGCGGAGGCGACGGGTGCTGATTGTGGCGATAGATTAGCGCTGGAAATTATTTCCACTGGAGAGGAAAAGGGAGGGAGAGTTGTGAAGAGGAGGAAAGCGGAAGAGGGAGCTTTGTGAGCGAGAGAGAGTAATTGGAGAAGGGGAAATAATGTGATAGAATGGCAAAGAGTATATTAGCCGAGGATGTGTATATTTGTAAATGTAGGAATTTGGTAGGGGTTTCCAATTGATGTTCTGAATGAGTAGAATGGCATGTCACTATTGCTATAGATAACATAAAAAAGGACCAAAAATAATGCTCTTTATACATTTCAGGTAGCAGAAGGTAATAATATTGTAAAGGTGTACAAACCCAGTTTGGAACCAGCACTCTCAGTTCATTACGTACTCAACTAATCACACATTTTGATGTAGCTACTCAACTTTAACAAGGAATTACACCTGTCGTTCGTGCTGTTACTGTGTTATTCTACTAAAATTGTGTTAATCAGGATCCCATATCACAATTAATCAAACTAACTTTACTAAATATTAGCTGAACTTGGGACTCGAACGACTAATCTTCGGTTACAAGTCTTATCCGTCAAGCTACTGAGGTCGGTATTTTCATAAACGACTCTAGGCTTAACTTTTTTTATTAATTCTATTAAAATTTGGAGTTACCGACGCATCAGCAGCTTAACAAGGACTAAAGGTTGCAATCTTTAAAGCTATTCGCTAACCACAACTTGTGCAGAGCATACGAGAACTGGTCTTTAAAACGGACCATTGACGTTGTCATAAAAGAAACGTAAATTATATAACATATTTACAGTCCACCCTCCACCAAGTGTGAAAGTTTAGGAACCCCTGATGAGAGCAATATTAGGGTCTGTGGAAATGTGTCATTCATTCCTTTATCAGCGAGACAGTCTGACGCTTGGGCATATTCGAAAATGCCGTCATCACTGGCACCCCATTATTGTCAACACTATTATTCACTGAATATCGTAAATTCCCTAAAATTCTCTCTCACATCACCCCCACCCTCTCTTCATGGTGTTCCCCCTATTGACTTTGCCGGAAATACAGGGTTTAAGGGGACTTTGCAAATAGGACGTTGAATACACAAGTACTCGTTCTGCCACTGAAGTTACGTTCAGCGAGGATTCCGCATGGCAAGCGAGTGCTTAACACTTTGAGCCCATGAATACCATATATGACTCTCAGCTGACATTTCACAAAGGACATGAGTACCATATATGACCCTCACCCAAAATTTGACTGTAGACATGAGTACTCTATATCAGCGGTCGGCAACCTGAGGTCCGCGGACCCCCGGGGTCCGCGAGAGCTAAATTGGGGGTCCGCGAAGCCATTTCAGGATTTAAAAAAAGAAGAATAAAAATAGCTCATGAACTCGAATCATAAATAGTTCGAGGTACCCCACTTCCACCTAACTACTTTTCTTTCATACCCCCCCACCTTTTGTAATGTGGGGGTCCCTTTAAAAAAATTGAGATATGCTAGGGGTCCCGTAGTTCAAAAGGTTGCCGACCGCTGCTCTATATGGTATTCACGACCTTCCTTCACTTTGAAGACATGAGTACTCTCTATGGTATTCGTTTCTATGTGTTTCTCATAGGGAATAGGTTCTAGTGGTCTTTGAGAGCAATGTATGAGTGTTGGGTTCTGAAATTTGTGGTCCCTCGTGCTCACTCGCCGATCCCAGCTCTGGGACTCAAAGTGTTAACCACTGAGCTAATCGCGCACTCTTTGGAAATCTTATTCTGCTACTTCAGAACATCATCAGGTTTGAAATCAATAAGGCCGATATCAGGACAGCAGGCAGCTAGTTTTCTATCAGTTAACTGATCAATTACAAACTGATGGCATAATGGGACTACCTGTCTTGCGCTGAGAGTCTAAATAAAGCTCTAATTTAGTTGAACACTATCATATTTGTGTTAATTACTTTTGTGATATCATAACTACTCAAACTCGCTTTACTAAATCTACGCTGAAACCGGGACTTGAACCACCGACCTCCAGGTTACAAGTCCGCAGCCTTATCGATCAAACTACTTGAACACTATATTAAATACAAAGATATACAATATTATATGAATACTCTCTGTATATAAGATGGTAATACGAACGTACCGTGCATTTTCATAATGAAGTCTTATAATTTTGTGTTTTTTCATGATATCAAGCAAGGTAATAATGTCCCATCTCTCATGACAACGGTTAGAAGAACGGTTCTTAGGTGTCTATGGAGCTCAGATAACTATACGAGTCATTCAGTTTTGTGAAAAGAATAATTAAATAGGTGATATATCATATAAAAATCACCCAGCCTGATTTCGGATAAGAGTACGGTAAGCGAGGTACTATAAAGTCGAACCTGGGTGTTTCGACTCCTTACCTCGCTGGACGTAGCTTATCTTCAGCGATCTAACAAGAACTGTTGTATTCAACGTACCACATGACACCAAGTCTGAACCATTTTACTGTGTCAAAATGTCCTTCAACTGTTGGTGGAAATAATTTTCTTCAAGTACCTCATCAAACAAGTTTCTTTTGTTATAAACGAGAGAATTTTGAGAGCAGATAACTTAGGTAAGAACAGAATCGTAGCAACCCCCGGGCCCTTCGAATTCCCAAACCATTTCACTTAAAACTTTCCCTTCAACACACATAGAATGTTATTTATGTATATGAATTATGTATGTTTTACATAAATAAGTTACTCTCATTTCATGAAAGTTTTGTGTTCGGGTTGAAATTCTGGGAAAATAAAAAACAAAGCTCTCTCTAACGACTAATATCGTGAAGACATTATGTTGTTTTCATAATCCCAACTTAGCGCGCTTTATGCTAAATGTGTAATACTTTGTAATACATGAGCACTGAGCAGATGGAATACTTCTAACATGTTTATTGTGTTCTCGTAAGAGAGGCTTGGGAAAAGAATTAGATAGAGAGAGAGAGAAAATAGGAGGGAGAGAAGAAAATTTAGTAAGAGGGTATGCAGAGGGAAAAGATATGAATAGGTAGGAGGTAAAAGAGAGATGGAAAGGGGAGAGGGAGAGAGAGTACGAGAGGAAGAAGGATCAGAAGGAGAAGGGAGAGAGAGAGTAGGGAAGAATGTTTGATGGGTATAAAATGTAACAAATATTGTTGAAAGCGAGACGGAGGGAACAAGGAATTTATGCATTAACAACAACAAAAGACTTTCCATTGAGTGAAAAAATACATAAGAGGAGAGAGAGAGAGAGAGAGAGAGAGAGAGAGACAGAGAAAGACACAGAGACAGAGAGAGAGGGAGAGAGAGAGAGAGATAGAGAGAGAGAGAGAGAAAGAGAGAGAAAGAGAGAGAGAGAGAGACAGAGAGAGAGAGAAAAAAAGGAAGAAAGTATCATGTGTGTAGAAAGTACAGGTTTACAACTTTGGATATACATACTCCTTTTTTGCTGATTACACTAAACAAGAGACAGATGGCATGTTGCATACGGCAATTCTCGTTCTGTCACTAAAAGACAACGTCCAGCGAGGTTAGAACTTGGATGGGTGACTATTCCCAATTCGAAACCTCATTATTCCCTCTTCAACCCTGACTGGGTCACTTTATTGTTGACAGCTGGTTGATAAGTAAACAAGATAACATATTTGTGTTATTCACTTTCGTGATGTCACAACTAGTCAATCTCACGCTGCTAAATGTTCGCTGAAATAGGGTTCGAACCACCGACCTCCAGGTTAGAAGTCTGCACCCGTCGCCTTCTCGATCGAGCTACTGAGATCGGTAAGTCTCCAGCGAATGGAGGGTAAAACCCCAATCTCGATATAACCTTATCAGTTGAAAAGGATGTTAAAATCTAAAATTTCTTATTTGTAAATAATTTTATTTAAATATGAAATATGTATATTCTATGTCGTTAGATGATTGTAATTATTATTGTTCATGTTTTTTTTTAAGAACCGATAGACTTACTCTGAGAAAAATTAAAAAAAAGAAAATCTTTCAATGGATCATAAACTTTCCAAATGTTGACTTTATTTATTAATTTGTAATGAATTGAAAGTTACGACTCGATAGAAATAGAAATATTTTGTAAGTACTCGTGTCTTTTGTCCTACCTAAGCACAAGATAATTAAAATAATTATACCTCTAATGAATGGTCTTTTAAATCAAAGATTTTGAATAATCGAACTTTGAATTCAAAGATTTTGAATTCTTTCAGTATCCTGACATCAAATAGAATAACAATGTATCCTGACATCAAATAGAATAACAATGAAACTTGTAAGAATTAGGTACGTCGATAATTTCACAAGAAATTTAAGTCCCTTTAATTGTTACTTTTCTAAGAAACATTTCTGTGTTGTGAGCTTATTTTTAATACAATGGTTCATTAACCCTATACAGTTTATACTTTACCAGACGGTATACATTCTTATTCAGACAAGTATAATTTTTCAAAACATTTCAAGAAGATTAAATTTAAATCCAAGAAATGCCATTGGATGGAATAAAATGGATCTTGAAATGTCTGTGAACTTTGCAATTTCAGGACAGGGAAGATTGCGTGCGTTTTGACAGGATGGAATTTGTGCAAATATTTTTACCCCACCTTGTACACCGTTTTTCGAAACATGCAAAAAAAAAACTCGACAAGCGGATTTTTTCTTATTTTTTTGCATCAGAGTTTTGCAATAGGTAGTTACCTATCCCAATGAATATGTATATACCTATACATACTTCCATTACTATAAGCTACATACCTATATTATATTTATATGGACGAAATGATCTTCTAGTCTCATGTGTAAATGAATCTTGAAGCTAAAAGCGTAGCAAGAAAGTACAACTACGGAAACGCGGGGTGATAGGGACCTGTTGATCAGGAAATCCAGCTGACTTTTGCGAGCTATGACGTACGAGTATAATTATTGAAATATTTTTTTTTTTTTTTTTTTTTAATGATTCAAATGATATAATAAATTTCAAAAACGTCTTCTTTCTTCAGTATGCTCATTACGGATGCCCCATTATAGACTGAATTGACTGATAATTTATCATGAAGTCCAAGGAACGTATTTTAGCGTGTATACAAAAATGTCGTCTCAGGATATTTTTTGGCGTCATTGAATACACCAGTTCTCATTATGTCACTGAAGTTAAGCAACGTCCAGTGAGATCAGGACATGAGAAAAGCTGGTTTGTGAGTTTCCAAAGTGACCTGAACTAATAAACAACCAAATTTTATTTTTATTTGACCAAGTAGGATCGCAGTTTCCAGTACTCCAAAGCACGAACCAAATACACGAAAAGAGGGTCTATTGGAATTTACCCGGAGATGCTCCATTTGCCCTGGTTTTCCCTACAGGAAAAACTCAGGAAAAAAAGAGGCTAAAGAGGAAGAGGAGGGGGTAACGGAGAGTAGGTAATCATCATTCTTTGTCCCATAAGTAGATGTTCAAGTCTCTACCCATCTCCCTCCCACTTTCTCTCTCTCTCTCTTTATATACAGGGTGGGGCAAAAGTCTGGAAACCCCTGAATAACTTTCGAATGGCTTTTTCGGTAAAATTAAAATTTTGTAAGGTAAACCGGGCTAATAAGACCTTCTTTTAGAGTGGGGTCGATTTTTGTTACCGGTCCCCATGTCGGGGCCAGGGGGGCCAACTTCATTTTTTCAAATACGAACCCCCACTTCGCGATACATTTTTGGAAAGGTCTTTAAATAAGAAATACATTGGTGCAAAATTTATTTTTTTAATATCAACTGTTTGCAAATGGCGTCCAACTTAGTGTATGCAGTAAAGTCTGGAAACCCCTGAATATCTTTTGAAAGGACTTTCTCAGTAAATTTAAAATTGTGCACGGTAAGTCGGGGTAATTAGACCTTTCCAAAAATGTATCGCAAGGTAGGGTTTTGTATTTAAAAAAATGAGGTTGCCTCCCTGGACCCGAAATGGGGGCCGGTAAAAAAAAAATCGGTCCCATTCTAATATAAGGTCTTATTACCAAGGATTACCGTAACCAATTTTAAATTTACTGAGAAAGCCATTTCGAAAGATATTCAGGGGTTTCCAGACTTTACTGCATACACAAAGTTGGACGCCATTTGCAAACAGTTAATATTAAAAAAATAAAATTTGCACCAATGTATTTGTTATTTAAAGATCTTTTCAAAAATGTATCGCAAAGTGGGGTTCGTATTTAAAAAAATGAAGTTGGCCCCCCCCGCCCCGACATAGGGGCCGTTAACAAAAATCGACCCGACTCTAAAAGAAGGTCTTATTAGCCCGGTTTACCGTACAAAATTTTAATTTTACAGAAGAAGCCATTCAAAAGTTATTCAGGGGTTTCCAGACTTTTGCCCCACCCTGTATATATAAATACATCTCTCTCTCTCTCTCTCTCTCTCTCTCGTCTTCTCGCTCTGTTCCATTCATTTTAACATACAAATTTTCTTTTCTTATCAATGCTTATTCAAGCTGGGGAGAGTAGGAGGAGGAGGAGGAGGAGGAGGAGGAGGAATGACAAGGAGGTGTGGAGAGTGGAAATCATTTTCTTGTACATCATTTTCCTCGGTACACATCTCCACCTCCACATTTCTCTTCCTTTGTCTTCGCCACACATCCTCTCCGTCTCATCCTGGCATTATTTTACTTCTATCTTCTTCTTGATTTTATTCGTTCTCTTGATTATCCTTCTTCTTCATATTTTCATCATAATAATAAGTTTTCTTTTTTTCTTTCTACACTCTCTCTCTCGCTCTTTCCTCTATTTCTTTTCCCTCTCTTTTATATTTATCTTTTTCCCTGTATTCTCAGCCCATTTTCTTTGGTAAATAGCTAGATAGATTTGCAACAGAAGTTTCAGCAAACTGTTTCACACTCGGTACTGTAATATCATAGCTGGGAGAGACGAGAGACAATTTGACGCTCGACCCAAGATTCTCATGTCAATTTTTGTAGGTTAGGTAAATATTATAGGTTGCTATTGTATATAATACATAAGAGGTAGGTATTCACTAAAAGAGTTTCCAACAAATGAGGCATAAATTCGGCTTTTAAAGTTAGTGGTGCTGGCGAAATGGATCCCATAATTTCATGATAACAAGCCATTTGCATTCAGTTTTAGGATTCATATACTTTTCTGATATCTCATTCTTTTAGACACTTGGATCCCAAAGTAATTCATTGGCTTGAATTGAAGTGGTTAGCCTTAATTGGTCAATCGGCCCCATTCGATCAAAACTCACATACCGGCTACTCAAATGCACTGTACCCAGCCTGGGTGGGGCGGGAAACAGTCATAGCATCAGGAGGTTTGGAATTTTGAAAATGGTCACCCATCCAAATCCTAAACCTCGCTTAACTTCAGTGACAGAACAAGAACTCTTGAATTCAACGTGCCTTCGACGCTGGCTTTGTCTAAGCTTAAAAGCTTAATTTATTCAGAGACAGCATAAATTCTACAATCTCAATACAATATTTCACGGCATAAAACATGCTGAAACCTTTCGATAACCACATCTATGTGGCAACCAGAGCTATAGCTAACATTGTACCCAGCGAAACCCATAAACTATACGTCATAATAAAAGAAGATTAATTCCCTGGTTACGTATTCCAACATGGAGATACCAATAATTTATTTTAATTTTTTATCTCCTCCAATACACTTGAGCAATATTGAATTTGCATTTTTAACAAAGTCAACCGAAGGAGCCCCATAACAGAGGAGGAATATTATACCTCCTATCTCTTTCTCTATCACTCTCAATCTTTCTCTCTCCCTTTCTCTCTTTCCCTCTATTACACACTTTTCATAATTTGTCTCTTTATCTCACTTTTTATTGGTAAAGGCGGCAATCTATGAATCCAGAGATTCTAGAAGTCGCGGGTTCGAACCTAACAGCATTTTTAAAAAAATCGCCCTGTTCAGTTTCCTACTAGAAAAAGAACTTCGAATACAAATTTCCTTTATGAATTTATTTTTCAAGTAAAAAGAAGGCAAAAAATTCATGAATGATTCATGTAAAAGAAAAACAAAAATCACGTTAAAAAATCTCGTATATGGCTCGATCCCTCAAAATCTCGACATTCATTAGAAAAGCTTTTATAAAAAAGGAGCCAGCGAATTCTTCGCACGTCATCAATTACTGATCAAAGGTTAGTGCAAACAATTACCAGATTTAGGTGTTTAATGAAATCCCTTAGAGGGCAAGTATTCTTGTTCTCTCGAGTGGAAAGTTGGGTAAAAAAGATCAAAAGAAAAAAGGTATTAAAGGCTAAGGGTCAGTGCTCACAGGAAACCTTTATCCTCGGGAAATATGAATCCTCTGCAATTTTCTCCCCTAAGAATTTTCTACATTTTTGCAAGTTTCGCTTTTTAGTTACCTTACAGCTTGTTTTTTATTATGTTGAATTAGGGGTGCCGTCCTGTCTGCTGAAGAAAGACAATACTAGACTTATTATTCTATATGGATGAAAAAGCACGCTGTAATAATAGGATTTTGGTCTGGTGCTGTGATAACTTTATGCTGTCATTATTTGTTGAATTTCTATTTCATTTCTGTGAATTTCCAAAAAATTGACAACAGATGTATGTTTTAATTCCCACAGTACTAACAAACGGTATCTATCCATGAAGGATGAAAAAAAAAGAGAAAAAAAAAAAAAAAAAAAAAAAATACCAAAAGACAACGATGCTATGTGCACGTTTATAACAGTCTGTTTGTTCAACAGGAGAAAAACAAATCCCATTAGAACCCTGTAGAAGGGGAGATAATGGGACAGGCATTAAATTTATCTCTCACATTTCACATCAGCTACTGAGGAAGAAATTAGCAATGTGGGACACGGTCAGGGCCAAATATGGAATGAAATCTTTGGGGAGTAAGGGGTCATTTTTATTCGTCAAAAAATTAATGCCCAAAAAAAAGTGTAGATAAATATTATTTTGATATTGCTTCCGGAAATTTCTAATATTAGAAATAAGAATTGTGTTTGTTTTTGTTTTTTTAGACAATTTGACCAAAGTTAATATTTTTTTTTATTTTTTTTTTATCGTTAATTATTTTTCTTTGATCGAAAAAGTTTAATGTGAATAGGACGTTTTCTTTAGTGAGTTGAAAAGGTTGATGTCCTACACAAAAAGAAAAAAAAAAAAGTTTGGTGAACATCATTCACATTTTTATTCTTTATTTGGCTTTTATAAGTTGGAAAACCCACCTTTTTTTACGAACGTGTACACTACACTAACGAAAAAACGCCTTATTTATATGATCTAAAATTTTCCTAGGATTTGGCCAGTGTTAGCCCCCTAACGACCCCCTAAAAGTACGTTTCTGAATACAGTGTTGCCAGCAGGAACTGCGCAATATTTCCTCATTGTCGAGCACATAAGTAAAGGTATTATAATGACCCCCCACACATTTTGAATGGAATGATGAAGTGTTATGGGCTCTCTCAGCTCCTCTGATGTAAATGATGGTTCTGCGGGATGCAAATCGCACGAACACCTTTTGGTTTTTTTCATAGAGTTGATTTAGCGACAAACATAGCTCGATCTAACCTGCAGTCGCAAGTTCGAGCGTCAAGCATGTCTGGAAGTCAAACACATAATTATGTAGGTTCTATATTGTTTTCTTTCTTGTTTAATTAGGTTAGTCGAGAGTAATTCCTCTCAAGGTTCTTTTTAACCACAATTATCTCTTCTTTCTCTTCTTCCAATTTGACTTTTCTCAAATCTACTTGGGGTCGACATTGGTCAACCTCTTCATCATCGTTACGGTTATTTGGTTCTGGTACTCCTCTAAAAATTTCCACATCTTACGACTGGATACCCTTCTTAAACTCAACCCTATTAAAAGGGCCAATGAATTCTGTTCTTTATATTTAGCCCTGAAATGACGGTTTTTTTTTACCACAATAATTATCAATAAAAATGTTTCTTTTTTCTTTTTTAGACAATACAGCATACCTACCTACCTACCTACCTACATTTTAAAATAATTTGATAGTATGTAATTATATCCTTGTGCTCCTTGTAGGCACTTCACGTCTCTCAAATCTAATCACCACTTATACCTGTTCGTGTGTATCCACACACGAAGTATAAAACCCCCGCCGAAAAATACCTTAACTGTTACTTCATCTCCGGAGCTGAAAATTTATTTCCCAATGTTTCAAAGGTCTCTGCCCTTAGATATAAATTAACAAAGTTACCCTCAAGCCAAACTCGGAGGTGCTCGGGAAGCTTTTCAGTTTGAGTTTTACACAAAAAAAACTTCATGACCTAAACCCACCCACAATTTTTACTCCTCTACCCTAGACGATCATTTTCTCCCCCTCGTTCTGTCTACCCTAGACAAGCCCCTCCCCCGCCCCTCTGATCCCTACACCCCTCAGATCCCTAACCCCCTCCCCTCTGATCCCCAACACCCCTAAGATACCTACACCCTCCCATCTCTACTCCTTCCAACCCTCCCCATCCCCATCTGTTATGCTAAGTTCTCTCTTCCTCTAGCAGAGACTTTGAAAAAATTGTTTAGCCATTATTTTTTGTGTGTGTTTTCAAAGTTATTTTTCTCGTACCTATATACAATCTACAATAATTCTACATATTGGATGGATTTTTTTTTCATGTAGCTACCCTGCTACCTGAGTACCTCCTATAATCTCCAGATATGAAAGCATATTTATTCAGAGACACCATGGATTCTAGAAGTGATGTTGGATGTTTAGCATTCGCGTGTGGACGATAGGATAAATACTTCCTATGTATATAAATCTTAAAATTATGCTGGGAAGAAAACAAATGTATAGGTACTTACCTATCATTATTTTTATGGTATAGGTATTTTGAAATAAAGTTATTATACTTTCATATAAAATTTGTAAAGGATAAATAAATGTGTGTACTCGAAATTGTCTTTTATTTACAGCATTCAAAAGTTTCAAGATAGCAAACCTCCAATATATTGTTAAGAAACGAACAAACTCGCAGTTCAGCCTGGTAGTCAATTATAATTATGTGAATCTTATCTTAAGAAAGTAAAATAAAATAAAATATGTAAAGTACCTATGTATAATTTATTGTATAATATATGCAAATGATTTTTTTGTTTGTTGATAAAACGATTTTTTGATAAAAATGATAAAACAGTAAAATATGATATTAAATACATTCTATCCTGATTTCCTATATTTAATATGATAGCTAGGGGTAGTAACAGTAAAATATGAAATTAAATACATCATTCTATCCTGATATCCTATATTTAATATGATAGCTTATAGTAGTAGCTAGTATTGTATACACACTATACACGAACTGGAGAAACTCATGAAAATAAGGTTCTTCGAAAGTAAAAAGTTTTCTAACGGGAAAAATATATTTATGTTGATGCTGTTCTTATTTCACCCAAGAACTTGTACAAACCTGTTCCTCTAGTTCAAATCCTAGACCAGAGCATAAAAAAAAACCGAGACTTCATACTTCATGAGTTATTGCTGGAATGTAGCCTGAGGACGCAAACAACTTTTACAAAGGTATAAATTTATATCTCACAGTTAGAACCTGCATAAATAAAACGTAGAATGTTCGCTAGCTCGAAGGGCACATGAAATTCCATGCTGGTAATTTCATACTTTCTTGAAAAAAAATATGAAAAAACCACTCGTTCCGGAGTAGTAGCCCTAATTACATTGTTGTTCTTGGCTGTTTTTTCAGCATTTTTCCTAGCTCTTTACGTTTTTTAACGGTATAATTATGACGAGGTTATTCAGGTAAACTAGTTAAGGTAAGTATACACGAATTAACATACAGAAACTCTGTCTGGGGCCCAAGAAAATATAGGATTAATAATATCTACATAATTATTGTTCATACACATGTATATTTCAATACAAGTTTTATTTAAAGTAGCTTTTCCTCTCCCATGTCCCTCCTATCAAATAATAATAAGTTTCACAATATCGTTAAACATATAACTATATATTATACATAATATACAATATACATACTGTTTCCATTTCTCAAGCTACTTTTGCACGCTACATTATGTATATTTATTTCACATAAAATACATACAAATTTTAAATGTACCAGATGCTTATCCCAAAAGGAAATACAATTATTATAATTTTACTTCTTTCTAAAATTCAAAGTCTTGTATTTTGTTGTATTTCTTTAACCCTTAGGGTCACATTATGAAACAGGATTCAAGTTAAGCTAAGCCAGACAAACACTCACTTTGAAGTTGTCAACCTATCACAGCGCGCTATAGCCCGAGTTAAGGGATAGTGTCCACTTAGATTAAATCTAATCCTGTTTTACAAATCTGCCCTTGATGATTTGAGGAATTCAAATATGCCAGATTTTTATCCCAAAAGGAAATACAATTGTAATAATTTTACTTCTTTAAAAATATAAACTCTTGTATTTTGTTGTAATTTTTAACCATTTGCAGTTTGAGTGAAACTCTCGAAAAGCCATTCAGATCGAACAGATTAAATTCTTCCGAGGAGTAGCAATCTATTGATTTTTTAAAAGTACCTAAGTTTACATAATTATAATAATAAATAAATACTGAACTATAAAATACACTTCCAAACAACACAAAATCAGCGAAAATTCATCAACACTGTCTACCAACCTAGATAAAATAGACTCTGATATAATAAAAAAAAGTGTTGATGATAGAGAAAATATTCGGTCCCTGCGTCACATCACACCTGTTTAGGTGTAAAAGAGAACTGGCTCTATTAGAATAGAATTTTTGGTCTGTCCCTTGGGTTCTATTTATGTCCAGGTTTGACTGTACATAATACGTACCTACCTTTTATTGTGCTATCAAAAATTTCAGTCTCAATGTCTTTCCACAATGATTTGACACACAAAGATAGCAAAAATATTCTCTTAATTTCCGCCAAAAGTCAATAGAGAAACAAAAAGTCACCAAATTAGGGAACACCCTCTCCTTAGCAGTACCTACTCAAGAGTCACAGATGTTGAACTGATTCGCTTCCTTTTTCTTTATTTCTCAACATGATTTCCTCTCATTTCTTTCCTAATATGACTCTCTCTCTCTCTCTATTTATTCCCCTCCTTTCTCCTCTCCTTACCCTCTCTTATCCTCCCTCTTCTCACTGTTTATTGTATTATTCCCTGTTTCTCCACCTCCTCCACCCTTGATTTCCTCTCATTTCTTTCTTATATGACTCTCTCCCTGTCTTCATTCTCCTCTTTCTTCTCTCCCTCTCTTTATTCTTCTACTTCTCACCCTCTCTTATACTCCCTATTCTCACTCTTTCTTGTATTCTCCCCTGTTCTCCATCTCCTCCACCCTCGATTTCCTCTCATTTCTCTCCTATATGACTCTCTCCCTGTCTTCATTTTCCTCCTTAATCTCTCCCTCTCTTATTCTCTTACTTCTCACCCTTTCTTATCTTCCCTATTCTACCTCTTTATTGTATTCTTTCCCATTCTCCACCTCCTTCTCTCCCACTCTTCATCTTTGTCTCTATTCTCCTCTTTTCCTCCTCTCTTTACTTTATACTCTCTTCCTTCCCTCTTTATTGTATTCTCCCCCATTCTCCACCTCTTTTTCACCCTTCCTTTTCATCTCTATTTCTATTCTCCTCCTTTCTTCCCCCTCTTTGTTTTATCCTCTCTTCTTCTCTCCCTCTTTATAGATTCTCCCCCATTCTCCGCCTCCTTTCTCCCCCCTTTTCATCTCTCTCTTTATTCGCACTCGTTTCTTTCAAAGTTTCAGTTTCGTTCAAAAAAAAAAAGGTTTCCGAGTCACTGAATTTTCTATTCGTTAATTTAAAGATTTAAGAAAGACGAAGGAGGAGGAGGAGGAAGTCGGGGAGAAGAAGGGAGGGCGAGAAATAAGTTACCACTACAATATACAACAGGGATGTTTGTAAGGACTCCGCTAAGCAGCCACTTGAAAAATTATGTTCGACTGTAACATACCACGTGGAGACATATACCCTTTTTTTCTTTCAAGAAACTATGTAACTAATGTAGGATCTTATAACAATATAATACTCGCCTTATTTATACTGCCCGATTAGGATTAATGAGTCCCATTATTATCCCAGCAGTGAGCCCAAGACGTATTCTTATTTGGTGAAAATCCCAAATGTGAGGATATAGCTTGTCATGTCCCGGTTGTGTTTTGAACCCCTGACCTCTGGATTACTAGTCAGACGCCTTAACCACTGGTCTTATAATATATATTTTATGGGATAAAAATAGCCATATAGGTGTGATTAACTCCCTCTATTAGTAGTAGATATACAACTAGCGTTACGCTTGCGACTTTCGAAATATTAAGCCATTTGAACACGTGGAGAGGAAAAGTGTGATCAACCTTAATGCAGAAAGTTTACTGTGTTCAGCTGTTTATGGAATGATACAAGTTTATGTTCTGTGCCGCTAGTGCGCCCACTTCCCCAAGTGACTCCCGCATAACCCGCCCTGACCTGGCAGAAACAGTAGAGGCAAAGGTAGGAAATAAAAACATAACATTTTGTGGGTCATTTGAAGCATGTGGTGCACCCAGGTGGGGGAGTACGAAATGGAAATGTTGAAGTAAATTGAATATACAACGGAGCCCTCTCTCTCTCGATAGAGTTTTCATAATTTTCAGGCAACAATACGAGCGGAAAGAAAGAAAAAGCCAAGGGGGCTTGGTGTAGTAATAGTATTAAGTCAGGTGCAATATGTCGAGAGGAAAATGATACATGGTGAATTATTAAAATAATATTTGGCAATGCTAGGAACTTTACCTGCGGTAGGTTTGTCAAAAAAGTCAAAAAAAATAAGGTCGACTACTTGCCGATACAGAATTTTTTGTAGAATTTAGAATGTAGGAAAAATAGTATTTTACCACTTAAAACAAATTTGAAGAAAATCAGTTAAGTGGTTTTGGAAATACAAGTGTTTTAGCATAAAATCTCAAAATTGGCACGTGTACGTGTATACAATGTGAAACAATCACGAGGAAGTATTGTGTCCATAATTGGCAGTGTTTCTTTTTAAAGATACTTACTAGTTTCACTTTTTGGTTGGGCGATTCATTGCTAATAAAATTATTACCTATCTTCAGTTCTAGTCTGGCTGAGGGACTATAAACAGGGATTAGACCAGCAGTCTGGCTGGAGGACTAAAAACAAGGAGTAGATCAGCATGGGCTTGGTTCTGGCCTCTGGGGGCCCTTGTCAATTATTAGCCTACTGGTAAAGACAGTGGTAGAAGTGCTGAGACATTTCTCCACTGTCTGGCTACCATCGTTCACGATGACGCCACCCTATGATGATGATGATGATCGTCAGTTCTGCAATGTATGATGGTGTCTATCTTGCCAATTTATAGCCAAATACTTTGTGAATATGGAATTCATTGTAAATAGATTGTTACTCTGTTTAAGTTAGGCAAAATAACTTACTCTAATATTTTTTAACTTATTTTTAAATAAATATTGTTATATTTTATATTTTGTAAAGTTATAAATAAATAATGTTGATGCCCGGTACACGGGTACATTGTATTAACAGAAAAATTCCTTCATGACTTTGATATTCTCAGATTCCGTAGAAAGTGAACCTTTGGGAGAAGGTTTGCTTTTATTTCCGTTGATAGGAGCTTAAAGCTCTTCCAAAAATGACACGTGACATCTTCCGTAGGAGTTTGTCATCTCTCAGCAGCATACCGAGAAGTACAACAGGCAAAGTGTCAAACTTTCAGAGACGATGAATTCAGCGAGTGTTATCAAAAAGTTGACGGTAGGAGAATACACACGGAGTATGATTTTGCATGCCTCTTCAACCTTAAGAAGAAGACTAGGCCAATTTGAAACACCTCTTTTGTATTTTGATAATAATGTGTTTTGTGTTTTATCACAATTTTAGTGGGGCGCGCAGAATTATAGGACTTTTCCTGTTTTTAATATCCGATATCTTATTTTTGGGTAATAACTTCGCCCAAGTACAGAGCAGAAAAAATCTGCCCCGCTGGGGATCGAACCCAGGTCACCGTGCGTACAATGCTTAGCGTGCTAACTCACTCGGCCACGGTAACTACTATTTTGATAAGGAGTATAGTATTTTTAGTGATTAATATGATAAAGGTAAGTAGATCGTCAGCCAAGGAAGCTCTTTTTCACTACGATTTTTTAAGATCTTTGTGACATGCCCTTGTAAATAAATCTAAAAGAGATCTAAGCTTTTAATAAAGCTTAATATTCTTTTAGGACATATTTCAGTAACTTCTTTAGATGCTAGAATCAGCCTTAAGAAGTGCTTCAATCGGTTGTGAGAGGCTGTTCCACATTCCAAGAGAATGCGTTTTACTGTCTCTCAGGCCTCTTTACATAGACGGCACTTTGGGTCTTGAGCGATGCCCATCTTGTTTAGATGGTAGTTGAGGCTGCAATGGCTTATTAGAAAGACAGTGAGGATTCGTAATTCCTCTCTGCTCAGAAAGAGCATTTCTTTTGCTCTTTTGGGCGAGTGAGTTACGAACATTTTTTTGCCAGGGGCCCCTAATTATTACGTAGGTAAGAACTCCAAGTTCCTACCTAGTATTTTACTTAGAGTTTCAGCGGGCAACATAAAGTCCTACTATGTCAAAAAGTTTGACCAAATTGTAACAATTGAAGGCTACCTATCAATATCTTCGAACATCTTCTTGCTCCAGTATACTTAAATGTGTATACCAACAAATCTCACAAAGTTTCCTCTGCCACACACATTTATAATATTAAATTTCTTTAATATGTTGTCCAAGCTGGAAGTTTTCCACAACAAAAGACAGCAAGAGAGAATAATGATTAAATATGATTTACCTTTATTGAATGCCTACTTCTCTCATGTCTAGGAGAGAAGTGTTAAGTGGGTCTCATAACCCTTCAAATTGGTAAATTTGTGTCCCAGCTAAAATATCGTCACTGCCTGGACTATATCAGTAAAATCGAACACAAAAAATGGAATAACTTTATCATATTATAGACTACAAAGTTCCATTAAGTCAACATTTTGGAATTGGACTAAGTTTTTTTTTCGAAAACATTTTTGGAAAACATTTTTTTTTCGAAAACAAAGAGAAGGAATTCTTTATTTTCGGCTAAATAATCTTAAATCTAAGACTTCCTGGAATCCCCCTGAAGAGGTTTCAGCCTCCGTCAGCTACATACAGTAGATAGCTATTTAAATACTACCTACCACTCAAGAGACGCAACTCAAGTAGCTGCCTCACGACATTACGTTATGAAAGCGCGTCTCCTAAGCTTTCGCTCTCGAAAAGTTTTGCCGTCTAGAAAGAAAAGTTACACATTATTAAAAAAGTAAAATATTTTATTAGTTGTTATTATGATTAGGTGAGCGCGAAGAAGGGTGGTTTATTTTTGAGCATCAAAAATATGACGACTTGGGTTTATTTAAATTGTGATTCTGAAGAAGAAATAAAATGTTCTTAAAAAATGAAGAGGTCAAAAATTATCATACACTTATGCATATTAGACAATCCCCCAAAAAACACTACGTGTACAAATAGTCGTCAAGTGTTGGAATGATTAAAAAGAACTGATATCAAAAACGTCAATTTTCTATGTATGAAGGAATTATTTTTCACGTAGGTAATTACAGAACCACGTCCTTGACTGCACACTGTTTTGTTAGTAAATTACTACACATAAATTTCAGAACAAAACAGTGTGCAGTCAAGGACGTGGTTCTGTAATTACCTACGTGAAAAATAATTCCTTCAAACATAGAAAATTGACGTTTTTGATATCAGTTCTTTTTAATCATTCCAACACTTGACGACTATTTGTACACGTAGTGTTTTTTGGGGGATATCACTACTTTTTGATATAATTGATTGTCCTTTGATAGATGAAATAAAAACTAATCAAAAATCAACAGATAAAAGAAAAAAAGACTTTTAATTTAAGGATGTTGCGATACGCAGTAATATTATAAGACTATCATATAAAATGTTGGGTAATTTATATTGAAGTACGAGTACTGAGGTGAAACTACCTTGTTTAATGAAAAAAGTTATAATGAGTTGCATGCTCGAAAATTATATTGTGACCCAAGTACTGTTCTGTAAATAATTACAATGGCAAGGAGAAAAAAAAGATAGAAAAAAAACCTTGAAAAGATGCTGAAAGAATATTTCATAGTACTTGCTGAAGAGAGGAGAGATATTGTGATAACAGGTGTATTCCTTATTTGAGTGACACTAGAGCGCTCAGCAATTTTGTTGATCTTTTCAAATTTTGAAACCCACTACCGAGGTTCACTAACAGAAAAGTACCCCTTTTCAGTATTTTTGGCAATAATTAGAGACGGGTGATATCGAGTATTTCAAATAACTGGTACTTCAGTAATCGATTACTTAAAAGTACCGAGTATTTCCAATTATTTTTTACTTGGTTTTTGAGGTTATGAGAGCGGATGTAAATGGAATAATGGATTTGAGTAATCACTCAAAAACCAAGTACAAAAGCACCGGTTCTTTCATTATTCAGTACACTAAATAAATCTCACAATTTTGCACGTTTACAGGAGATGAATCTCGGTTCACAAAATTTGTTGGGTGTTTTAGTTTCAAGTGTTTCAATAGATTAGAAGCTCCACCTCCTATTTTATAAACTGAATTACATAATGTAATTCATATAAAATTTTGTACCCGGTATGGGTACGGGTACCTAATTTTATTTTGTGCCCGGTACGAGTACTTTTGTAACAGTACCTGGTATTTTTTGGGTACTTTTCGTGTACGTTATTATTATCTATAGTAATAAGTAATAAGATTTGTCTAAATTATTTTAACGACCAAACTAAATAAAATACCAAATTACTAGTTAGCCTTTAATGAGGTCTTGAACTCCAAGTTCCAGGTTTAAAGTCTAGTAAGCTAGATTTTAGTATTATTTCAAATTACTATTAATGTTAATTTATTATTATTATCACAATCAGGAAATAAAAACATACATTTATTAAAAATAAGGCTTACTCCTTTTTAATTTAAGTATGAATTTGTGAACAAAAATAACTAGAATGTAGAAAAAATAGTATTCTACCAATTCTACCATATACGAGTATGTAAAACAATTTTGAAGAAAATCGGTTAAGCGGTTTTGGAGATACAAATGATTTAGTCGAAAAATCAAAATTGCCACGTGTATACAATGTGAAACAATCACGAGGAAGTATTGTGTCCATAATTGGGAGTGTTTTTTTTATTTATATTTATATAAATGGTACATATTTGTAAATTTTGAATGAGATCTATGTAATTTACGATTCAAAATACAAAAGTATTGATCCAAATAAACGCTTTATTTGGACTGTTAGTGGCTAGCGTAATGGTTGTATCTCCTGCCCGTAGTCCAGACATTTCGAGTTCGATTCTCAGTTGTTGCAGACTTTTCCAATATTTTTTCCCCTCTAAATACGTGAGTCTAGAATCACAGCCGTAGTCCAGACATTTCGAGTTCGATTCCCAGTTGTTGCAGACTTTTCTAATATTTTTTTCCCCTCTAAACACGTAAGTCTGGAATCACAGCCCTACCTAGGCTGGGTGAGGTAAATGTAGGTAGCTGGAACGATTCCCAGCGAATGGAGGGTAAAACCCCCCGTCCTGACTAGTTCAAATCAGGACGTTAAAACCAAATACAATCAACTCGTCACAATCGTTTTACACACATAGGTAGATGAATAGTTAGATTGTGACAAATCAATGTTGATCGAGTTAAACCATACTCACTTCGTTCGAAATGCGGTCATAGAAGGTTGACTCAAACTACCAAATACTGTTTTTTTTCTCACGAGAAATCCGGACATCCAAAGTACAGAGTAAAAAAAAATCTACCTAGCCGGGATTCGAACCCAGGTCACCTTGCAAACTTTGTGTTTTACCTACACCAGTCGACGACCACAGAGACTGCTCAATACATAATATTTTATTATAATTTATCATTGTTTTGATCTACATTTATCAATATTTTTCCTCTTACTGGCCAATATTTTATACACTTCTCATAATATAAGCCTAGTTTACCTCTTGATGTAGAAATCTTTTAATGAAGTTATAGAACGTTATTATTCCCTTTCTGATTAAACGGTCTGCTGGCAGCTTGGATGAAGCAAAGGCGATTATATCTCACCCATATTTTAAGTTATATGTGAGGCGAGGATTTTTTGTTACTCTCATAAATTTATATTCAGTTTTTTCTTTTTATGTCTCACACTGTCGCTGATTTTTCTATAATTTTATTTACATCGTAGTATAATTCTGCGTAATTAGATCTTTAGAAAGAACCTTCAGTCATCAACTTGGAATAACTAGGCGTGGCTCCAGGGTTCAATATAGATATTTCTTTAGAGGGCTTTAAAGACTTTTCTACTTGTTTCAACCATCTGAAATTATGTGATCTCATTCCCTTTGACTAGACCTTTCTAAAAACACCAGAAATACATCTCTAGGATAACAATAGACGGCTCTGGGCTCCATAACAAGTATTCCTTTCAAAGACTATAACTCAAGTTTGGTCCAGTGTAATACTTTGGTTATATTTTTATATTTTTTCCTATGAAAATACCTTTCGAAAAATACCAGAATCACAGCTCCAAGATAACCAGGAGCGGCTCTGTGCAATTTTCCGATTTTATTTTAGAAGGCTATATCTCCTATCCTATAAAAAATAAATACTTAAAACTATAAAAGGTATGCAGAAATAAAAATTCCCTATCCAAAAACGTAGCTCACGTCTTTCCACGACAAGCACACATTGCTGTACCCTTGACAGAAAATTGGTCTGAAAAAAAAAACCTGTATGAATATTTTCATGAAATTCAAGATTTTCGGCGTGGCCAGAAAACGACTTTAACTGTTCGTAGGAACCTCGCGCTTTCGTGAAACACAATCTATTTTCGCGTCTCATTACGAATGTGAAATAAAAATCGATAAAAGTTAGCGGGAAGTGTGCAAAAACAATAAAACAAAATACATATAAACTCTGTTTCGTGTTAATATAGGCCGGCTGGCTGGCGCTACTTGACGAGCGCTCGCCTACCGGCGAGCTTGATAGACAATGGACATAATATTTTGTACCTACATTGAAAAGAGTATACCTACAAGTTACAGATTTAATGTACTTACTTCTCTGTAGCAAATAATTGCATCTGTAATGTTAGTGGATAAGTTTTATTTTATATTTGGGGAGCGAATTATGTTTTTGAGCGAATTAAACTTCCTCTGCCTAGAAAAATAACTTATATCACGATGGTGAGAGGATTGAAGTAAAAAAATTGGTTCTAGGAGTTGAACCAATTTTTTGACTCCCTTCATGTCCATTGATTCTATTTGATGGTTTTAGCTACCTTATTTGAGTTATTCTGAACGGGTATTGAAGAGGCTAGCGATTAGCGATTACCCCTAATTACTCACTCACCAAACAAAATACCAACTCTGTAAATATTTGTACATCATTAAAATGATTATATTTCATCTCATTATTCCATAAACTGTTAGCCATACAAAATTCAACATCCAATATCACACAACAGGAGGGAATCGAACAAATGAAAAACAATTACTTCAGTATATTGCTCTATTATTTAATTCAATAAAGCCTAAAGGCTCGATTCTCGATAGTATATAGAAGTTTAATAATATTGGGAAAAAAAGTATTCGTTACAAAAAAAAACACACCCATTCTATCCCATCAGGTATGAAATCTGAATAATTTTGAATAAATTCGGATTGCTCTTGATACTCAGGGAGTCGCATGTGGGGAAATTCCGCCTATATTGAATTGAGATGGGAGGGAGGTAATATTGAGGGAGCTACGGAGTTAGTGCATCTCTATTACCCTTTATGTTACAGGGTAAAGAGGATGAATATGTGTAGGAGGCAATTGAGGGGACATTAAACCGAACAAGCAAAGAGTTTGGTGACATGTTCAAGGCACCAGATTATCCAAGGCACCATCTAGTACAACTTCTCACTTTTCTGTTTATGCTCATTAAAATAGCTCAGAGGTTAGTTGATGACATGGATAATCAGAACTATTGCCTGCTGATGAGAGCAAATAAGCTTGAAACCGCTGTCCAGGTATGTTCTGATATTCATGTACATCTAGTACAACTTCTCACTTTTCTGTTTATACTCATACTCATTGAAGTTAAGCAAAAATTAGCCTCTATTCCGCTTCTACATGTTAGATGGTAAGGAGGATGAATATGATTATGTGTAGAAGGCTATTGAGGCTTTAATCCAAGATTAACCCAGCAAGCAAAAAGTTTGATGGCGTGTTTAATGCACCAGATTATTGAAGCTAAGCAAAAATCAGCGAGATTCTACCTCACAAAAACCACTTACTCATTAGTGCATGAAATGATTTTTGCTCGTTTTGACATTTTCATGTCTTTGCTCTGGCACATAACCAAAATTATGTGACGAAATTATGTAACGATATTATGTAACGATATTATGTAACGATATTATGTAACGAAATATCGAATTGTAAAGGGAGAGAAGTCTTCTAATATCGGATATCGATATTATGGTTTCGATATTATCGATATACCTAATATCGATATTTTCGTTTCGATATTGCAACCCTAAGAGAAGAGGGAAAGTGTGTGTCATGCGCACAATACGAAATTTGGTCAGTTGGGTTTTGGACCTTGAATAGTAAAGATGAAAATGTCGAAATGGTTGCAGACTCGTATGCAAGCGTTTTTTTAAACAAAAATTTAAAATCGCTTTCAACTGCAAGGTCATATCAGTAGTTACCGTGGCAGAGTGAGTTAGCGCGCTAGGCATTGAACGCATCGTGACCTGGGTTCAATTCCCAGCGGGGCAGGAATTTTTTTACTTTTTTGTTTCTACAAAAACGTCAAGAATTCCTTTTTTTTCATTTAATTATTTTGAATTTTTTGTTTGGAATATTCATTTGGAACAGAGTACTATTAGGAAATTTCACTGAAAAATGGTTAAAAATTAGAAGAAAGCAACTTAGTGTAGGACCATACAAATTTGAACCCTTGGAATGCTGCCTGTGTCTATACCAATCAGGGCTGGGTGATGCTGTTGGGAGGAGTAGCTATTGATCCGTTGGTTCGAATCCCACCCAGTGCATGAATTTTTCCTCATTAACTTGAGTTTGTGACCATAAGACTCTGAGGGTTAGGTGGTAGAAAATGCTTTGAGCATTGACCTCGCCTTGTGGTTACCTTCCACTAAAGAGTGTTATTATTATTACAGTTAAGATAAGTCTAAATATCCCTTGACTCGGGCTATAGAGCGCTGTGATTGTTTGGAAATTCGACTTGAAGGCGTGTCTGGCTTATCTAAACTTGAATCCTGTTTCATAATTTGGCCCTAATACTGTGGGGTACGTACGACAGCCAGAAATTCAGATTTTTTTGAGTTTCTAGCGAGTGCATCACCTAGATGCATTCAGCAAAAAAAAAAAAAATTAAAGATGAAGGAATAGTTGGGGAGGACTTACAAGCATTGAAACCAGAGGCGGTGACCGGTGGACTCCACACTGCGATGAGGGAAATGAAGACTGTCCACTTTGCCGAGTGAGACATGATGCGCCTGGCTAACGCAACCCGCATTGCTTTCTGAAACACAAGAATCCGTTTAATATTATTATTAGATCAAGCAAAACGCTAGTTTTGCAATGCCAAGAAAAGCAAAACGGGCGTGCTATACTTACGCTAAACCTAGTTCGTATGTATTTTCTTTTGTAATTTTGACTTTTTAACTTATTCACACCTCCATTGTAAATAATGTAGGTATTAGGGGTCGGTACGGGGTTGAATTCTGGTACACAGCTTTTCTAGTATAACAGTGAGCCATGGATCTAAATGATAATCAAAGATAAATCGTCCTTCCTATTATAAAATTATGATAAATATGATAATAATTAATATGTATAACATGTAATTTAATACATGTTATTTAATAACCAACGTCAGTTGCTTGATAGATAAGGCGGCGGACAGACTTGTAACCTGGAGGACAGTGGTTCGAGTCCTATGAAGTACAGTAACATTTTAGAAGTGAGTATGGTTTATTGTAATATCACTGTTTTTATTTTATTTATTTATTTACACTTTATTTTTTATACAATACATACCTACAACAATAAATTATTAACAAAGATAAAAAAATTAACAATGGTATTTACAAAATAAGATATAGAAAAAAAATAATAATAAATTTAAATGTATAATGTATTGTAATTCGGGGCGAAGTTAATGTCTTATTCATTCTCTGCCACTTAACTGTTGCTATTCAATCAAATATTTGAACTTTTTACATCAATTTATCATAACCACGTTAAAGTTAAGCAACGTGTAGCAGGATTAGGACTTGGTGACTGACCACTCAAATTGCGACCTTCCAGCGAATGGGTCGGGTAACCTTAATTTCTCTCAAAGAGAACAGTGAGAGTGAACTTTTGCATCAAGTTTATTTGCAGAAGGTAAAGGTGCTCTTCAAATTAGTCGGCTCCTCTATTTCCCCACTTCCTCCTCCTTCTTCTTCTACTGCTCCTCTCCCTTCCCCTCTTTCTCCTCCTTTCTCTTCTCCTTCTCCTCCCCCTCCTCCTTATTCTTCTCTTCGTCCTCCCATCTTTACTCCCCACGTGAAATGTGTCACACCCAGACACCCTTGCTAAAACCGTCATATGACAACATGAGAGGGAGAGGGAGAGAGAGGGAAAAAGAGTGACTGAGAGGGAGAGAGAGAGAGAGAGAGAGAGAGAGGAGAGAGAGAGAGATAGAGAGAGAGAGAGAGAGTAGACCTGTCAGAACACTTACTACGGTGTTTTCGAAGCCTTTTTTGTGCTCGTTGTCTTATGAATATTAATGAAAAGTAAGTAAGAATAGAGAAAGACAGGGATAGGATGAGACGAAGACGGATAGGGATGGGGGAGAGAGAGATCTAAATGGCTAAGATATTAACCCTCCAAGAGATGATGAAATAGTTTCGAAAATGGTATAAATAAACTTGTGATGGTTTTAGTGAAGATTAAGGTAAATTTGACTCTAAATCTCTATATATAAATGTCAAAGACACTCACTGACCACTGACCACTGACCACTGACTGATCATCGCTCTACAGCCCAAACCGTAAGTCCTAGGAAGCTGAAATTTGGTAGGTAGCTTTGTCTTATAGTCTAGATGTGCAATAAGACGGGATTTTTCGAAACTCCCACTACAACACCTGCCATTGACGAAAAAGGATTTTTTGCTTTCACGGCCATGCCTCGGCCCGCAAAGCGGGCGACAGCCCGCTAGTTGTGTATATTTATGCCAGAAGAAATAAAAATAAAATAATTATGGAAAAAAGAGTTGTTACTGTATAAAAAATATGAAATCTCATGTCTATGAGCTTGCAAAAAAATCAATATTTTTTTTAATGACTAATGAGATTTTATTTGCTTTGGATTATCAACAATTCAACATACTACTTATAGAGGGGCCTAACTAAATATTTCATCAATTGACTTCAGCACAATACGATGCATCGAACGGTTAACTTCGCCGCTTTCTAATTGAACAATGTTTGCCATGAAAACAAAGCCCGCAATTCGAGAGCCTTCATTACGCTGAACAAAGGCCAATGTTAAGGATGACGGCGCTGGCAAATAATCGCGTCACGACAGGACACGGGGTACCAATTTACCCCACGTTCCCCGTCACTTAGCCTATGTGTCTTGTACTGTGATTGTCAGCTCCTCGTTAATTCTGATGGGTTTTTTTGTGACTTACTGTAAAAACATAGCCTATTTACAATGATTCAGTGTATTTGGGATCTATGGGAATCACGCAATCACCGAAATAATAGACCTTTTTAAGTTTTATGTCAGTCATGAGTTAGGTATGTGTTTCAAAAGGCAATAGGTGAGTTCGGTGAGAAGATTACACGCACCTTTTTCGCATGTATGGATTCGGTGCCGCCTAAAAAAGGTGATGTATGAGTTCGGTGCGGTCTTAATGACTTATTAATTGATTGTTTTTTTATAATGTACTCTGTTGCTTGTTAACAGTCATCCTGCTGTTATTAAGTTAGTATATTATGTTGTAGACAGTTACATTCAGCAAGGCTGTCCATTTCCTCCTTGAAGGCCATGCCTAGGGTTAATAGTAGGGTTAGGTAAAATACAATGAAGGCCATGCCTTGGGTTTATAGTAGGGTTAGGTAAAATACAATGAAGGCCATGCCTTGGGTTTATAGTAGGGTTAGGTAAAATACAATGAAGGCCTTGGGTTTATAGTAGGGTTAGGTAAAATACAATGAAGGCCATGCCTTGGGTTTATAGTAGGGTTAGGTAAAATACAATGAAGGCCATGCCTCGGGTTTATAGTAGGGTTAGGTAAAATACAATGAAGGCCATGCCTTGGGTTTATAGTAGGGTTAGGTAAAATACAATGAAGGCCTTGGGTTTATAGTAGGGTTAGGTAAAATACAATGAAGGCCATGCCTTGGGTTTATAGTAGGGTTAGGTAAAATACAATGAAGGCCATGCCTCGGGTTTATAGTAGGGTTAGGTAAAATACAATGAAGGCCATGCCTTGGGTTTATAGTAGGGTTAGGTAAATACAATGAAGGCCATGCCTCGGTTTATAATTTGAAGGCCATGCCTATAAGGAAAAAAATACTATAATTACCTGATCATCAGGGCAAGTACCAGGGCACCGAATTCATACATGACCTTTTTTAGGCGGCACCGAATTCATACATGACCTTTTTTAGGCGGCACCGAACTTATACATTTTTTTATTTTCCGCACCGAACTCATACATAGCCGTTTCAAAAGTATTGAGATTATGTAGTAGCAGTAGTAAAGTCTTTATTAAAATTTATTTACATTAATATGATTACTGTCTATAAAGCAATCTCTACCATCCAACCCATGTATCCATGGAAAAAGCCAGCTCTTTTCGGTCGAACTTAGACCTTAAAATTGTATTTTGTCTGTCTGATGTTCATAAAATTCTGCGTTTCATAAAATTCATAAAAAAAAAAATAATAAAAAATATTTTTTCAATAAGAACACTGATGTCAAAAGTTACCCATTTACTCACCCACAATTCTACTCCACAGTCCGTGATTCTTGAGATTTGAATGATTCCACATGCCATACAACTTCAAGATATACGAGTAAAGGTGTCTAACACGCTGCTTTTGAAATAACCACGGTCGGTATTTTTTTGTAATTTTGTTAATCCGTTGACACAGCAAGCTCTACGCAATTACATCAACTACAAAGTCGCTACAAAGAGTGTTGTGTATCCCTTGAAAGACCGACCGCTTTAGAAACTAAACATCAGGTAATTGAACAAGATAAACAAAAAATTGTGAGAAAATCAGGCGATGGAGAATTCCAGGCACGCTCCTCAATGTAGGAAAATCAAAAACCTGGAAGAGGAAATGAATAGTGGTGGCTCGGATGCTTCCGAGTTTTTCGGTCCAACTTTTTTTTTGTCTCGGACATTTCGAGTCAATTTTTTTGCTTCGAGTTTTTCGGTCCATTTTTTTTTTTTTTTTTTTTGTCTCGGACGCTTCGAGTTTTTCGGTCAAGTTTTTTTTGTCTCGGACACTTCGAGTTTTACGGTTCATTTTTTTTTTTGTCTCGGAAACTTCGAGTTTTCGATCCATTCTTTTTTTTTTTTTTTTTTTCCTCGGACACTTGGAGTTTTTCGGTCCATTTTTTTGTCTCCTCCTCTGAAGAACAATTGCATAAATAATAGATACCAACTTCAGAAGCTTTGTCGTCTATCCCGGTAGCTCAGTGTTAAAGGCGGCACTCTGTGAATACGGAGATTCCGGAGGTCGTGGGTTCAAAACCTAGCCGGGACATGACGAATTGTCCTCCCATTTGGGGTTTTTTCCACATAATAATTATTATGTCTTCGGCTTATTGCTGTAGTGATGGGACTTTAAAAGTCCTAATCGGGCAGTAGGTATAAATAGGGCGATATTATTATTATTAAAGTGGCGTACTCGCAAATTGAAGGTCGATGGTTTGAAAGAATGGCACACTTATAACGGAGGGTTCAGTAATAAATTATGACATGAATACTGTGGGCGACGGTGACACATACCTATTACCTATATTTAGGTAATTATGATAACGTAAAATAATCGAACCTAACTCACCCCGAAAAAATGTATTTATGTAAATGATAAATATTAAGATCATCAAACCGACCTCAGTGGCTTAATCGATAAAGCAGCGGCCTTGTAACAAGGAGGTCACTGGTTCAAGTCCCGTATTCAGCAAAAATGAGAGTTTGAGAAATTGTGACATCACGAAAGTGATTAATACAAATATGATAACTTTAATTTATTAAGTCATCATTATTACTTGATAATTTGATTTTTTACAATAAAATTCCTGTGAGCGTGTCCTTATACTGCAATCGATGCATAAGATTTTAGAGGTCATGTGCTAATCTATAATACCTAGTTAAAAGGGAGTTAGGTAAAATTGTTAATAATTCATGTATATATTTGACACTTAACGATATTTTTACCGTCATTACCATTCATTTGAAGTTAAACAGTAAAAAATTGTCACCTCATTAAAAACTAGTCCCAAAGAAACATCAGTTCACATGCCGCCGCCATATCCTAAGAGGAAAAATCCTCGCCACCATTTTCAACCATTAAAAATAATTCACTCAAAATTGTTTCCACTCTCTGAGCTTTTTTTGCCTTTTTTCTTGTCGGTGAAAGTGGGGTTAGCCTTTAAATTGTCCGATAGGTTAAACTTAGAAAGTTAAGAAGAAGAAATGTAAAAAAGAGAAGGCAAAGAAAAAATGTAGTTAGGTCGAGAAAAAAAAAATCCCAAGAGTTGGAAGTAGAGAGGAGAAAGACAGGGAGAGAGGAAGAATTCTTAACCCAAGAACTCTTTGGGATAACAGTTTATTTCCACCCTTCTTTCCTAAAATTACCTTTTCAAAACACTTAAAAATAAGGTAGTAACCTCATAAAATATGTATCCATAGTACTTAAAAGAATACATGATTATATATGGTTATGTTATGGTGCGTACTTCAATAGTCCCCCAACACACAAGTCTCAAATTCACATGTAGTGGTCTGATTTCTGACCCGGGGTCAAATCGTCTTAGCAGCACTTAAGTATGTATGTTTATTTATTAATGAAACAGTTAATTTGATGATCTGGAGTTCCGGGGTCAAATCGTGTTAGCATCAGGACATAAGAATGTATGTTTATTTATTAATGAAACAGTTAATTTGATTTAAAAAAATCTTTTTATAAAGCTATGTAATGTGTTGTGGATAGTTATAAAAAGGGCGCCCTTCATAGGGTTGGCGTTGGGAAGGATATTCACATTATCCAGCCATAAAATGTAGAAGTACTACAAGCCAGGACTAACATTCCTAAGTGAAAGGTCACCCCACCAGGCGAGGTTAATGCTCAAAGCATTTTCTAACATCAAAGGTTCTTTTCCTAAGATGATGACAGCCTCCGTGGCGTAACGGTTATGACTACCGCCCATAGTCCAGAGGTCTCAAGTTCGACTCCCGGTTGGTACGGACTTTCCGAAGAAAATTCTGTCCCTCCAAACACGTGAGGCATTTCCAGCCCTACACAGGCTGGGTGAAGTTAATGTGGGTAGCTGGCACGATTCCCAGCGAATGGAGGGTACAACCCCCGTCCTGACTATCTCAAAATCAGGACGTTAAAAACAAAGAGAATCAACTGGTCACAATAGATCTACTTAGGTCGCAGTGTTAATTGTAAGGGTTTCACTGAAAACCCTGCAACCAGGTCAGATAATAATAAATAAGCTGATGATAAAAGCTTCTAAGAATATTTAGGGTTTTAATTTTACTAAGGGGTTATTCAGTTAATTGGGTAATCCTGGGTATAATGAGCACTTTTAGCAGCACTTCTGTAAGTAAATCTTACTTAGTATGATCCAGTCTATTTAATTACTTCGAAATTGTTATCATCATCGTAGGGTGGTGTCTTCGTGAACGATGGTAGCCAGAAAGTGGAGTAATGACTCAGCACTTCCACACTGTCTAAACAAGGAGTCTAATAATTGACAAGGGCCCCCAGAACCAAGCCAATGCTGGTCTACTCCCTGTTTATAGTCACCCAGCCAGCCAGAATTGTTATTATTATTATTATTAAGAAACAATTTCGATCAAACTCTATTTACATTTTTTATATCGGTACAGTGAAAAGATACAATTATATAATGATGTATTAAGTAAACAAAGCATGATCAAGGGTGGTGATAATGCCTTTGCCATTGTTTTTTCATAAATACTGTTGTTTGAATTTTTAGGTTACTCGCCAGACTGATCGTGAGGGTTTCCTCAACTATCCCGTACAAAATAACATAGCACTTTGAGAGCATAATAAAAACGAAAAAACGGAAATAGTGGATAAAAAAGTCACATCCAGGGATTAAGGATTTTATTTTTAACTGTAACTTCTATCCCGGTTTTCCTTCTTCGAGCAGAATTTTGTACTTAAAAACAAGTTTTATTGCCCTTGGTGTATACAGGATTGGATACTTTAGGTTCCATTAATGCGTGCCTCGTAATTTGTACATCGACTTAATGGGGAAATTATGTGATTGGGATGGGGGAGTGGTGCACCGATATTTGGGATTTCTCCTACTCCAAGGGAATAATCCAACGGGTTTAGACTTCGCATATAAAATGTAAGTAGTAGGTTTATAAGTGGAAAAAAATATATAAAAAAATACGAATATACAGGGTGTATCAAAAGGTCGTGTACAAAAAGAAACCACTTATGGTAGAGCTCAAATAAAGGCTAATTTGCTTAATAAACCCCTATACGAAAATGGACCATAAGGTCGCTATGGTATATTTCATAACCACCCCAAAACTCCGTCCCTGATAATAGAAAAAGTGCCAAATACTCTACAAAGAAGCATGATAACAACCGAAGACGTCATGAAAAAATAAAGTCAATCACAAAATAATTCGATTTTTAATAATTATTTTTTGATTTTTAAGTGCCAACTTGTGGTGGCCCTAGAGACCTTAGGGTCCATTTCAATATGGGGGTTTATTAAACAAAGTGGCCTTTATTTGAGCTTTACTATACGTGGTTTTTTTTTGTATATGACCTTTTGATACACCCTGTATATTATCGAATCATTAGTTAAAAAGTTTTACCATAAACTAGATCTCTACCTGTGAATGATCAACTACAGCTCATTGATGAGTCTGGTGATAATTTCCAACTTTAGTAAGTTAACATACAAAAATGTTTGGCCCCATAGAGAATTGAACTCGAACCTTCTGGAAACTGCGAGATTTTCGGAAACAAAGAAGATTTATCGAAGGAAATCCCATGAACTAAAAATAGAACAATCAGAGATCAAAGGGGACATGCGATGCAGCTAATGCATCCCCAAAGTCTGACGTTCCACATTGTAAATGAGATTTAAGAAAAATCATAATCAACAAAGAGTAGCATGAGATCAAAGTCGTTCCAAGCACAAAGAGCTTCATTCCAGTCGGAACGAGTCCCAAAAGTGATATGCTCCACATTAGAAATGGGATTGAAGAAAACATTGGAAATCCCTCACCTCATAACCTCCGTGATGTATTTCATCATTACAGTGAAGCCCCTCTACACTATCATCCGCCATTATCGAGGGAGTTCTCGATATCCAAGACTAGAGGGAGGAAAAGGTTTATATTTTATAATAAGTTTACCCTCACTGTTTCTCCTAACATAAACTTCATCAAGAAAAAGAAACGAACATACCTAATTGAAAATTACACAAGTTGAGAAATGTTGGAATAAACATGGAAAATGTATGAAGAAGCCGTATGGGACGAGGAGGAAAAGAAATCCATTTGAAAATTAGATATCTCTAATAATATACGCTTCAAAGCTCTACAGAGAACAGGAGTGAAAAAAAATACCTCCTTGTTTCTCCTTGAGACCAGGGGGAGAAAATCATAAAAATGGCTTTCGTTTCTTCTTTTCTTTTTAATAAAAATAGAAAATTTATACACCTGAAGGGTGTTGTCCGATGGGCTCTGGGGACATGTCTCACGTGTTGGGGAACATCAGGTAATGGTGTTCTTCAGGAGGCGGCTGTGGGGGAATGTGACTCGATTTCAGTCCGTTATTTTTTAAAACAAGTTGAGAAGAAAGACGATGACTTTATGTTAATCTTTGCAAACAACTGATTATTGAAGTCAATAATCAGTTAGTGATAATGCCAAGAAAGGCATTATCACCACCCTTGATCAAACTGTGTTTACCTTTCATTAATTATCGTATACCTTTTCACTGTACCTGTATATAAAAAACTGTAAATAAAAATTGATCAAAATTGTTGAATAATTATGAAAACACAACAGTTATTGGTCGATGGAGATCTAATTTTGAACTACATATTATTTTAGACATGGATCCATCACCGAAATTGAAAACTCAAGAAAAAATTTTAAGAACCGGATAAATTATTTTGCTCATTATGAATTTCTATGAATACAGTTTCTCTATTCTGTTCAGATTAATTTTTAGTTGAAAATGAGATTGCTTGCCTATGAGATTGCTTGCATTGTGTCATTTTTCTTCGAAATAATAATTGTGAATCACAACACAGCACACAAGAAAAGTCTGGCAATATTTCAGAGTCAACTGAGCAATATCCAAAGAGTTTATGACAGTGGTGCTCGCCAAAAGACGCAATTAAAAAGATCATTTCCAGAAATTTTCACCGTTTTTTAAGCGTTTTTCTTTCTCTTCTCTTGCCATAACTTGAGCACATACACAGTAATATAGGTACCCATTTCTGAAAAAAATACTCAACTTCTACTTTTCTATATAAGATTGGAATTCGGTGTAGAGATTAGGGATGGGAGAGGAAGCACAGGAGAAGAAGATCTCCCCGGTGTTCCAGTACCCTACTTCACAGTAATAAATAGATACTACCTTCCTAATAGTTTGTTTTTCTTGTTCTTAACGGAACAAAAATATTCTGAGATGAGGCACACCGCTTGCTCAACGATAAAAAATTTGTTCATAATAGTCTTGGAGTAACTTGGAGTAGGTAATTTTACTACCAACTACTACGGATGTGAATCCAAGAAAGACCTGATTTATGCTACCTCAATAGGATTTATGAATCGACAAGTTCTTTTGTGACTATTATTATTTCGTCTATTTATCAAACAACGATGAAAAATTCATGCATAGGACGGGACCACAACCTATGGATCCATCATAATAAGCTGTGACTGACTATCAATAGGACCATGCATGAAAAGTTGATATACTAAATAGATAAAAACTAAGAAAGAACTTTTCTTGTGTGCGTGCGTGATTCCATTTCAAACGAAATAAAGTAATATTTCATTCTTAACTTTATGAAAATATTTTATAGCGTTTAGAAAACTGTCCCGAAAATATACTAAGACAACGGACAAAGCTTGGGCAACAAGGTAACCTGATGATTACTCTCAATTTTGGAAATCCATCACGAACTCTGTTTTCCTGTTGTCATTAAAATACAAAGTATAGCGTAGTTCAGTTTCTTCTAATAGATAATAGTGCATTTTGGATATTTTAAATCTAACACAACATCTCCTTGCAGTAAATGTGTGTTCATGTATGTGTCTATGGATGAGTATGTGAATAATAATAGTGTGAGCTTTTGCTTGCAATTGATGATTTGATCCATTAATGCGATTGTAGGCTACTATTTAAAAAAAAAAAAACAAAATGCACTATTATCAATCATAGGATCTAATATCAACATATCAAAATAACAAAGCTTCCAACCTAGGATAAGCTTTCTGAAAGTAAAATGAATCATTTGAGATATTATTATCACCTCTTTCTCTACTCAGGGAATGCATCTCCCCAACTGTTTCATTATCATCTCTCTCATACTACTTCGTCTCACACCTTGGCCCATCTCCTTTCTCTCCCTCCCTAAAAATAATGGGGTATCTTGTCTGGGTGGATGCACCTTCATCTTCAGGTAGAAGAGGGTGAAATGACCCAGTGAGCATTGAGATGAGGATCTCTCCCTATCAAATCCCTTGTCCCTGTTTCTTCAGATTTATTTTTTTCATTTTTTTCTCCCTCCTCAGTCTTCTTGTCTAAGTTGACCTCGATTCTCTCTGCAAAGTTCTTCCCATTCTCTAATATCTCGTTTGTTATCATTTCATTATATTTTTCTCTTCTGCTGCTTCCCGAGGAACAAAAAGAATTAATTAAAAAAACGGAGAACACGAACTGAAGAAAGTTGCGGGGAAGAGGATATTGTCTCACGCCAACGCTACTCACCTCGGCCATTCATATACAAAGAAAGGTACATCAGACTTGATTTCTGCTTCCATTGTTTTCTACAAAGGCTACCCGTTTTCCAGCCAAGAGAACAATTCCAAACTTCACTGGATATCATGAGCCATTAACATATCTGTTAATGTGAAGAACACAACAAATGTTGCATTTTTTTCCCAACATCTACACCATTTGCGTTGTTTCGATGCAAGAATTTAGCAAAGTTAAATACTACAAGATAATTAGATATGTGATGTGTATTTATTTATTTATTTATATTACAATTTACGGCATTACAATAAATTACAATCTGCCATTAACAAGGTGGCAATCATGAAAAATAACATGATTACCATCATGTTTATACACTTAAAATTAATAAGTAAAATTAAAATTAAAAATCCATATAAATGAAAGGTAATTCTTTAAGAGAAATGTATGATTCAGATAATAAAATATTAATATTAATTCATGTTATAGGTTGCCAAAGCATAACGAAATTTGGTTTTTAAATGTACTCAAGGACAGGAAGAATATATCGATGCTAGGATTATTTTTGGTTGTTGTATTGTAAATATCAATCATGCGATTTAAAGTGGAGAATTTGGAAAAATTAGTTTTTGTTTGTCTTTTTTGAAATAAATCGCAATTCCTAGTGTTTTTAATATTGATTCTGATATTGACATCTTCTAGTAATTCAGGCAGGTCTATTAAATTATTCATTATTTTATAAAAGTAAATTGCATCGTATATCTTCCTCCTGTCCTCAAGGGTTTGTATGTTACATTTTACAAGAATGGGTTTATAATTAAAATAGTATTTGTGTTCTTGTTGTATTCCTACTTTGAAGGCATAAGATCTTAGGAATCTGCGCTGCACATACTCTAAGTCTGCTGTATTTATCTTATAGTGTGGTGACCATACCTGTGAGGCATATTCTAGGATGGGCCTCACAAGTGTCATGTATAAGATTTTGTAGGTGTTCGGATTTTTAAAATCTTTCGATTCTCGGTTAACGAACCCCAATACCCTCAAAGCTTTATTTTTTATATTACTGTAGTGAGTTGTAAATTTGAGATCAGATTGAAATGTTACTCCGAGGTCCCGGGTTTCGTTAACTCTGATAAGTGGTATGTTATTTATTTTATAATTATAAATGGAAGGGTTCTTGGTGTGGTGGTAGGTGATCACTTTGCATTTATTAATGTTGAGTTCGAGTTTATTAGTTAGACACCATTCATACATTTTGTCAAGGGTATTTTGTAGAAGAGTATGGTCAGCGCAGGATTTGATAGCAATACCTATGCGTTTGTCGTCAGCATATAACCAGTAATTGATCTTATTTCCGTCTATGTGTATACTATTTAGCACCTCAGATACATCATTTATGTATAGGTTAAAGAGAAGTCCTGATGTATGCCCACCCTGTATACATCCCGACATAGCTTCAAATTGGTCTGAAAAAGCATATGCGCCAGATAATTTATTTTTTAGTCTCACAGTTTGACGTCTGTTCGACAGGCAGTGGTAAAACCAGGACAGCAAAGGGTCCGAGATACCATAAGCCTCAAGCTTTGCGCAAAGAATATTTATTATAATTTTATCGAACGCCTTGCTATAGTCCGTCGCGCAGCAGTCAAACTGTAGACCCTGTTCAAGTACTGAGTTTACTCTGTGCGTAAATGATAACAGGTTAGAGGTTGTAGATTTATTTTTGGTAAACCCGTGCTGATTGTTAATTATAAGAGGTGACAAGATAGGGAAAATTTTGTTGTAAATAATGTTATCTAAAACTTTGGGTATTGTAGATATTTTAGATATTGGTCTATAGTTCTCTATTTTTGATTTGTCTCCTCCTTTTGGAATGGGTATAACAAATGAATTTTTCCATATTGTTGGATAAATTCCTTCGGATAGTGATTGGTTGAAGATTAAGTGTAGGGGGTATGATAAAGCTTGAGCGCAATTCTTAAGTAATATGGGCGGGACATCATCCGGACCAGACGAGGAATCTGGTTTTAGTTTCTTCAGTATGTTTATGATTTCGCCTCTTTCTATAATTATGTTTGACAAGTGACTGATGCGTCCGTCAGCGTAAAAAAATTGTGGTGAAGCTAATTTTTCTGTTGAATAGACATTGGCGAAATTGTGTGCGAACATGTTGGCTATTTCTTTTGGGTTTTCAGATGATTTATTTTTATAAGACATGTTCTGTGATACTGTTTTATCTTTGCGCGATTGTAATGTGTGGGACCAGAAGTATTTAGGGTTTGTTTGAAGATATTTTTCTGTTTTTTGTATGTGATTTTTGTAGTCTGCTAGCGACTTTTTTTTACATTGCTTTCTAAGAAAACTGAACCTATTCTTAAATTTTTTCGAGTTGTTTATTTTATATAATTTATGGGCTATCTTTTTATCGAATATTAAATTTTTTAGTTCTGGGCTCACCCACGGTGCAAATTTGCTAATTTTGTGTTCTCTTATGGGTATATTTTTGTTGATTATTTCATCAAGTTTTTGGTAGAAAAACTTAACTGTTTCGTCGACAGATTTTTCTTTGTTGAATTCACTTTTCCAGTCTATATAATTAAAATATTTATTACCATTTTCAAGATATCTGGTGGTCCAATAATGATTCAAATAGGACCCTAGCCATGGGCAATAACCTCAACGGCGACAAAGTGCCAGACTTTAGCTTGTGAAGAATATTCTAGAAGGAAGAGTGTTGAAATTCTTGTACAAGTACAGATAAGCAAAGGTCCTTTCTTGATGCTCTTGAAACCTCTCCCCTCTCTCCCTTCCTTCTTCCTCTTTATTTCTCTCTCTCTCTCTCTTCCACCATCTCTTCATCCCTATTTCTCTCTCTTCCTCCATCTCTTCATCCCTATTTCTGTCTCTTCCTCCATCTCTTCATCCCTATATCTCTCTCTTCCCCCATCTCTTCATCCCTATTTCTCTCTCTTCCTCCATCTCTTCATCTCCATTTCTCTCCTCTTCCACCATCTCTTCATCCCTATTTCCTCTCTTCCTCCATCTCTTCTTCCCCATTTCTCTCTCTTCCTCCATCTCTTCATCCCCATTTCTGTCTCTTCCTCCATCTCTTCATCCCTATTTCTCTCTCTTCCACCATCTCTTCATCCCTATTTCTCTCTCTTCCTCCATCTCTTCATCCCTATTTCTCTCTCTTCCTCCATCTCTTCATCACTAATTCTGTCTCTTCCTCCATCTCTTCATCTCCATTTCTCTCTCTTCCACCATCTCTTCATCCCTATTTCTCTCTCTTCCTCCATCTCTTCATCTCCATTTCTCTCTCTTCCACCATCTCTTCATCCCTATTTCTCTCTCTTCCTCCATCTCTTCATCCCCATTTCTCTCTCTTCCTCCATCTATTCATCCCCATTTCTCTCTCTTCCTCCATCTCTTCATCCCTATTTCTCTCTCTTCCTCCATCTCTTCTTCCCCATTTCTCTCTCTTCCTCCATCTCTTCATCCCTATTTCTCTCTCTTCCTCCATCTCTTCATCCCTATTTCTCTCTCTTCTTCCATCTCTTCATCCCCATTTCTCTCTCTTCCACCATCTCTTCATCCCTATTTCTCTCTCTTCTTCCATCTCTTCATACCTATTTCTCTCTCTTCCTCCATCTCTTCATCTCCATTTCTCTCTCTTCCTCCATCTCTTCATCTCCATTTCTCTCTCTTCCACGATCTCTTCATCTCCATTTCTCTCTCTTCCTCCATCTCTTCATCCCCATTTCTCTCTCTTCCACCATCTCTTCATCCCCATTTCTCTCTCTTCCACCATCTCTTCATCCCTATTTCTCTCTCTTCCTCCATATCTTCATCCCTATTTCTCTCTCTTCCACCATCTCTTCATCCCTATTTCTCTCTCTTCCTCCATCTCTTCATCCCTATTTCTCTCTCTTCCTCCATCTCTTCATCCCTATTTCTCTCTCTTCCACCATCTCTTCATCCCTATTTCTCTCTCTTCCTCCATCTCTTCATCCCCATTTCTCTCTCTTCCACCATCTCTTCATCCCTATTTCTCTCTCTTCCTCCATCTCTTCATCCCTATTTCTCTCTCTTCCTCCATCTCTTCATCCCTATTTCTCTCTCTTCCTCCATCTCTTCATCCCTATTTCTCTCTCTTCCTCCATCTCTTCATCCCTATTTCTCTCTCTTCCTCCATCTCTTCATCCCTATTTCTCTCCTTTCCTCCATATCTTCATCCCTATTTCTCTCTCTTCCTCCATATCTTCATCCCCATTTCTCTTTGCCTTTATCACTTTTCTCTCTCATGTGTTCGACCGAAACAATTTACATACCCTTTCACCCGACCCACAAACCTTTGCTCCTTCTTACTCCGATTAAATTTTCATACCTCCATAAATTTCAAAAATCTATATCGGGTTGAGAAAGATAAGAGATTATAGCAGGCGTCTCTTCTAGTCCTTTGGGGAAAATAGATTTTTCTCTATCTCAGATGTTCTTGCTTGGAAAGATTCAGTTGATGTTGGCATAGCTATTATAGGTTTCAGCTATGAATACCAGCATCATGTTTCATTCAGTTATGGTGGATGTGACTGAGGCACTATTTTCGTTTTCAAGTGATGATTATGCCACTGGGTTGCCTTTACTATTTTAAAACCTGGTTGCAGGGTTTCAGATGAAACACCATACAATTAACACTGCGACCTAGTAAGATCTATTGTGGGTTGCCTTCAAATGACTATTTTTTTTATACAAAATAAAATAGCTGCGGAAAATATTTTCAGATTTTGCATATGCCGATTCAATTCTAAACGTATATTTCAAAGGTAAAATATTTTCAGATTAAAATGAAAAACATAATTCTAGAAAAATATCACCGAGCCACACATAGGAGAGGTGATATCCAAAATCTCAAGGTTAGTTCAAACTCATTTCTTGAAAATAGAAAGAAAAGTTCAATTGGAAAACAATCAGCTGAATGAATACTGCCTAAAATTGCTTATTTAAGAGAAATGAAACCAAAAAAGAAGAAGACAAATGCTTACAATTGTAGGCTTTTTTCATATTTATTGCATTTTCAAAAAACATTAAATTGACAAAAATACTCCATACTACATTATTTTTGATAAACTCATTTATTAACCATTAGAAGCTGGTTTTAACTTTAACAGACTTGCAATGATTGCATGACCCAGTGAGAAGTCTTTTAACTCAGTACCGAAGATGACAGGGGTTAAAACACTTCAGGCCATAATTTGAGGTTTGAAGGAAAAAGTTGAAAATAATATTATAGAAAATTATGATGGGCATTTTCAGTTTACTGTACACCTAAACTACCACTTTTTCAACCCCCCTCTATCCCTCCCATCTCTCTCTCTCCTCTTCTTTCCTTTAGCAAAATCCTCCATATTACGGACGATAAAGTAGAAAATAAAATCCTGAACAAATGAGCCATTGCATATTATGTATATGAGAGGTGCTCTCGATTCAAACTTATTGATCCGTAACACACCAGCTTTTAAGCTAAGCAAACTCCAGGTATGGTTGAGATTAGTTTATTGGTACGGTACATGCACAGATTGCACATGAAGGTAGATATAGGTACAGCTTTCGAATCCCATATTTATTTATTTACACTTTATTAATTGGACATATAATGTATATACAACACAGATAATTGCAAATTAATATTCAATATAAGAGGAGTTAAAAGAGAAAAAAATAAAGAAAATATAAATAAATATATGCATAGTATAATTATGTCCTAACTCAAGGGTGGGTTAACGTCAAGTGGTTAGGGGTAGTCAAGTGGTTAACGCGCTAGTCTGGTAAAATGCTATGAGCATTAACCTCGCCTGGTGGTTACCTTCCACTAAAGAGTATTATTATTATTATAATAATAAGCCCGGTATACACCCTTTTCATAGTATGGGCCTTCCTTATATAGAGGTTTATTTTTTAGAAAATATTTGATAACTACATAATTATTTATTATTAACCTCGCTTGGTGGTTCCCTTCCACTAGAGAGCATTATTATTGAATACATTTCCGTCAAAATAGTAAAGTAATTCTAATAATTTGTCTGAATACCATTATTCAAGATTACTATTCTCTTTCATGACGATTAGCGAAGCTGAAATTCCAAAAGACATCTTTTGGCTTTTTTTTAACATATATTAAATGCCAATATGTACCAATTTAATGTCAACAGTCAATTTAAATAAAAGGTAATGCATGTAACTAGGTATTTGCTGTGATGAAAAGCACATATCCACTTACAACATGATGCTTGATAGCATAAGGCAAAAAAGCACACATTTACATACCATTTTTTCTATTATTTATTTTTCAAAATACCAGTCTAGGAGCCATACGGCGAGCGTTCAATACGCCACTGCAGCTGCTATATTATGCTTTCCAATTCTCCAGCATGTAAGTGTAAGCGCAAGTGGCACACACTGCGCTCTCAGGATTAACTTTTGAAAATATGAAAAATAGAGGAGCGAAATTTTTGACATTTTTATGATGTTTGTTTTTTCAATATTATGCTAATCAAGCTGACATTTTTTTTCTGTTATATTTCCCGCTTCTTGTCAAGAGAGAAATTGTGTTTTCTTAAGAGATTTTCAGCAGATTTCGACGTAGCATGTGAGTGCGCTTTTATTTTACAGCTTTCTGTTCTTTATTATTTCGAATAATATCGGAATCCTCATCTATAATGTGGTAGAAATTGATTTGAGCATTAACCTCGCTTGGTGGTTACCTTCCACTTTCACTGAAGAGTATTTATTTACATATTTATCCTATAAAATATATAAGACCTGTTTGACTGCTGGAGTAAAGGGACCTTTCAGTCTTATCTTGGCAGTATAAACAAGGTATATTCTATTCTATTCAATTAATTTTAAATTATTATATTTGTGTCAATCACAATGGTGATATTTTTTTAAATAACTCAAACCTTTCTCTTTTTTTTAGTCTTACTTGGGATTTCAAATTACCAGGTTACGAGTCAAACTCCTTGTTGATTGAGCTAATGAGCTATTAGGTTCATTAACACGTTCGTTACCGAACGGCCATATGTGGATGTTTTTGTGTTTTTCTTTGGGACCGAAACACACATGTGGCCGTTATCAAAATTTTAACGAGGGACCGGACATCCATATATGGCCTTTTTGAGGTAGGTTGTTAGTATTAGAACAGATATAGGATCGATTCTTGTACAAATACGATGCCAAATATGCAAAAAAAATCATTTTGGTACCCAGGATGCAACAGCGACATTACCGCCTGGTCCCTACGTAAAACTTGGAAAAATTGTCTTGGTAACGAACGTGTTAAAGCGTCTGACTATAATATATCTTAGACTAGCTGTTTCACCCGAGCTTCGCCACGGTTATTTTTATTGTTCTCTTGAAAATGGTAATAGATAATTTAATAATAATAATTTTCTAGGAAGTTTGACGGTGGTTTAGGTGGATTCAACTCTCATGAAAATACCATTTGGGCTGTGGTATTATAAACAGACAACCCCTAAGAGGACATATTTAGTTGGTCAGACACTCACAGATTTGAGTATTTATAGAACTCTATTTCTAAGTAATAGAAAATGTCTTTTAGACATAGCAAGACACAAGAATAATACGAATATCCTGCTCCTAAATACTTCATTCAGCCAAAAGCTGGCAACAGCTCATTGTTTATGTTGAACGAAAGCTCGGGGGAGCAACACGGGAGCTTTTTTGGCATATGACAAAACTCTCCTTTGTTATAACGTAATGTGAAACAAGACGGGGAAGGGTAAAGCAAAATTCTCAATTGAAATATAAAGTGCCCCTGGGACTCCGAGTATCCATATTGCATGATCTTATATGTACGCCTAGCTACCATCTGGCTCCTGTTCAGTCCCTGGGGAATCTGTCTGGAGAAATAGACAATGAAACCTAGGATTTATTAGCTTTCTGAGATAGTTAGAATATGAAACTAAGAGTGCATGGGGAAATATAAGGTAAATCATAATAATAATCATAGCCGCCTCGCCTTATCGACCTGATCGATAAGGCGGCGGTCTTGTAACCTGGAGGTCGGTGGTTCAAGTCCCGGTTTCAGCGTGGATTATATAGCTAGTTTGAGTAGTTGTGATAACAGATTAACACAAAAATGACAACTTTTTTAAAAATAATATTCATATAGTGATCAGTATTTTTTGTGACTCAATCGTTGAGGAAGAGAATTCGTAATCTGGAGGTACGAGGTGGTTTGAGTCCTTTTAAATAGGCAAGTTTCAGTAACAATTATTCGTTCTTGTTATTATCATAAAAATATAACTATTAACCTTTGCTTTAACCAATGATTGAGAAAATGTTATGACTAAAAAGAACTATAAAATCTATAAGTAATATACCCAGTTGGAGAGTGGTGCATGCATTTTTGTCTCATTCTTTGTATGTAAAATAATAAAATATTATTACAATCGAGTTAAACCTATGAAAACTTTATTGTTCTGAAATTCAGAAAATAAAATTTTTCGCTTTTTTATCCTTTGAACAAAGTTGATTTTTTGATACCTATCTAATATTTAGATTTACTAAGAGAAGTAGATACGAGTATGTAGACGTAATGTTTTATTAATGGCTTTTTTTCATCTGGAAAACTGTTCATACTTCTTTTAACTTTGAGACTAACTTTAAATTTTATCTGAGTATCTACTTCTACCTATAGAGGGTGTTTCCGGATCAGTTACCTTAGATATCAACAATGTAATAAGTAACTTGCCATATGACGTAGTTTAAAAAAATCCAAAGCATAATTATTAAGATACGTTTAGATATTAATTATATTATGAAAAGATGTTTACAAAAAGCTGATAAAAGGAATACTCCTTATATAAAAAAATAGGAATCATACAGTTCAGTCATGAATTATCGTATTTTTACTAATACAATCGCTGGTTTCACTGGATTACCTGATAGGACAATATAACGAATAACATTAGCCCCATCTTCAAGCATTTTTAAAGTAATTATTTTTAGAGTTTTTCAAAAAATTAAAAAAATAAAGTTTAACATTAATTATTTGTGTTGATCACCAGACCTCACAACATTACTAAAATCTCCCTTTCTAAAATTCGCCGTGCCTACTTTTCGAACCTCCGATCACCAAGCTAGTCCACCGCCTTAATAACCAAGCTACTGAAGTCGTTGTACGTGCGTATTTATTTTTTTTAAATACTCTTGCAATTAAAAAAAAAATATTACCTACATATCAGTAACTGTGGGTAAAATATTAGGTACAGATGGATTAATTTATGCAAAAACACCAATCTATGTTGTCTATCTCGACTATTTATTCTTCATTTAGAAAAAAAAGAGAGGAAAAATCCTGGGAAAATGAAATGTTCAAATGAAAAACTAATTTAATTTACTCGGAAAAGCAAACAGAATAGAACTGTATCCGAACAACAGTACAAACATTTTTTTATCATCTCTGTATTTGTGTTATTTACTCGCGCAATTCAAGGGGTTTGAGCTAACATAGCTAATTATTTCCAGCACCTCATTGTACGATTGATTATTAATTTGCTTCAAAGTAATAAGGTTTTGTGCTTCAAAGTACTAAAGTGCAATGGTGGTAAAGTGGATAAAGTGCTAGTCTGGTAATCCAGGTAGCGTAGGCATCCGTTGGTTCGAATTCCGCCTAGTGCATAAATTTTTCCTCATTAATTTGAGTTTGTGACCACATTAAAAAAGACTCTGAGGTTTAGGTGGTAGAAAAATAATGATTTGAGCATTAACCTCGCCTGGTGGTTACCTTCCACTGAAGAGTGTTATTATTATAAAGTTTTCAAGTACCTACCCTACTGTACTAAAAAATAATATTACAAGGAATAAAAAAAAAACCAATTAAGAAGACGCCAATCTTGGGATTTCAAAGACCGATCTCAAAACAAAAAAAAAAAAAAATAAAGGTACCAATTTGGTTCTTTTGCTTTCCTATAATGTCTAAATTAAATTATTCTACTATGGCCTGCATAGTCACTAACAGACTGAATAATTTGGTCCATTAGCCAATATGTATAAAAATATTTTTCAAGTTTCTCAGAAGCTTGCTTATAGGAGATGTATTGTTTATAAATCATTCTTGTACAAATAAATAACAGTATTCAATTCAATTAAAAAATCCATTAAAACTATCTCTTGGCAACTTTGCAACTGCCAGCTTTCTTTTTCTGGCATTGAAAGTCAAAGTCTTCAATTAGATACGCCACTAGATAGGCAACTGAACATTTTCAGTTGTTAATGATGCATCAAGTCTAGTTGCTATCCACTGTTTGCCTGTCTCATTAAATATTCACTCGTCACTTATGTATGTCACCACACCCTAGCGAGTTTTAACAAGCTCCCCAAACTCCCCTCATTTCTAAACCACCCAAAATACCCCTTTCCTCTAGGGCAGCCCAAAAACCCTTTCCCCTATGCCTGCCATTATACACTGGTATGGTGTCTCCATAAGTGGTAGGTAATGTAGTATTATAGGGAGACCCCCTCTAATACCACTCTGCATAGTAGTTCCTATTTTATAAATATTTTAATACTTCTCTCCTCTGTTCCCCCTATAATATATTCTGCCTCTCTCTTCACTTCCCTCCCCCCACCTCTCTTCTTAGTACCCCCCCAAGTCAAGTCTCGGTTTCAGCGTAGATTTAGTAGAGCGAGTTTGCGTTGTTGTGATATCACAGGAGTGATTAACACACATAAAATAACTTTTTTTTGCTAGGAATTACATTGGACAAAGTTGATAATCGAACATCAAAATTTTAGTATTTTAGGATGACAAATATTGATATTCAATGATAGAATAATTACCACCTTTGTTCAATGTATTTTTATTTTATTTTTTTTTGCTATGACTGGATGACTTACTCGTACGAGTACCTACAATCAGATCTTATGATCTTTAAATTTTATCTTTCTGACGGTTAAATTATTTAAATTATATAAGGGTGGTATTTTCTTAGAAATGGGTGCGGGAATGTAAAGTGGGATTGACAAATGGGTCGTTAGTCAGTTCATATTTTTGTAGATCACTCAACTTGAACACAGATAACCCGGGTTCGTAACCCAGCTAATCGAGGACTTTTTCATACATTTTAAACGGAACTATTGGCGGGTAAATAAATATTATTTATTAAAGATAGCTCTCAAGTGCAAGAATATAATTTGTCACCTAGATTGGCTAAAAATGTCAATAAAAAATTACGATGAAAAATTTGCACTTTGTGTAAATGACATTAAATTTTGCTGAAAATTTCAAGATGAACCATTCTTATCTACAACAAAATCAACAACAACAATGACAACAGCAGCAAAAAAAAAGTGAGAAAAAAAGACAAGAAAAATGAGTTTTGCAGGAGCCATCAAGATTAACAATCCCGCTCCCCGCTAAAATTTGAATATAAATGTAAAATTAAGTAACACAATAATATTCTAATAATCACCTCACTATCTAAGTGGAAAAGTTAGATTGAAATCAGGAAACTGAGAGAAATAATAAAAAAAAGTCGCATTATTTTATCAATAAAAGAAATCTTTAAATGATTTTTTTCTTCTTTTTCTCATCTTTCGTTTTAACTTTTTAGAAGTGGGAGCAATTTTATTAAGTTTGGGGTTTTAAAGTCCAATTCAATTATTGCATCCTCAAGTGGGTTCAACCAGTTCAATATAACCGATCAAATAACCTCTGTTAAAAAATATTTAAATTTATAGCGTGTCATTGAATCTCAAGGTTTGCACTCCTTATGATGTACAGCCGAGATGGGGGACGTTAAACAGGGAGAAGAACTGTGTCTCGCTAGAGGTATATAAACTGAAACCGGACTTGCACACCGAAACAGGCCACCTAGCTAGCAGTTTCCCATAGGTTTAACGTCCTGTTAATAAAAAGCCCAAGTTCTCACAACGATGATCACAGATAGAAATATGTGTATTGTGATTCGGGACAAGCTAATTTTTTTAACTTAAGTTTTGGGTTCAGACCATCACTCAGAAAAAATAGCTATTTTTCTTTCTAACCAAAGTTAACCAAACGGGAATAAATGAACCAAACTGGAAGCAAGTCATTTTTCTTTTGGAAGAGTAAAAATTTCCACTTCCAAAGTTAACCAAAGTGGAAGTAGAAAATTCTTGCTTCCAGTTCTTTTATAGGTTAAGTCCATTGTTTATCTTAAGTAATAAAACGCATTTTTCTTTTACGAATGACCTTGGAATAAAATGGAAATATTTGGAAGAAACCTAATCAGGAAATTTTTTTGATGAGAAAGAAAAATACGACTTTATTTGTGTTATTATGTCAAAATTTTAGTGGATAGCATCTACATTACGGGTACTAATGCATCATATTTCCAACCAACCACTATATTTCAATATCAATCTCGTAATCCCGCCACTAGTCGTTGCCACCTTAATTGTTCTTGGCCTCAGAGCCGAAAAAAATTCAAACCCCGTGATTCGAACCCGGGTCACCTGGAGTGCAAGCCAGGCCCAGGTAACTATTGAGGAAAATTAATGACTCACCCGATAGTAGGATTATTATTTTCATCCGATAAAACCTCAAAATATTTCATAGAATAATTTTATTATTAAGTCTATAAAAGCTCTACTTCGATACCTTAAGAAAACAAAGTAGACCGCAAAGAAAGACATTCACTCGAGAACTTGTTAAGTAGGTATATTGTTGAAGAGCATTAAAAATAATAAACTTTTGGTAAGAATTATGTAAATTATATTATTTTTCGTATTTTAAGCTTGTTTTTTAAAATTATCACCAACCCCGATCGCTGCCCAAACATTATTTTCCAAAGACGCTTTAGAAAATGTAACTGTGTTATTATGTAAACAAACTTATTAAATAATGGGCTTTGTAAGTTTCTCTAAAAAATCTAAATAAAATTCTCGTAAATATTCAGTTCTGAACTATAATGTTGTTCCGCACTAGGCGGCTCTTGAAAACACACAGATCCCCCCCAGTCTCGAGAAAACCCACAGATCCGTCAGTGATTTTGATTAGAGCCGAAGAAGTACTATGCCCAGCCCTGAAACCAGATTGTTATTATTTTACATAACTAATCTACTTTCTTTCTTCTCTTTTCTATGTATCTTTCAATGCATCTAGCAATCTACTTTCTGCCAGTGCCACTTCTCAAAGTCTCCCTGTATCAACATTTGATCGCCTAAAGAATTATGAATGCGAAAAAAACTGTTAGCGTAATGGGACTTCCTGTCTCTTGAGTCGACAGTCTAAATAAAACACTGCTATACTCAATTATACTCAAATAAATAAAGAGGTGCTTTGTTAAACTGTTGGCATAATGGGACTACCTGTCTTGCGCTGACAGTCTAAATAAAGCACTACTTATACTTATACTATACTGGTATAATATCAAGCGAAACGGTCGTTTCGCGTGAGAACGCCTCCCAGAAACTACAGTGCTTAAGCTTATATAACGGTAAATATAGTTTGTATGTATTTTGTCTGATTAGGAATAACTCAGGTTATAATCAGGAGAAGGAGACTGAGTGCTAAGAATCACTGATATTGAACCAACAATTGTCAACCTTTCAGATGCTACTACTGGATTTCATCCGCATCGTGTTGGCAAACGTGTACCCAATTCGGACGACCTTGAGAAACTGGACGCGGCTCAGCACCACAATGCCCTGGTGGAAGTTGAGCTTGTTGCAGCGCTGCACGCGCCGCAGGATCATGCAGAGGGCGCGCCTGGTGGCGGGAGCACATCTGTACCAGTTGCTCTGTTCGATCATGCGCAGGAGGATCTGGTTGCAGTTGTCCGCGGTCTCTGAGCAGTCGCTGATGAGGAAGTAATAATAATAATAATAATAATGCTTTTTCTTTGTGTTATTATGTCACAATTTTAGTGGGTAGCGCAGAATCATAGGAATTTACCACTTTAATTTACAATATCTTGTATTATTTTTTTGCCTAAGATTCTGCCACTGGTCGCTGCTTCACATTAAAGCAGCTACTCATTTTTCCTCACGAGGTATGAGTGGACCCCGAACATCCAAGTACAGAGCAGAAAAAATCCTCCCCCGCTGGGAATCGAACCCAGGTCACCATGTGTGCAATGCCTAGCGCGCTAACTCGCTCTGCCACTGTGACTACCTGATGAGGAAGTATTCGATGGTGAGGACCAGGAACTCGCAGAGAAAGCGGAAGAAGCGGAGACTAGAGAGACCGGAGGGGTTGACCACCAGCTGGTAGATGCTCAGAGAGAAGCAGGTGTAGTTGACCACGAAGAGGGGTATGACGATGGGACTGAAGAAGACTTTCAACTGGAGAAGTGAAACATCGATTTGATAGTGAATGAGAGACTTGCAAATGGAAAAGAATAGTTAATGACTGATTCTTTTGTAAATATACCAGAAAAAGAACGTTTTTTCTCTCAAAACCACAAAAAAACGAATGTGAAACGATAAAGTGGACGAAGTATTCACTTTTGATATTAAAGAATGATATTAAAGTCAATAATGCATTTTAAAGGTCCAAATGAATAAATGGTTCTGGGCATTTAGATCTCAATTAATAGGTGAATAAAAGAATCGGTGATGTAAAGTCAATTTTTGGATTTAGTTTGGCTCCACTCTTTATAAAAGAAAACTTCACACGCTAAGGGGCACTTCTCCTTCATATTTGAGGAAAAAATATACCTTTTTCATCTTATTCGAAGAAAAAAAATCGAAATTGTGATATTCCCGATTCTTCTACTCAACACCATGCGCACTTCTATTAACATTCAGTTGATATCTTTAAACACCTATAGACAATGACATTGGCGTACTGAAAAAAACTCTCAGGGGCACAGATGACATTCGTTTAGGTATTTTTCAGAAAGATAACTGAAACTAACCTCCTTCTGAAAATGAATAAGCCTTTGATGAGTTTGGACAATACAGCGGAGAAGATGCAACTCCCTCTTATTTTGCATTTTGTCATACCATTGCTGTCTTTTTCTGTTTTGCTGTTCCCAGATTTCTCTGTTTGGAGATCTGTATACCGGACGGCTGATGGTGAATAGATCTATATAGTCCTGGTTGGTGCAGTGATTTCTCTTAATTTCGTACATGCTCAAGGAATAGTCTCGTCTGCCAATATATCTAAATTGTTTGCCTAGAATCTTGTACTGCCCTTTGAACAAAAAAATATATATTTTTAGTACCAACTGTGTGCCCGTACTTGTTAATGGGTCACAATGTTCTTATCAATTTTAAACTATCTGTGTCAGTTTTCACAAAATGTAAACCGTTAAAGCTGTTTGTCCACTCGCCAACAGGAGTTACCGACAGAAACATGAATTTGTGATTTTGGACTTGGGGAGTTTACCAGTTCAATTTGGATTGTAGAACACGTTTAAGCGAAATAGCCTCGCATCGACATTGCAGTCTGTAAGCTAACAATTCAATAAAAATAAATGATATTTATTATAAAATAGGTACTAACCTTCCAAGTGCAACATGAACATGGGAGTCAATGGAATAGAAAGGTTGAGAGTCATGCAGCAAATATACGCAAGGAACATTTGGACGGTCAAATTGATTTCATAATACCAGGACTGTGTTTCGTCAATACCCGGGAATTTGACACTAGTCGGTAGAATTCTTTCTGGATTCGCTGCATCAGGATATACAAATCGACGCAATTTTATTTCTTCTTCTGAAAGAGAAACACAGGATTGGAAAAACAATTGATACTATCATAGCCACAGAAACCACGATGTACGTGATGATTATGTTCCGTATTTTGCTTGCACAGCGCCTTAGCACTTTGGTGTCATCTTTGTTAAAATGTTTTTCAATGAAATCAATGAGACGGAGAAACTGTTTTTGCTGAAAAAAGCCCAATAACAAGGAAGTGAGCGCAACCATATTGAGTGTCAAGTCTTCAAAGAGGCATTGAACGAATTCGGGTGTGTAGCGGATGGCACGGGTCACTGTATTCCAGGCGTGGCAGGCGATGTATATGTACGCTATGGAGAAAGAGACGATCATATAAGCCTGTTGAAGATGGTCTCGAAGGGGAGTCTTGAACTCATGGGAATTAGTGGCCCCACAGATCTCCAATATATTAAAGTAGGTCCGAAAGATGCTTAGAGTACCGATATCTCTGAAACCCATGCTAGGGACTAATTGGTATGAAAATACAATACTTTCCTTATTATAGGATAAGGAAAGTACCAAAAAAAATTCTTTCACGGAAAAACTCACACTTCAGAAGTTACTCTTGGTAGCTATGATTTTTGAATGGGTTCCAGAGGTAGTGTGTTTCAGTTCCGCATTGGTTCATAATTAATTTGTTAGAACTGATGTTTACATAAACAAAACATCTAATCCAACAATTCGGAAAATTATAACCCTTGCAACACAGGAAATTTTTCACCTTACTATCAGTTTCTTCATGCTTTCTTTATTCTCAGGGTGAAGTTGATAGACAAATTGACAGTGTTTGGTTTTCGCAAGGTCCTATTTTTTAACTACCGAGGATCTTTTTCAAACTTCAGGTTGTTTTTCAAAAAACCTAATTGTGCAGTGCATAAGATATCTACAGAAAAGAGTACACTAAGCTTCTCTTTTTAATCTCTCTTAATCCACCACAGGGTCTATGTTTTTAGTCAGTCACTTCTAGTTCAGTTTATTTTGTGCATCACCTGTCTTCCTCATATTTCTCTTTCCTGATATTTCTATTTTCCTTATTTTCTTCCCTAAGTAATAACTTATCTTCTCTCTACAATTCTAGGATATTGTAATCTTTTCTTTGAGATTGCTCAAATTTTGACCCTTTCTCTGATTCTTCCATTTCTTATTCTAGCAAGCCTACTTGCTCAACAGATCCATCTCAGTAAATTTCCGTTACTTCTATTCTTCTATCTTGTTTTTCCAATAAAAGAGTGCACTTTATTTATCCGATTTTGATAGAACGAAGAACGATTCTCCTGATGCAATGTAAAGTTATGCAACATACAATATCTGTTGCCTGGAAAACCTGGTCTCTTTAAAACTAAAATACGTCCTTCTGTAGTCAGTGACACAAATGATGTTTAATTATTCTTAGGAAGCATATTGCTTCAGTAGAATCTGACTATTGGAGCATGCACTTTTTTACATTTTTTTTTCTCTCAAAATAACCTTTCTAGAATTTTTTATGTCTAAAAAACTATTTTCTTTCTACCAACAGCCAAACTTTCCATATTTTCTTCACTCACTAGTGACACAAAGGGCTACCGTTCTTAATCAATCGCTAACGAAGTCCAAGTTTCAAATATTGACTCAAGTGTTCTGTTTTGTTTATGTTTCAAACTCTGGAAGCTCAGTGTTCCTCGAAACAATAATTAGGCCAAACTTTATAATTGTCTTGGACATGGGTGCTTTGTTGATATTAGAGATGCACGTGTCTATTTGTTAATTGGAGCTTATTGAAGGTTATATTTGTTTAAATCAAGATAAAGAGCCAGTTATTTGTGTTACTATGTCGAATTTTTAGTGGATAGCATCAATACGACGAGAACTAATGCTAATGCATCTTTTATCTCCAACTAACCATCATAGTCCAATATCAAATTCGTTATGTTTCCACTGGTCGTTGCCCACTCTACAACTACCCTAATTTTCCTCGCGAGGCTAGGGTAGGCCCGGACATCTAATGTACAGTGACGAAAAAATTCCGACCCCACCAGGGTTCGAACCCAAGTGACCTGGAGTCCAACCCGAGCATGCGCTAACGCTAGGCTAAGGTGACTACTATAATTTGTTATAATCATAAGAGTCATGTCAAACTTACTCAAACCTGTCCAATTTGTCCATCCAAAGTTCATAAATAATTACTCGCATCATATACCGCTAACCACCAACACCCAGGTTACACCAAACAAATAAATCTTTTATAATTTAATATACTTAGTACATAAGGCCTAAGTATAAAACAGGATTAATTGAAGATAGCCAAACCCTCGGTCAAGGCGGAGTTTCAACCAATCTCAATGGATTATAGCTTGACTTGAGAGACAGATAAGCCATCTTAAATTCAATCCTTTTTAATTCTAAACCGCCACTGAGCTATTCCTGCCCTAAAGTATTTTTCAATATTGTCAAAGGCCCCATTAAATCTTTTTTTAATTTTAAACCGCCACTGAGCTATTCCTGACCTAAAGTGTTTTTCAATATTGTCAAAGGCCCCCCATCCAAGAAGTTTCCATCCTGCACTGTGCAAAAATTTGAAATAAACAAGAGCGAGATTATAACCGGAGGAGCAGTGAGCAGTGAGCGGTGGAAAATTATAATTGAATACCAGACCAGGGGAGAGAGTCGTACGGCTGGAGCTAACAATTTTAATTAGTGGAGATTATAGTTAATACAAGTAATTATATTTTATTTAATTCAATCCTAAAACTGTTTAAATAAATTATAAAATAACTATTATTTCGAGGGAATAGAAATTTTTAATAGTTGTTGATGTTCTTATTGTTTTTGTTGTTGTTTTCATCAGCTTAAAAAGTTAAGTTAAAAAATTTATCATAATTATTATCATGTGTTAATCACTTTCGTCATATCACAAATACTCAAACTCCTTTTACTAAACCTCCGCTGTGTCGACGTTGTTCAACCACAGAGTTGAGGTTGGTTGGTTTTGGCACATTTTTTTTACGGCTGGATGCCCTTCCTAACGACAACGATTCTATAATTTTATTTTTTAACGTCCTGGATTAGGGCCGGGGATTTACTCTCCATTCGCTGGAAATCGTACCAGTAGGGCCTGTTACCTACAGATTGATATAGACGTTTTTCGGTACTCCGTTGAGGCCTCTTACATTTAATAAAATTGCTAGATTAATTAACGTGGAATCAGGGTGCAGGGTATAGGGCTCCGTTGTGTTCGCGTACTAAGGAATGGCTCAAAAGTAATAAAACAGTGCATGTTTCACCAGTCTTTAAGGAAAGACTCGTAGATATATCGTAACGCTTTTAATTTTCTCTCCCCATTTTTCTCCTTCGATAAATTTGAGACTCAGCCAGGAAAAACCTTTTCTTTAAGTTTTCTCTCTTGACCTCCTGGCCTCGTTAATAGAAAGCGATATAAATAAAGGAAATACAAACATTTTGTTGGAGGGATGCCATTCACCAGAACAGATTATATTCTTTGAGGTTCGCATGTCTCTAACGTAAATACCAGCATTTCAAAGGAGATGTATTTTTTTTTATAAATGAAGCTTTCGTATAGTCACCGTGGGCGAGTGAATATGCACTGACTGGCACGCACGGTGCGACTTGGTTCGATTCCCAACAGCGCAGTAATTATTTGCATTGAACATGGATGTAGCCAGCCTCCGTGGCGCAACGGTTGTGACTACTATAAGTAGTCCAGAGATCTTGAGTTCGATCCGCGGTCGGAGCAGACTTTTCACACAGTTTTTTTTTCTTCTGTTCCCTCCGAGCACGTGAGGCTGGCATTTCCGGCTCTACCCAGGCTGGGTGAAGTTCATGTGTATATCTGGTACAATTCCCAGCGAATGTGGGGTAAAAGCCCCGTCCAAATCAGGACGTTTAATCAAATTAAATCGTTGGTGCTAGGAAGGTCCAACCAACCTCAAACATGAGGTTGAACAATGCCAACCCCAATTAGTTTGGGAAAAGGCAAAGTGAAAGAAGAAGAAGATGGATGTACCTATACGATTCCTGAGTAAAAATTAGTAACTTTTGTATGGATATCGATATAGACCAGTGGCGATCGCTATGCAGTATAAGAAGGAATATGGATATTGGAAATGATTTATAAATCCGCCCCATTGGCGGGGGATTAGAATTCAATTACTTCTGGTCACAGGGCAGTAGTGGTACAGTTTTTTTAATGTGTGTGTGAGAATTAAAGTGGACAGATGATGAAAAATTAAAGAGTTCACATCACAAGGCCGAATGAATTTTTTGTTGAACTTTTTACTGATTGCTGAAGCTGCCTCCAACACAACATTTACATCTACTCATGATCCACTGGGTGCTGTTAATTCTGCCCAGGACATATTCCAGCATACTATCGTGTCCCGAAATTTGTCAGCTGTCCTCCAACCAGTCGGTTGTCTCTAATTTACTTCAGAGTTTCAAATGACAATCTAAATAAATTAATACATCATAAATAATATCTAATAAACTACCTAATTTTAAAGATTCAAGTCTGAAAAACCCAGCTGATAGATCCCTCAAATAAGTCTTACTCTAATAATACAACTGGCAGGTCATTATCAAGGGACACTGAGTTTTGACGCCGCCCTATCAGGAAAACTAAGTGGTTTATCTCATAACAGACTGACAAGCGTCTAAAAAATGACAACCATTCCACTTGTCCTTTGTGTGTCGTGGAAAAACATCAAAGACGAGGTTCCCGGAAAAAGTGGCGTAGAAACTTGTAAGAGAAAGTTAACATAAAGAAAGTTATTGCATAATGTTTCAAATCAGTAATCCAGCAGATACCTATTGTTTTTCAAACAAAATAGGTAATAGGTACTCTTTATATAATGTATTTTTGATATATTTTATCATAATCATTATCATAGGGTGGCGTCATCGTGAACGATGGAAGCCAGGCAGTGGAGGAATGACTCAGCACTTCTACCACTGTCTTTAAAGGAGGGTAATAATTGACAAGGGCCCCCAGAACCAATCTAATGCTGGTCTACTCCTTGTTTATAGTCCCCCAGTCAGACTGCTGGTCTACTCCCTGTTCATAGTCCCCCAGCCAGACTGCTGGTCTCCTCCCTGCTTATAGTATTAAAAACAAAGTGAGTATATGAGGTACTATTATTCAGTATTAACTATGTAAAGAACATTCGTATTGCAACACTTTAAACTGAAAGTGAAAAGGAATTTGCTCAATTTAAGATAATATTATTCAAAATTATCTTATATTCTCAGGTCTAGGTTTTGGTAAGTATACCTACCTTGGATACCGTAAGTATACATCTAAAGTGAAATCGACGTTTTGTAAAATAATAATAAATATTTTTATGGATGGATTCACAACATACGCCACTGTCAAACCTTTCCAAATCCTTGGTCTGTGCTTCCTGACTATTTCTGTCTCAGTCTTTGCTCTTTTCTCTTTGCATTCCATTTCTTAGATTAAAGAGGAGAGAAAAATAGACTATTTGAAAATTTAAAAAAGGAAAGATGAAAATAACGTTCTTGGAAGTTCACGAAAACAGAGATATAACTCCAAAAGGGGATGGGGGAAGTTTCTTATCTCCATATTTTCTTCCTTGTGTGTTTTCAAACCTTTTGAGAATTCAGGAGCATTATTTTGTCGTCAAATTCAAAGTAAGTTGTTTGATATTACAGAATAAGCCGTAGTATGATTCTTTGCGATCCATTTTTTTTTTTTTTTAAGCTCATATTAAATCGATGTTAATGCCTTTAATATTACAAAACTTCAAGAAATCGGAGCTCTTCGAGATCTTTAGATGAATATTTCAACAATGCTCGAGATAAACATGAAATTAATATGCTCATAGCCAGCCTCGATATCATTTTGAAATCGGTTGAATACACCAGTTCTCGTTCTGTTACTGAATTTGAGCAACGTCCAGGGACGTTAGGACTAGGATAAGTGATGAGCCAAGTTCGACCCCTCGTGAGTCTGGCTATTCCCGGCTCCACTCGAGCTGGGTGAGGTTCATTTGAGTAGCTGGTTTGTGAGTTTCCAGCCAATGGAGGGTAAACCAAAGTCGTGATATGATCATACAGTTGCGAGTGACTTTAACCCAAATAATAGAAAAGCGAGACCTAGTCGTTTCCCCAAAAATTTAGTTTCCTGATCATGGGCGATTCTATAAAATGACCGGCACATGTGTAAAATTGAGAATATTTCAAACAATATACCAGGGATTTTCGGGATTTCTTGGAATAATCAATTGGGTATATGTTTTTATCATATTATCCTATCTCATCCATCACTGTTAGTTTTTCTTTTGAAACTACCTGAAATGTAGTACTTTTGCTGTGGCGTATAATATCACTTGGTAGAGCGGTTAAACGTTTGGCTTACCGGACGGGAGCGCTTTCGGGCTCCTTAATCTATATGACAGCTGGCCACAATGCCACCGATTTCAGTCACAATGTGTAACAACATTAACAACTCCCATTTCATCTGAAATCTCAAAATTTTAAATTCTACAAGATTCGCACAAACACAATTATGTATTCACAATATTTTTTCAGAAAAACAGAAAACACTTCTGAAGAAGACATGAACTTTTCGATGTTGCAGAAACCCAGGTTCAACTATCAAAATTATTCGTCACTCACCAGTTCTCATTTACAACACAAACAACCACATTCATCCAGAAAGAAGTACTCAAGTGAGTTTTGTTGCCTGTGTAATATGTTGCATCCATGTTTGTGCGATGCCAGGACCCCCTGTGATACATACAGCCCCTATTCAACAGTTGGTACTGTAGGATTCTCCTCAGAGGAACGTCATAGCACGCCCATGTCTTACAACTTGGGACACTATTCCAGTTCAAGTGAACACTTCCAACGGGATAAAGCCTTTGTAGAGCCGTCCAACTATGGCCAAAAAGATGAAGAAGTATGTGACGTGACGTGGTCTCATCAAATGCGCGGAGAAGGTGAGACCGTCAGCCCCAGCAAAGGCTTTAAAAGTAATTCTGAGCGTTGTCCGAACTGCAAAAGCGTCCTGGTGCCACCAAAGTGTCCGTGTGGTAAGTCAACTCTGTGTAACCAATGCAAAGAGATAACACCCTGTGAGAAGTGCCCTAGCACAGAGGAGACGAGCGGAAGCGTCAAGTGCAGCAAGTGCACGTGCACGCTCATGTCGCCCCGGTGCCCTTGCGGCCGCCCCCTGTACTGTGTCCAGTGCGAGGCCCTGCGGCCTTGCGGCTGCGAGAAGTACAACGCCCAGCCCAAGTGTGAGGAGTGCGGCCACATGCTCACCACGCCCGCCTGCTCCTGTGGAGAGCCCACCTACTGCTGGTACTGTGAGGCCCACACCCCTTGTAGAGTATGTGCTGGAACTTCCGAAAAGACTCCATGTCAGAAGTGTGACAGACATCAATCCTCTTGTAAATGCCGCAACTCTTCGAAATCAAAGAAGAAAAGGACCAGTACAAAGATACGTAAAATACCGTTGGACTCACTTGAAGAAATCATAAGGAACGGGACAACCAAGCTGATTGTGAGAGAGGTCAGGAATTATCCGAAGAGGAGTAATCCCAAACACATGAAAAAACGGAGATGTCAATAAACTCTTTGAAGCCGAATCGGTCTTATTCCATTTAAGATGTAATGTACCTGAGCCAAAACTGTACCTATGATAAATTATTTAATTTAGTATGGCTCTCCCAAGAGTTCAACATGTCAAACTTTAATTAAATTCAAAATGCAACCAATTGAATCTACTCAAAAACAAGACCATTATATTGATTCATACTCACGTTTTTAATGTTCTACCTGTGTTTTCTTCATCATTTAGTACATCACATCTGAAACAAACCAAAAAATGAGTTAAACATTATTTTTCTTTCACTTTGCCTTTTCCCAAACCTACTTGGGGTCGGCATTTACTATCAATAAACATTACTATCAACAATTTTAACATTAATATACCTACCTAATAATTAAAGATTGTTCATCACGGTATCTTAGGATATCGTTACTTTGACGCATTTTCAACTCTGTAATAGAAAAATGTTCCTCTAAATTAGCGCTATACTTTTATCTTTTGTATTATCCAAGTCTTCAAGTGTCTATTTTTCTTTCATTATTTCCATTTTCCTGTAATTTTCACTCTCTTTTTTTCCTTTCCCTCATATTCCCTCTCCCCTCTCTTTCTCTCTCTCTCTCACACACACACACACGCACACACATACATTTTTTTCCCCTTTCAGTCAGTCTGCTGTTTTCTCTCTCTCTTTTTATACTCCCTTTCCCCCCAGATTATCCTCTGTAAACTGAAGAGGCGTGTTTCTTTCTCTCACATCTTCAATTTCGCTGAACAAAGTTGAAAAGTTATAAATGAGGAGACTGATAAAAAAGCTAAAAGAAAATGGGAGACTGGAAAATTCAGAGGGAAGATAGAGAGGGGAGATAAATAGGGAGAGAGAGGCAAGGGGAGAGCATTAACGCAGAAAGGGAAATCATCAAGTGTTTTTGAAGCTCTCAACGAATTGATGAGTGAGAGAGAAAAGAAGACAGAGAATGAGAGAGGCAGGTACAAAAGAGGGGAAGAGGATTTTGAGAAGGGAGGGAGAGAGAGCTTAAGGGAGGAGGGGAGAGATTCTGAAATGTACACGGGAGCGTTCATGTGGACAAATTTAACGAACTTCAAATCAGCACCAGATTCATATGAGGGGAGAGAAATGAATATAAGAGAGGGAGTGAGGGAAAGAGAGAGAGGGAGCGACGGAGAGAAGTACTATGTGAAGTGATGAAGAGAAGTAAATTGCAAGGGGAGAGTTTGAATAGAAATCAGGAATTAGGAAGGAAACAAAACTCTAGGCTTAAAAAAACGAATGTTAACATAGGTAATGTTTCAATTTAGAAAATCTCAGAGCAGAAGTCACTCTGACACAAAAATCAACATTTTAAATGAATAAGGTAGCGTTGATGAATCCCAGAATACACTAAATTGCTCTTGTAAGATAATTAAAATTAAGCAACGTTTTGTGGCAATTGTGGACTTTGTAGTTCACCAGAATGACCAGTCTAAATTCGGTATTGTTCGTGGATCATAATATTCAAGTGGAAAGCTGGTTTGTAAGTTTCCACCGAAAAAAAGGTATAATAAACTTATTCAAGGATCAAAAATGTTGAAGAGATATTAAACAAAAACAAAAATGTCACAAACCAATGGATCTGAACTGTTACGAGACGTCTGTGACCTGTTGGATGAAGTAATAATAATAATCTCGTGTCTATGAGATAGGGAAAGATAACTATATCTTGGTGGTGAGAGGATTGCATGGACGCCCAGACCTAATGTCTAGGCTATCCTCCGTGGCGTAATTATTATTATTATTATTATTATATAATTCTTTATTAGATACAAAAGGACATTATGTACATATAAATAATAATTTTAACAGTGAAAAATCAAAAAAACAATATATACAATAAAAATGAAAAAGAATAGAAAATATTTGAAAACATAAATGTCCTAACTAAAGGGCGGGGTTATTGCCTATGGCAATCTCTTCCACCCAACCCTTGAGTCTATCTCGTGTCTATGAGATAGGGAAAGATAACTATATCTTGGTGGTGAGAGGACTGTGAGACACAACGTAATGGTTGTGACTACTGCCCGTAGTCCAGAGGTCTCGAGTTTGACTCCCGGTTAGGGTAGACTTTTCGAAGAATATTCTGTCCCTTCCAAACACGTGAGGTTGGCACTTCCGGCCCTACCCAGGCTGGGTGAGGTTTATGTGGGTAGCTGGTACGATTCCCAGTGAATTGAGGGTAAGACCCACGTCCTGACTATCTCAAATCAGGACGTTAAAACCGAATAGAATCAACTAATGTCAATAGATTTAATTAGGTCGCAGTGTTAATAATAAGGGTTTCACTGAAAACCCTGCAACCAGATCAGACAATAAACAATGTCTAGGCTTCTTTCAGTTCCATTCTTTTTGGTTTTAACGTCCTGATATGAGATAGATAATCAGGACGGAGGTTTTACCCTCCATTCGCTGAGAACCGTACCAGTTACCCACATGAAGCTCACCCAGCCTGGGCAGGGCCGGAATTCGTATTCGCGTTCTACGCGACTGGTCTGTTGCCTTTGAAATTACATTTTTTAACACGAATAAAGTATACATACATAGAAGTAGACGTATCAGACACACGTAGTGGGAGGAGGGAAATTTGTATTCTCAGCAGAACTCACAGATTCTTTCCAATCAATCATTGTGAGGCGAAATTTCGAGAGGAAAAAAATGGAAAATACACTGCCAATTATGGACACAATACTTCCTCGTGAATGCTATTCAAAATTTTCAACTTTTATTATTGCCAGAATCAGAGATTTTTTTACTGAATTACTTGTTTTTACAAAAAATCTCAACCGAGTCTCTTCAAATTGGTATTTTAATATGGTAGAATACCGTTTTCTCTACATTCGCATAAACTTTATTTTTTATAGACAAAACCAGAGTTTCTCAGAAGGTAATATGTACCTATTAAAAAAATCTGAGAAAAATAATATTTTTTTAGAAAAACGAACACAATGCTTTTGATTTCTAATATTAGAAATTTCTCGGAAGTAAAAGGTGAGCACGGATTTTTCTTCCAGTTCTATATTTGGAGAACAATAAAATTGAGAAAGTATCCGATGATCATGAGATTCGAAAGGTAAGGCCCGTTGGGGCCAATAGAGACTGCAATGTGTTACCCTGCTAGTGAGATGCACTGATTACTTTATTCCTTGTGGCGCTGTTCCGTATAATTTTGTGATATTCCCATATTATATGCACAGAAGGAGCTTACGATTAGCCCAGTGGTTAGCAACTCGACTACCATGCGGAAGGTCCCGATTTCGATTCCCAGAGCCGTCAAAAGAATGGTTTTCAAAACCTGGTTACAGTTGTTTGTAAGGGATACTTTGATGCGCTCTTGTTGACCCAGCTTTTAATTGGAAGTGTGTCACTTCTCGACAATCAGAGGGGAGGCATACTACGAGATGAGCAGGCTACATCACAGACCACAAGCGTCTACAGTAGCTCCTCTTTCATGGATAAGAAATAAAAAGCCTGTGAAACAATCATCTTAAAAAGTAATTAAAAAAACCGCCGATTTCGGATCTAAAAATTGAGACAGATACGTTTTTCGTTATTTCTGAAAAATTGGCAGGTACAATAAAAAATAAAGGTTTTTTTGTACCTGATACACCTTCCTTTCTAATGTATCGAATGTTTAAAATAGTGCGCTCTTACCAGAATACCTGTGCTTGTATCTCTTATCAAAATCTCTTTCCGGTCTAATTATTTCAAAGGAATCAATTTAATCAGTCTTTCAAACTCTAGATAGCAAGACAGAGGAATATAAAAGTTAAAGTTATCAAATTTGTGTTAATCACTTTCGTGATATCACAACTACTCAAACTCGCTTTACTAAATCTACGCTGAATCCGGGACTTGAACCACCGACCTCCAGGTTACAAGTCCGTCGCCTTATCGATCAAACTACTGAGGTCGATGACAGAGGAATATAACATAACAATAATATGGGCAATGTATGGGAAATTCTACCTTCATCATCGAAAAGTCTATGCATTGTGGGAGTTTCCAGCTCACAAATGCCCCTAACTGGACTATGACCGGTAATTGATCCTCCCACACCAGTAACTAGATAAAGTAAGGGAGGAGGAAATGGAGGCAAGAAGGAGGAGAAAGAGGAGAAGGAGAAACAAGAGGAGGATAAAGAAGAGGAGGAGGAGGAGGAGGAAGAGGAGGAGGAAGAGAAGAATTAGTGGAAGTGTCCGTATCTCCAAGAGGCAAGAAGGAGGAGGAAGAGGAAAGGAGAAACAAGAGGAGGATAAAGAAGAGGAGGAGAAGGAGGTGGAGAAGGAGGAGGAAGAGGAAGAGGAGGAGGAGAATTAGTGGAAGTGTCCGTATCTCCAGCAGCGTATCCAGACTCATCACCTAGAAAGCCAATGATGCATAAGGAATTAATTCCACGCCATTGCCAATAATTACTGGAGGGGACGGAATCATCCATTTTCTGATGGAATCCATCAGGTGGAAAGGAAGTGGGTCTGTCCAAACCCAAGGACATTATGGAAAGTGGGTATTCTCATGAGTAGGTACAGGAGATTTGTTTAAGAGATACGTTTTATGTACATTAGGTATCTTATATTCTGTCCCGGTAGCTCGGTGGTAAAGGCGTTACTCTGTGAATCCAGAAATTGTAGAGGTCACGGGTACCATTTGAGATTACTATACTACCATTTGAGATTTTTACCACACAATAATACGTCTTGGGCTTACTGCTGTAATATTGGGACTTCAATAGTCCTAATCAGGCAGTATAAATAAGGCGATATTGTGTGTGTTTTTTTTTTATCGGGAACTTGATATTAAGAAATACAGGTTTTTATGGGATCTGCTATCCTTTTTCAATCTTCAATTCCAAATTCATTATTAGCTCATATTTTCTAATAAAAATTTTCTAAAAAGGACAAGACAGTGTGTGCCATTCATCCATCTAAATATTCTAAACAGTGAAACATACATCTGTTTGCATAAAATAATATATTTTTTATACGACATGGTACATTCAAATGACATCCATTGAAACTATCATTTCAAGACAAGAAATGCAATATACCTACATAGATATTTATGCAAAATCTACGAAGCAAAGTAAAGAATTAAGAAAAAGGAAGATGGTGAGAGAGACAGAGACAAAACTTTTCCAGTTTTTTTTTTCTCTCTCTCATAAAAAAGAATGCTCTCTATGATGTTCCACTGAGGAACTCTATCAGCAAAAGTTTATAATTGCAAAAATATAAATAGGGGAGAATGATGGAGAAAATAAAGAGACTCGGAGAGAAAGAGAAGGCGGGGGAGATTTCTTAAGGATGTAGAATAAAGGAGAGAATAGACTGTGATGGGGATGGAGAGAAATGGAGAAATAGTAAAATGTTGTTCTTGATTAAAATAGAAAGAAAGAAGACCTGCTGAAGAAAGAAGAAAATTACTGTCCAGAGGGAGAGAGAGAGAAAGGAAAAGAAGACAGAAAAGGGAATTAGAAGGAGAGAGATAAGAAAAGCAAGACTTTCCTATCCCCGTTTTTTTTCCTCTCAAAATGAAAGCAATTTCCTTGCCAACACTGCACACAAACCCATGGAAGATTTTCTGCTTTTGTGTCCGCAGCCTAGACAAGTGGCACACAGTTCTCTCAACAATGCGAGACTAAAGAAAGGAACAGAATAGAAGAAATGTTCCAGACAGAATAGACGGATAAAATGTCGAAAAAAAAAACATAAGAAGGATCTAATTTTGAAAAGAGCTATTAAAAAGTATTGTTGTGACAGACGATGTAAGTTTCATCAGAAAAAAGTAGTTTAAGGACCACTTTTTCTTATTTTTTGATCTTCTTTGATTCTGATTTACCAGGTTATATTTCTAGACATGAAGTTTACAAACTCTCTCAGTGATCAGATTATCACTCAATATGTAAGACACATAATATATCAGGGCCTATCTTACCACCTTAGGAATAGGAATTTTATTGTCTGTAACCAATATCACAGACCAAACCTTGAAAACTATAAAAAATATAGGTACATATGTCTGACCCACAACAATACTTAGTATGTTTAGTTCATTTTATATATAGTCCAATTGCGAAGCACGGGTGAACTGCTAGTAATATAGTTAACCATAATGGATTTTTCAGGATTACTATACTTGCACTTGAATACAAAGTTTATTTTAAAAAATAGTTTTACAACAATTTTAATATTATTTTTGGCCTGTAACTGTCATTGAGTAATGAAATTTTGACCCATCTCAAGACAAAATTCTACACCCCGGTTGTTTTTTATATCAGTCTCTGGATATTTACTCACATTCCGGCCTCACTCAGGTTGGGTAAGTGGATAAGTTTTTATAGTAGAAAAAGAAGACTTGTTTTCTTACAACAAACTCTCATAATTATAATATTGCTAAATTTCAGCCCTACTAAAGTTTGAAGCATTTTCTACTTGCCTACCTTGTTTATAATTCCGACATAAACTTTAAAACTAAGCTAAGTTATAAATAATTAGGAGGTAAGAAGCAACTGGGATATTTTATGTAATAAACAGTAATAATTAATTATGAATATTATAGGATTGAGTTTACCTATTATATAAGTCAGCCTCCGTGGCGTAACAGAAGATTAGGTGGTAGAAAATGCTTTGAGCAATAACCTCGCCTGGTGGTTACCTTCCAATACACAGTATTATTATTCTAATAATAGTTATGACTACTGCCCGTAGTCCCGAAATCATGAGGTTGGTCCTCGGTTGGGGCAGAATTTTCACACAGAAAATTCTGTTCCCTCCGAACATGTGAGGCTCGCATTTCTGGCCCAGGCTGAGTGAGGGTAAAACCCCCGTTTTACCCTCCCAGCAAATGAAGGGTAAAACCCCTGTCCTGACTATCTCAACTCAGGACGTTAAACCATATTATAGAATCAATGGACATGAAAGGACCAAGACATTGGATCTGGGTGTCCATGTTATACCCTCACCACCGCGACATAATATGTAGATATCTTTGCCTATCTCACAGAAGTCACAGACACGGAATTTTTACCTATTATATTTTCTTATTTTATAATAATTATTATTACCTACACATTCTTTGAATACATAGACAAGCACTATAGATTAAAAAAAATTTAAAATAAGAATACCTAATTCTGTTTAGGTACTGCGAAAACCCAATTAAAAGTTTTCTATGAGAAGAGGCAGTGTTGTGACGTTGTTTGTTCTGCCTTCATATCATTCAACATTTTTCTAATTTTTGTTTTGAAGTTTGTCTTGAGTTGCCGGTGTCATGATGTCTCTTCGCTCATACTTTTGTTATCCAGGTATGTTTTTTTTTTGTTTTCCTGTAGATATTATAATTTTAAAGGAAGATAGGTAAATTGATAGATAAGTAGGGTAGGTAAAATGCACTATAATGAATTTCATAACCTACCTCAGTAGCGTGATCGATAAGCCGGCGGACTTGTAACCTGATGGTCGGTGGTTCAAGTCCTAGTTTTAGCGTAGATTTAGTAAAGCAAATTTAGGTAGTTGTGATATTACAAAAGTCATCAACAGAAATATAATAACTTAAACTTTTTAATTGATTTCATGTTCTGTTGCGTTTAGAAAGTTCTTAAACTTTTATGTACATTCAAATAAATTAGTTGTATCGATTAAATTATAATTTCATTTATTTGTGCGAACTGTTTGCGAACCTGTGCTTTGCTACGGTCAGTATTCTTTTCTGTACGCGAAAGAAATTCCACGCTGCTCGGAACTCATAGAGTTGGATTATAAAAAAAGAAGAAGAAAAAACTGACCGAAAAAAATAGGTACTTTCTAAATAAATAAAAAAACAATCTCATACATAAATTCCGCGCTCTGAGAGAACACGAGCGGCATTATGGCGAGAGAAAGCATCGGAGAAATCAAAGGGACACAAAAACAAGGATCTCATCAAACGAAAACAGGAGGGTGGGGAGGACAAGATTGAAGTCAGAAATGAGGATTAATTATCCGGAAAAGTCTGTAGATTTTCTGAAGCCGTTGAAAAAGGAGACGTAAAACATCTTTTGATCAGACTCTTTCCAGCTTTTCATGCTATGTCTCTTTGTCTTTTCTCTAGTAGGTACCTAATTGAAATGATTGAAAGTATTTGCGACTAATTTCGTCTGAAGTGCTGTGAATTGTTACTGTACATAATTATCATAGTATCTATTCTATTTACTCGAAAAATCAAGTTTTTGAAGTACATAGGATGTAACTAGTAAAATTCCATGTACCTACATAATAATAATAACTATGCAAGTTCCTATAAACATTGAAAATGAGTTGAATCAATTAGTTGTACAAAAAAACACTGTTGATTTAATAGTATTATTTATTTAGCCAATCTGAATGCAGAATTATAAGTTAAATTTTTATGAATTTTTTTCTGTGCTGAAACTGTACCTATTTTCCTATGGAATAGAATAATAATACTATTATTAGAGGACTTTCTTTATAACATGCACCTCTATTCTTCTATCTCTCTCTCTCTTGCTTTCTCCTCCTCCTTGCTTTTCTTCCATCTATCTCCATTTCCTTTTTCTCTTTATCTCTGTGTCCTTTCTCTCTCTCTCTCTCGCTTTCTCCTCCTCTTTATCCTATCTTCATTTCCTTTTTCTCTTTATCTCTGTGTTCTTTTCTTTCTATTTCTTTCTCTGTCTCTGTCTCTCTCTCTCTCTCTCTCTCTCTCTCTCTCTCTCTCTCTCTCTCTCTCCGTCAATCTTCTCGCCCAATCTCTCACACACTCCTGCTCTCTACACAAATCCCCACTCGAGGTAAATACCAAAGCATTAGCTCTACTCACCTCTGCGGAAAACATTAAGAGAGAGATAAACTTATTGGAGAGAAAAAGTGCGAATAAAGAAAGAAATACTCTGCTTGGCTTTCCCAATAGTCTCTCTACCCTTTCTCCCAGCGTCGCCCCTTGGGCCACAATGGTTGAGAAATTTTCCAATATTAAATCCAAGTGCAATTATCCATTAAAAATACATTTTCTCCTAGCTTGGCTTCCTTGTGCCCTGAGATACTGAGCTCCCAACCTGACCACAGTGACCACGCTAGAGCGAAGAGAAAGGTTAAGAAGAACAATTTTCTCTCTATATTCATGACAGGGCTGGAGAGTGGATATGGTTGGCTTGTTTATGAATTTGTTTTCGACTCCAAGCCATTTCGCTAGTATTGAATTGAATACTGTTATATTTTTGTACATAGATGATATTATCATCATTATAGGATGGCGTCATCGTTATCGATGGTAGCCAGACAGCGGAGGAATGACTCAGCACTCCTACCACTGTCTTTACAAGGAGGCTCATAATTGACAAGGGCCCCCAGAACCAAGCCAATGCTGGTCAACTCCCAGTTTATAGTCCCCCAGTCAGACTGCTGGTCTACTCCCTGTTTATAGTCCCCCAGCCAGGCTACTGGTCTCCTCCCTGTTTATAGTCCCCCAGCCAGTCTGATGATATTATAAACAGTTGAAAAATTGACTTTTTGGGTAGCGCATAACTTAAATGAGCCTGTCATTGGTAACCATGCAAAATTTCACCTCAATCCGACTTGTGGTTCTCGAGTTAAAGAAGGACAAATATGCACACTCACAAACGCATCATTTTATTATAAACAATACATACTCGTTTGTTCCTTTGTACTGGTGTACTTTTCAGAATAACTAAACTAACCTGCGTATTTTTCCGTTAGGCGCTTTCACACCACTTGTGGAGTGGGTCGTTCGCGCCGATCCCTCTATAAACTATATCATGTTAATCAATTTGGTATGTTTTAAATACTCCATGAGGGAGTCTATAAATGCGGAGTTGTCTAACTTGAGTTTGATTTGCTTGTAAACAGGGAAATGGTAAGACTAAAATCCTTCAAAGAATCTTTCATCCAAAGCCCCCGGCTGGTGTAAGGTGCTCAGAGACGCTTTGCCCAGAGAACTGGCGTCATTAGGAAGCATAGTAATGTACACACCGAAGTAACGAAATGGGACCTCTGGGAAACACAAAATAATTCCCTTACAACTTTGCCTCCTCGTCCTCCCTCCTCCGGCGAATTCGCCCTGAATATATTTCTGCCTGCTCCAGCACTCCTCTATCTGTATTATTTCCCCTCTTTCTGTAGTCATTCTCCTCGCTACCCTCTTTCTCCTTTTTCCCCTATTTCTGTATTATTTCTCTTCTTTCCCCTATTTCTGTAGTTATGTCTACACTATTTCCTGTCTTTCTGTTGTCGTCTTTCTTCTCTTTCTATATTCATTCTCTTTTTTCTGCATTCTTTCTCCTCTTACCCTTCTGTCTGTAGTATTTCTTCTCTATTTATATAATCGTTCTCCTTTTTCCCCTCTTGCTGTATTATTTCTCTTCTTTCCCCTATATCTGTAGTCTTTCTCCTTTTTCCATATTCATTCTCTTCTTTTTCTTTTTTGGTATTCTTTCTCCTCTATTTCTATAATCGTTCTCCTTTTTTCCCTGTTTCTGTCTCCATTCTCTTCTTTCTCCTTTTTCTATATTCTCTCTCCTATTTTCCTTCTTTCTGTAGTCATTCTCTTCTCTGTATCTCTCCTATCTCTGCATTATTAAATTTCTTGTCTTTCCTCTCATTCTGAATTATTTCCCCTCTTATGTAGTCATTTTCCTTTTTCGCTTCTTACCTTTCTTTCTCCTCTTTCTGTATTTTCATATTCTGTATTTCTAATTTCTCTTTCCCTTTTTGCTATAGTGGTTCTCCTCCTTCTCTTTTTCATGTGGTCGTTTTCCTCTGTCCCCTCTTTCTGTATTATTTCTCCTCTTTCCCTTCTTTCAGTGTTTATTCTCTTCCCTCTGTGTATTATTTCTCCTATCTCTGCACAATTTCTTCTCCTTTCCCTCATTCTGAATTTTTGCCCCTCTTATGTAGTAATTTTCCTCTTTCTGTATTTTCTCCTCTTCCTCTTCTCTTACTCTCCTCCTCCTAATCTTCCATCTTCCTCTCCATCCACACCACCAGAACCTATTTGTTATTCTAATTACGATTGCTCGTCCCAGAACCGGGGCGGAGAAGGTATTTACATAAATTATTTTCATTTATTGAAAAATGTTACATGCTCCACTTTGGTTGTTCGTGCAAATGTCCGTGCCAAATGTATGCATTGCGCGAATGTAATTAGTGGAACTTCATATAATTTTGATAACGTTTTCGCGAGTGGCATTATGAATATCAAATCCGAGGGATTAAGGTGTCGCCGGAAAATAACGGACAGCTCCAGTGGACAGGAGAATGAGTGTCGGATGGATTTGCAAAATTGACCCATTGTTCGAATTATTTTCATAATTATGAATTTAGAGGAAAACATTGCAATTTATTGCCATCTACCCGTTTACTGGGTTATCCAAAGGCATAGTTTACCATTCAAGTAATTCAGACGTTCAATAACTTGAAAAATCTTAAACGTGTTGCTACAAGTTAGTAAAATGTAATATTATTATGTAGGTAAGTACCTACTTGTGCCTAAAATTATTAACTAGTCCATTATGAGAAATAACAATGCAAATGAAATGACGATGGACAATACCTAGAAAACTTAACCTATGTCTTAAAGTCATCAATTCAAGAACGAAATTAAAGTCATTAATTTAAGAAAAATATTTAATTTAATTTTTATAAAATTCTACCATAAATATTCATTTTTGTTTTATGAAATAAAAACAACGTTCCTAGTAATTTGAGGTCCAAAATGATGAAATTCAAACACTTGTGTGAGCTAAAAAGATTAAGTATTTTATTTATTCCATCAACTGTCACAATTAATAATCTGCTTTAGTATACGAACGACAGGTTGAGACCCCAGTCCAACTGCTTCACTTGGAAAAAATGATGAATTTTATTAATAAATCATTGAACAGCAATTGAACTGAATTTATTGGAATTAGTAGGTATAATTCTTTTTAAAAAGTCAAAATATTTACTCGCCATTGTGGGTAATATTTTTTTAGAACTTTGTTCCAGGATTCTTTTTGTTACAGATTTTTTTGCAATGAGCTATCATTATAGCAGAAATCAATCCAGTATGAGCTATCATTATAGCAGAAATCAATCCAGTATGAGCTATAATTATAGCAGAAATCAATCCAGTCTAAACCGGTATACCACTGAGTGCAAGATTTTGCCGGAAAAGTAGCGCAACATTTTGTTTCAAATTGCAACTCAAAGCGTTGTGTTGCAAAGCGTTCCGAAGTCAGCGGGATTTCATCTCATTTGGTCAAAAAAGAAGAGTGGAGCACGAGACAAAATGTTGCATTCATTAGGACCTCGACCTAACCCGGCCTTATTTTTGTCTGTCTTCTCCATAATTTTTTTTTTTTTTGAAAGGTAAGTGAGCCCCGGAACCGCTTTCGCACTAGTTCAGGTCACTTTACCTTTACATCCATGCCATTCCGGAAACCGAAAATTCCGGTCAGAAATTTTCGCTCCGGCCAGGATTCGAACCCGCAACCTTCGCGTCAGTAACCAATGCTCTTAACCGCTGAGCCACGGAGGTCGGCATTTATATAGTTGAGAGTATACAATTATACATCCCTTATTTTTACAAAGAGATTAAACAAAAAGAACTTGAACACAAAACAACGTTTTCACCTAACTCAATCTAGCCTCCCGCTTTCACACCGAGCGGTACTCGTATCTGAATTTTGTGAGAAAAACCACACATACTCACACATTTTATATTTACAATTCACTTTGTATTCTGATCCCTAGTGAGCTCATTTCTCTCTTTCTCTCACACAAATACACCTTTTTCTTTCTCTCTTTCTCTCACACAAATTACCCATTTTGTTTCTCTCACACAGATACCTATTTCTCACATTTCTATAGCAATCATCAAGTTCTTAGTCCTATTAGGTATAGACCTAAGTAGGTCAATCAATAGGACTCTGGACTTCTAACCCGAAGATCGGTGGTTCAAATTCCCAAGTGCTTCAAAAAATTAGTAATAAGACGAGTTTCAGTAATTGTGACATTATGAATAAGGTTAACGCTAATTTGATAACTATTTCTCCTAGCCTTATCATGACGTTTTAATTGCGAGAAATTTCTAATATTAGAAATCGGAAGTACTTATTGTGTTCGTTTTTTTTTTTTTGCTCCGAAATATTTTTTTTCATATTTCTGGACGTTTCATAACCTCCTGAGCAGCTTTTTTTTAGAATATTCTGTGGGTTTCCCTATGACAGTTTTAAGGGTCTTCATTGTATGAACTAGTTCTCCTAGTCTTCATCTATCTGCACTTATTACTGAATAGGAAACAGAGCAGAGAATCCTGAGGGTTTACCGCAACATTTGGTTCTATCTCATGTGACAGGATACTCGGTGACATTATCTTCCTTCACTCCAGACAATTGTTCTGGGTGAGGGAAGAAGAGGAGACACAAGGAGAGAGTGAAAGAGAGAGGAAAGAGAGAGAGAGAGGAGAGACAAGAAGGGAGTGAAAGAGGGAGAGAGAGGAGAGATAGAGAGAAGAGGATTGAGTGAAAGAAAGAGAAATAGAGAGGAGAAAAAAGGAGGATAAAAACGAGAGAGATAGAGAGGAGAGAAAAGGAGGACGAAAGAGAGAAAGAGAGAGAGAGAGAGGAGATAGAAGAGAAGGAGAGACAAAAAATAATTGAGGGAAGAGATGGATAGAGAGAGTGAGAAGAGGATTGAGTGAAAGAGAGAGATAGAGAGGAGAGAAAAGGAGCATGAAAGAGAGCAGCTATAAAAAAAAGGCAGTAGCTGGAGATATGTATATAAAGTGAGAGATAACTAAAGGGAGAAGATAAGAGGGAGTAGAAGGAAAAAGAGTGAGAAAGAAAAGAAGATGTCATGATGATAAAGAGGGTGAAATAACTTTAAAATAGTGAAACATAGAGAAATATTGATATAAACTATAAGTAGTAAGAGAGAGAGAAAGAAAGAGAGAACTGAATGGAGAGAAAAGAAAAGAGGAATACAAGAAAAGGAAAGACAATGAGAAGAGAGAGAGAGAGAGATTAATAGAAAGAGAGAGAAAGAAGCACACCCAAAGCTGTGTGCGTGGGTGGGGGATGAAATGCAAAATAAAGAAAAAGCAGGGACAAGAGATTTAAAAAAGCAAGGGGAATGCAATAATGCGAATGTTTGAAGAATGTGAAACCAACCACAAAAAAAAAGAAGAAAAAAACATCTTTGCTCTTTCCCATGATTTTCCCTACAGCCATGGGGACTCTCAAGACTGTATTCACACGACAACCATTCAAAAATTTCTCGCAATTTACTCGAATATGAAACAATGCGTTTTAACAAAAAGGAATGTTAAGTAAGGAATGCAAATACTTAGGTACATAACAATGTGAGGAAAGTTGTAAACTATGTCACCCGTGCATAAATGCAAGTTGAGTATTTTCAGTATTATTTTGTACTGTCATAATAATTATAATAATAATATCGCCTTATGTATACTTGTATAGTGCCCGATTAGGACAATTTAGTCCCATTATTCCAGCAGTAAGCCCAAGACGTATTATTGTGTGGTAAAAATCCCAAATGGGAGGATAACTTGTCATGTCCCGTCTGAGTTTCGAACCCGAAACCTCTGGAATCTCTTGATTCACAGAGTGCCGCTTTTACCACTGAGCTACCGGGGTAGGTGCATGGTCGAAAGACCACAAACAGATAGACCAAGGAGGTTATGAAATGCCAGAAGTATGGAATTTTTACAAAAGCGAACACATTACTTTCGAAATATAATCAAATACCATCAAAAAATCTGATAAGAGAGGATTCTATTTACATCCGCTGTCATCCCTTCACTGTGGGCTGAGAGTGTGAAAGGAGCCTACGCAAAGACAGCTTAATTCAACAAAAAACAAACTCAATATCATCTAAAGACTTAGAAGATATTGAGTTGTTTTGTTTCAATAAAGCTTTTGATTCGTTTGTAGACAGTATTTGCTTATTTGTGTAGTCGTCGTTGTTCTTGGTTTGTTGACAGAACTTTATGAGCTTCTCTGTTTCGTTCGCTTGTTTCTTAATAAAGGCATTACTTACTATAGATCTCCCAGTGCCTCAAGCAGGAGAGTTCTTTCAAACGATTTGTTGCGTCTTGTAAGACTTGATTTGTGAGTTAGAGCAGAATATAGTCTCCTTGAACTCCTAAGGGGGTATCTTCTGCCGAAAACCAATTTTGAAAACTCATTCACCACACAAGGTGAAGGTCTATTTTTAGCACAGAAATGAATTCATAAAATAGGTTTTCTGTTTGTTTGATTGTGAAGTGATACCTCTTGATAGAATATAATTATTTTTAATTTCGATGTTTTTAATTTCAACATTAAGTTCATAAGTTCTATCTGGATCATCTGAGATGCCAAGATTTTGAACACCACTTCTTAAGCAATCAATTAAAAAATATTGATGGAGTCCCTGTTGGTAGTCAGCATACTGGTAGTTAAGCCTGATAATTCAAATTTCAGTTTAAATCAATAAAAAATTGAAGTGGGAAATATGAAATATATGTCATTTGTCATGTATTAAATCAGAGTAGTCCAACCCGTGGCCCGTGGCCCGCATTAATATGTATATCCGAAGTTTTAGAGAGGTTCCTGCTAATAAAAATCGATGACCTATTGTGTTCTATTTACTTACTCGTACCTAAACAACATAAAACTATCAGACACTCCGAAGAAAAATTTCAAAGAACGGCGTAACCTAATATAGCATTTTCCAGGGTGCTCTATTAAGCCTCTGTTTTAAGTGGTACAATTTGCATGGGAATAGAGAAAAATGAGGCATTTACCTGCACGCGAGTCAGTTTGACATTGTGTATTGACTTGTCAGGGCCCCGCAACCTTGAGCCCTTCCTTGCAGGGATTGTTTCGTGGGGCTTCGCTTTTGTGTTTACTTTTAGTTCTGGGAAATGTGCCAAGTTCACAGAGGCCTCTCAGAAAATGTCGACGAAAGAACTTTTACCTTGAAAAACTATTTCGATACATTGCTTAAATCGACAAAAAGAGCCGCAAAATTGTTGACATATGATTTTTCAAGAGTGGGTCTGCTAATGTCTACTGTGTATTTGTGTATGTACATCTCATCAAAGAAATTAAATATTAAATTATAATGTCTCTTTATTAATTGTATAGTTCGTCACACCTCGGCCGAGGTGTTTGATGAAATTTTCCTTGACTATTCGATAATTAACTTACAAATTGGGTGGGTAAGCAGGTATAATGTATAATTCATAGTACATTTCGTCCATTGGTGTTAAAAAGGTTTATACTTTATAATCAGTGGAAAGGACCGACTTCAGTTGCTTGATTGAAAAGGCGGCGGACTTGTAACCCAGAGGTCGGTGGTTCAAGTCCGGGTTTCATCGTAGATGAAGTAAAGCGAGTTTGAGTATTTGTGCTATCACGAAAGTTATTAACACAAATGTGATAACTTTTTCTTAAACTTAATCAGTGGAAAGGTGTTCGAAAAGTCTAACGTTTATCTGGGTCGAAGGATATAACTTCTGACTTTGAACCTAGGGGAGTTAATTCGATTTGGATTTTATTTGCAGTCTTTTAAAAAGGACTTTTTTACAACAAAGGTATGCGTCTGCCCCCGTATATTAATAAAGTTATCATATTATATTAATGTTAATCATTTCGTGATACACAACTACTCAATCTCGCTTTACTAAATCCTCGCTGAACCCGGGACTTGAACCACCGACCTCTAGGTTACAAGTCCGCCGCATCGCCTCATCGATTGAGCTACTCAGTTCGGTCTGTTTTGTTATAAACAGATTCTGCTATCTGATGTTATAATATAAACCAGCGTCGATGGCGCGTTGAATGCACCGGTTCTGGTAAGATTACCAAAGTTAAGCAACGTCCAGCGAGGTGAAGACTTCATGATGCTTCATTACGACCCAATGCAAACAGGATAGGTGAGATTTATAAGGGTAGTAGTTTTGTGAGTTTCCTCCGAATGGAGGGTAACACCCCCGTCGTACAGCAAGGTGAAGACTTCATGATGCTGGCATTCCGGCCCAACCCAGACTGGGTGATGTTAATGTGGGTAGCAGGTTTTTGAATTTCCTGCGAATGGAGGAAACATCCCCGTCGTGATAATGACCATGTAGTTGAGAGAGACGTTAAAACTAAATCATAATTTAAAAAAAATGTATTACAAACAAGAAATTGGCCAATAATATTTTGGGAAATCAGGCTTGAAAGGTTTTGAACGGATTTGTCTGTTCATCAAAACCTATGTTTTCCGTTACCTTACACTTAGCCGCGCTGTCTCTTTCTTTGTATAGGCGTTCTTCACACCTCGGCCGAGGTGTTTGATGATAGTCACCAGCCCAACTCTCTTGGCAAGTCACCCACCCTGTATTTCCTGTATTCAATTTCTTCCTCCCATGCGGGTTGGCCCCGTATATTTACACAGGTATTATACTTGAAGCACGCAGTGTTTATACAATACAATACACGTTTCAGCGCTTTTTTCCTCCTCAGAGTGTTTGTCTTGCATTACCTTCGCAAAGTCTACAACCACCTCACCTTCGCAAAGTCTACGCCACCTCATCAACGTATGCACTCGAAACTTTTTGAATTTACGTATCCTACCCCTAACAGGCTCCTCTTTAAAACCCTGTGTTTTTTGTGGAAATATTTACAAGGGTAAAATAATACTCTAACGTTTTACCCTTCTGCTGCCTTCAGCCTCTTCAGTGCTTTCCTTACCTCGAGGGTTTATACCTTAGAGTATGAGGGATTTGAGTCTACTAGGGGGATCTGAGTATGAAGGATGTGAGCCTACTAGGGGTATGTGAGCCTACTAGGGGGATGTGAGCCTATTAGGGGGATCTGAGTATGAAGGATGTGAGCCTACTAGGGGGGTGTGAGTATGAAGGATGTGAGCCTACTAGGGGGGTTGTGAGTATGAAGGATGTGGGCCTACTAGGGGAATGTGAGTATGAAGGATGTGAGCCTACTAGGGGGGTTGTGAGTATGAAGGATGTGGGCCTACTAGGGGAATGTGAGTATGAAGGATGTGAGCCTACTAGGGGGGTTGTGAGTATGAAGGATGTGGGACTACTACTAGGGGGATGTGAGTATGAAGGATGTGAGCCTACTAGGGGGATGTGAGTATGAAGGATGTGAGCCTACTAGTGAAGTGCACACATATTTGGCTTGGCCGTCCAGGAATTATGTCAATACTTGCTCTGGCACTCAAAAAGTATATTTTTGAGAAACAAAAATAACTAAATATAGGTATTAAATTTAGAGCGTTTCGCTCCAAGATGATTTGAACTTGTGTCCATTAGCCTCGAAGAGGTGAGCTTGAAATCCTCGAACGCCCAAAGAGCCCTAGAGGATGTTGTGTTTTTATTGTTTTTCTTACATACATGAAATTAAAAATTAATTTTCTCGGCTGATGTGGAAAGCTGGATATAAAAGGTTCCTAGTCATAGGTGCAGTGGAGGAGGGCTGGGGGGGGGGAAATGGAAGGGGGTGATGCTTTGTTATCATGGGTAGACGAGGCGACCTCACACTTTCTACCACGTGGGGTAAATGAAGTTATTATTTTTTAGTCACTTGATTTATGTGGAGCAGCAGTTCGCAAAAAAAATGCTCCGTGCACCCCGTCTTGATAATGCAATAGGGATTAGTTATAGTAAATAGGTGATACCTATTTGTTTTTTTTTTTTTTAATCTCTTTTCTTCAGAATATGAAGAACTATTACTACATTAGTTATTCTAGTAAGTAGTTCTAACTATAAGAACTGTAACTACATTTGTTATAGTAAATAGGTCATACCTATTTACTATAGGTAATGTCTACTTTCACGAGATTCTCGCTGGCCCGGACCACAGTTTGGGAAATAATGATCACTATTGTGGAAGTTGTGTTAGTTTTAAAAAAAATCCTTCCTTTCTACAATTTCATTTTACGCCCGTCTGTGAAAGGTTGGTTGAAAATTACTAGAGGTAAAAGTCCTCCCCAATCATGGTTAGACCTGAACAGTTTTATAGATTTAATAGATGTTGGATTCCAAGGATGCATTGTACCGATCATTATAGTAGTCCAAGGTCTGGCTAAAACGCTAAAAGACCAAGTTTCTTTTTTTTAATTCAGGTGCTTAAACAACGATAGTCATTCGCACCGTTTCCAAGTTTAAATCTTTCTAAATTAACGAGATATCTTGAGTTGTAACATTAGAGAGTCAATCCCATCTCTGCTATCCTCAAGTGAAGGAGGAGTGGGTAGGAATGCACGAATAGGGGCAAGAACAAGGCAATCCAAGATGTGTAAAACTGTGAGTAGAACTCCAAACTGATAATCAGGGGGGAGGTTCTCTACAGAATATGTGACCATGTCTTATCAAAGTATGTCCAATACGCATTCTAGTAGAACAAGTTTCATAATATGAAACTTGTTATTATCTTCGAAAAAGGACAAGTTTAATTTTCATTGATGTTTATGACCAAAAATGTCGAATATGAAATACGGCCCTCGTACCAGAAGGCACTCTCATTCTCATAATCCCTAAATCTCTCTTTCAAGCGTCACACTTAACTCACTCTGGTTATTATTATTATTATTTATTAATATAGTATGCTTTATTAGGTAGGACAAAAATATATACAGTAAAATACAATGAAATTATAAAGAAAAAATAAATAGATTGAACAAAGAAACAAGAACAAAAAAGAGAATGAAGCTAATGTCCTATATACCTATAGGGCGGGGTTATTGCCTGTGGCAATCTCTTCCACCCAACCCTATTGGCTTGTTGTGTACTTTGTGTGATGGTTGTAACAGAGAGTTTGGGATTATAAGATTGAGAGTACTTTCTGAAACGAGGGCCTGATCCTTCTATATCTAAACACTAAACGCAAAGTCTGTCCCGGTAGCTCAGTGGTAAAGGCGACACTCTGTGAAGCCAAAGATTTCAGAGTTCGTGGGTTCGAAACCCAGCCGGGACATGATAAGTTATCTTCCCATTTGGGATTTTTACCTCATAATAATATGTCTTGGCCTTACTGCTGTAATAATGGGACTTTGATAGTCCTAATGGGGAAGTATAAATAAGGCGATATTATTATAAATTTCCAAGGTTCTTCCGACACTGGGTAGACGCAAAAGTAAACGCCAAGACGAGAAGAGATGAAGTTTAAATGAAACAAAAATAATAAGGTTTTAATTAACCCTCTACTCCACTCATATGGAAAACCATTTGAAAGTTTCATTCCTCTTTGCCCCTGGGCTAGAAAGTACATGAGAATGTTTTGTTTTGTTTAGCCCCATGCATATGTTACAGAAAAGTTGTGAGCATAATTTAATACATACGTAATCTTTCTCAGCAAGTAAATTCTCAAGTTTAATTTGAGACCAAAATATACATTACATTATTTTCTTATGATAATAATAACACATATTTTTTAAAAGAAACTATATACCCGTTATGTAGGTATGTATTTTTCACTTTTGCACTGGCTTTACTCTTCACCCTGAGAAAAGTCAGTAATCTTAATATATAAATGTCAAAGTCACTCACTGACCACTGACCACTGACTGATCATCGCTCTACAGCCCAAACCGTAAGTCCTAGGAAGCTGAAATTTGGTAGGTAGCTTTGTCTTATAGTCTAGATGTGCAATAAGACGGGATTTTTCGAAACTCCCACTACAACACCTGCCATTGGCGAAAAAGGATTTTTTGCTTTCACGGCCATGCCTCGGCCCGCAAAGCGGGCGACAGCCTGCTTGTGTCAGTATACAATAGATCACAACTACTCAAACTCGTTTAAGTAAATCTACGCTGAATCTGGGACCTGAACCACTGACCTCCAGGTTACAAGTCCGCCACGTTGTCGATCAAGCAACAATTATTATTGAAATAAATGAGGTAAATAAATTATAAGAATAAGTAGTACTTTATTTAGACTGTCAACGCAAGACAGGTGGTCCCATTATGCCAAGAGTTTAGTCCCAGTTTAAATTATACATATTGTTTTAAAGTATATTAAATCAGTGATCAATTCCTAATAATGTCATGAAAAAAGACATGAGATTGTGAGACATGCAAAAATTTTTTTAGAAAATAATCAGCATTATAAAAAAGAAGAGTAACAATATTCGCTCATATTTTTTTTTCCTGAATGTTTTACCAGGTAGGTACCTAATTGCTGTTTCCAAAATTAGGTTAGTAAGACTTACCTAGGTATTTTGTAAAAAAATCCAGTGTTCTAACGAAACTCTACTGTAATAAGAGCACTTTATGTTATGAACCCTCCTACCTCGCCTGCATTTTTTATCAAGTCATGACTCATTAAGTTTTTTATTGTACTTTATCTTTTATTGTACTGGGAGAAAAGTAAAAACGAAAACTATTCATTAGTGAGTGAAACTGGTCCATTGGGAAATTAGTTGAACATGTTTTCCATTTCGAGAGAGCTTGGGGTAAAAAAACGAAACATTGCAGGAGGATATTAATATTACCAGCGCAATAATTATCCTTTATTTTTCTGAATTAAAAGCAATAGTATGCCTCTCTGAAAATTAAAACTTCCAATGGAGAGAACAAAATTAGAAAAAAACTATTCAAGGCTCTCTGGTTATATTTTCAAGGAATTAGCAATTAGCAATTTGAAACAATTAGCCCTTTTTGCAAAGATTCAAAAGATTTCATCGAATAATTAAGAAGCAAGGGTACAACATGTTACAGGAGATAAAAGGGCCAAGATATACCTAAACCAGAGAATTTCCCTCGCAATCTAGAGAGGGAACAGTGCAAGTATTGAGGGAACTTTTCCTCCATCTAGTTCCCTCGGTGAAGTCTTCGATTTATAGTTGATATTATTGCTTCCATCTGTTTCAATTTAATAAAAGTTACATTCATTATTAAAAAAAAATTTGAATACTTGGTTAAGTGAGTTAACAACGATTTAAAACTATAGTAGATGTATATCGATCTGATACATACAAGCTACATAATTATATCATTGATATTTTAATCTGGGCTTGGTGTTTCTAAGAAATTTGCCATTTTAAAGAAATTCATGCGTTAAAGACAAGTATTGTTCCATACATTATGTAGTGTGATATTTGAATCGGTGCACAATGCACATCCTTCAAACATGTCCAGGTTAGTGGAGGCACCAAAACTGCCCTTTAAGTACTTTCTACTCAAGAAGTACCCGTGTTTGAAAAAGAGTGCGAGATACTTACATTTTTGGGTTCTATTTTTCGACGTAGTCTCCTTTCAAGGCTACACACTTCTTCCAGCGATCCTGCCACTTTTTTAGCCCTTCCAAAAAGTAGCTCCCTTCGAACTCCTCAAAATAGCCCTTTGTCTGGCTTATGACGTCATCATTTGAGCTGAACCTCTTTCCACCGAGCCAAACTTTCAAGTTAGGAAACAAAAAATAATCTCAGGGGGCTAGGTCAGGTGAGTAAGGTGGGTGTGGCCATAATTCGTATCCAAGTTGATTGATTTTAGCAGCAACAATTCCAGATGGATTTTGGATTTTAGCAGCAACAATTCCAGCTGGTGCATTGTCATGGTGAAACAAGACTTTCTTTCTCGCCAAATGGGGGCGTGTCTCCTTCAATTTTGCATCAAATCGTGTCAATAACTCACTATAATATGCAGCAGTTATTGTTTTTCCTTTTTCCAAGAAGTCAATAAGAATAATTCCCTTTGCATCCCAAAAAAAGGTAGCCATGACTTTTCCGGCCGATTGGACCGATTTCGCCTTCTTTGGGGCAGATTCTCCAACCAAAGTCCATTCTTTTGACTGCTGTTTGGTTTCTGGGGTATAGTGATGTATCCAGGTTTCATCAATGGTCACAACTCGACGCAAAAAATCATCTGGATTGCGATTGAAGAGTTCTAAACTAGCCTTTGAACAATTCAGCCGAATTCGTTTGTTGTCAATTGTGAGCAATCGCGGCAACCATCGCGTCGATAGTTTTCTCATGCCCAGCTTATCATGAAGGATTTTAAAAACAGTTCCATATGAAATGCCCACACTCTCAGCTACTTCACGCACTTTTGTTCGGCGATCTTTGAGAATCATATCATGCACTTTTTCCACGACTTCCTCGGTACACACGTCTTATGGGCGTCCTGGGCGGTCCTCGTCAAAAATGCTTGTGCGCCCTCGTTTAAATTCATTAAACCAAAAGCGAACAGTGGTCATAGAAGGTGAAGAGCTCCCGTACACAGCATCTAACTTTAATTTTATCTCATCACATTTTTTCCCGTCCAAAAAAAGGAATCGAATAACTGCTCGGTACTGTTCTTTTTCCATATCACTCAACTATACGCAACACAACAACTTCAAGTGACCGATAAATAAAAACTAAGAGAGTAATCAGTTTCAAACTTTGGATGTGGTCATTTGAGATGTCGTTCCATCAACAAGTATCAACAAGTTTCACCAATGATGTAACATGTCCCTAAACACGGGTACTTATTGATCTACCTACGCATCTGTCATGGGAAATCTTAAATTATTACTAAAGAGAATTAATTAATAAAAATATGATCAGAAACGTGAATAAATTTAGTAAAATATCTCCTGTTTGACTAAATTTATTAACGTATCTTTCCGAAAGTATTGTAAACACAATACCGATATTTGCCACGATGTTATGGATAGTTGAATAATATTCACAATCATTCCAGACAGATCCTAACAAAAGTATTCCTAGCCGGCGTCGATGACGCGTTGAATGCACCGGTTCTAGTAAGATAACCGAAGTTAAGCAACGTCCAGCGAGGTGAAGACTTCGTGATGCTGGCATTCCGGCCCAACCCAGTCTAGGTGAGGTTAACTTGGTACTTACAGGTAAATAGGTAATTGTTAAAAAGAGACGTCACGTCCCAAAAAAAAAATCTTGACTTGATAAATACAATTTTTAGCGTCAACAGGCATATTTTGTGGCGTAAAACTAAAAATATATTAATTATTATCTTTTAGCTTTATAATAATATCTCTTTTATACTGCCCAATTAGTGGGTTGTGTACTGGCTGGGTTTCGAACCTGCGACCTCTGAATTACCAGACCGACGAGACGCGACGCTTTGATGCTCTTAATATAACATTCGTACGTACATATATAATGAAACTAGAAAAGTAGAAAATTCTTTGGATTTCACTTACCGGAACAAAGAGGGTAGATTATTCAAAACCTCAGACTGCGAACATACATAAATTTCATCTCAGAAACACTTGTGGAAAATTCCTGAACGCTCAGAACATTGACAAAACTCTCGCACTTAAAATCACGTCTGACTAAAAAAAAAAGAAACAATTCACCTGAGACGGCGGGTAAAATTGCTGACAATTTTTTTTTCTTCGTGTTATTTCAATAAAACGACGATTTTTATTTTTGCCAAATGCACAAACACATGAAAATGTTGAATTTTCCTGCTGGAAATGTCACACGGAGTAAAATATTTTCGAAAAATGTTAATTTGATAAATTTTCTGTTTTAATGTGTTTGTTGAGCGGAATTTTTAAATGTAGGCTCCACACTCACGTAAGCTGCGGAGTGTTTTGCTTCAATTAGTATCACGGAAGATCATTGGTGTTATAGAGCTTGTTAAATGTGCAGCATAATCCTGTTACAATGGAGCTATGAATTAGAACGATTGACCAAAAATATTAGACTTAGAAGGTGGTTTATTGACACATTTAATATTTATTATAATGAAATGATGTATTTTTAAGTCCACTCAAGTGTACGTATATGTTTAGTATGGAAAAAGATAAAAATATGTTCTAAATTGAACATCATTCTTCAAGGTATAATATATCTACATCTTTATTATTTATCATAGGTAATTAGGTAGCCATCGAATTTTACAGAAAGTCTATCAAATCAATGTAATTTGTTCCTACAAATCAATAATTTAATACAGTTAAGCAGTGAAAAGTATCACACAATCAGAAGATTAAAATCAAGATTTACAAAAGAAGGTACCTCACACTTATTGATATAATCCAATTGAAAATTTCGACAGCTTTTCAAGTCCGTTTAAAAATAACAAAATATATTGATTTAAAATTTTAGCACCGAGCATCAATGGCATATTCATGAAAATATCGAGCAAAAATTCACTGATTTGAAATCGGAATATTTTTTTCAAAATTGAAATAAATTACTATTTTTAATTATTTATACTGTTGAAAACGCACGTAAAAACGGTTGGGAAATAAATTTAATCGAAAACACGCACGTGAAGTTCGAAAGCTAAAGTTTCGCCGCGCTGTGGTCACGCGGACGGAAAGCACACAACTGACTTCCGAAGCTTTCGTGAGCCTCCAACTCTCGCTTCTCCGCTGTAAGTCTGTACTATAAATTTTTCAAGTAAAAAAGAATCGATTTTCAAAATGAAAATAAAATAAATGAACATCCAGCCATAGAGCCAGGTGGGGAAGTTTCTCCGTACCACTTTGTGTTCATAGAAGCTCGTATTTTTAGAAGAAAATAATAAGAATACCTTTTACCTTTCTTTTCCTCTGCGCTCTTGTGGACAAGGTGCAGCCCTCTTTTGTTCCGCGCCGTAAAAAAAGCAAAGAAATTGAGGAAAGGAAGAAGTTGAATTATTTTTGTTCTGCCAATTTAGATGTCTTTTTGAATATTGGAAACTTTCAACCATAAAGCTACAACTAGCACGTTGAATACACCAGTTTACTTTTCTGTCACTGAAGTTAACCAATGTCCAACGAGGCTAAGACTCGGATGGGTGACCATCCAAATTTGAACCCTCGTGATGCTGACCATTTCCGGTCTCACTCAGGAAGGGCGAGGCTATTTTTTATTTTATTTTTTTTTCTCGTGTGGTCTCATACAAATGAAATTCATAATTATTATTTTGTTTTTTAAAAGATGAGTGTTTCACAGCCTTTTTCATTTCGTAGCCATGAAACAGAAGCTACTAGCTGTAGACGCTTGTGTTGTAGCTTGCCCATCCCGTAGTATGCCTGTATGCCTCCCCTCTGATGGGCGAGAAGTAACACAGTACTTCCCATTTATGAGCTGGGTGTATAGCTGGTTCGTGAGTTTTCAGCGAATGGAGGGTAAAACCCTAAATAAACTGCTGTGACACGACACGACTTTCCTTACCACATTCCTTCAATAATTTGAGTTTGTGACCACATCTTATCTTATCTTATCACATAATAGTAAGTATCACACACAAGACTCTGAGGGTTAGGTACTTAGGTGGTAGAAAATGCTATGAGCTGCCCAAATACCACTATAACAATTAGTAACACTCTTTAGTGGAAGGTAACAACCAATCGATTAACCTCGCGTGGTAGTTACCTTCCACTAAAGAGTGTTATTATTATCATATAGTAGTATTTGGGCAGCATTAATTATTGAAATAAAATTCAAGTATTTTTGGCTAGGATTATGCCGTCTAGCTGAAAAGTCCATGCAACTTACCACGCATTGTTTTGGAACAAAATTAACCACCAGATAATTATTATAATGGATGGAAGAATATCCAGCAAAACATCACAGGTACCTACCTACCTACTGTAAGGAATTTCTTGTATATTGATGTATATCCCTGTATCAATATTTTAATTTTAAATTCCTTCAGCCTTGTGCAACATTCCTGCATCCTGTAGGCTTATTTAAAACGTGAATTTTCACCATAGAACCTAGGCTCGTCTGGCAACACTGCACGGTAGACGCCTGCATGACAATGTTTGTGCTCTTTGACGATTGCGAGTGCGAGCATATTTCGACTGCATTGTTGACATAGTTCACTTCAAAGCGATCATCCAACAATTTGTCGGCGTAAATTTAATTAAACACCGCCGCCATCTGTATAATTTCAGGAGACCTTTGAAGCCTAAATATTTAAGTCTTGCTCGGAGGATGCCGTGGAAAGCGAGAGAATTTCAGCAAGGATGATGTGGGCTTTGAAGAACTTCATGGTTCATGACTAACGGTATCGGGTTTGTAACCAAATGAATGGGGGGTATTTTTAACTCGTGTTTATGGAACATTAAAAAAAATCTGGCTGGGGGACTATAAACAGGGAGTAGACCAGCATTGGCTCGGTTCTGGGGGCCTTTGTCAATTATTAGCCTCCTTGTAAAGACAGTGGTAGAAGTTCTGAGTCATTCCTCCACTGTCTGGCTACCATCGTTCACGATGACGCCACCTTATGATGATGAAAAAAATAAATAAAAATAGGTGAGGTACCTGGTAATGTAGGTAAAAGCCCACGGATTCTTTTTTAGTTTTCCACAGAATATATATATTAATTTAATTAAAATAGATCTGGTTTTAAAAATAAGCTGAAACAAAATTTGCTGTGAAATACCTAGTAAACGCTACATTATTTGTTCTACCGCGTTCCCCAGAACTGGTTGTTGTTCCAAGACTACTTCATTACTTCCCAGTTCATCCGACACCGGCACCGCCCTCTGCCGCCGCCGCCGGTGGTAGGATTGACCACCTGGCTTATTCACAAGGATTCCTTGAGTCGGTGTGGTAAGCTGTAATAATAATAATAATATCGCCTTATTTATACTGCCGATTAGGACTATTAAAGTCCCATTATTCCAGCAGTAAGCCCAAGACATATTACTATGTGGTAAAAATCCCAATTGGGAGGATAACATGTCATGTCCCAGCTGGGTTTCGAACCCACGACCTCTGGAGTCTTTGGATTCACAGAGTGCCGCCTTTACCACTGAGCTGTAGGGTGCGGGTTCAAATCCCAGCCGACTCAATGAATGGAAACAAACTCTACTTGAGTTTAATTAAGACCGGTCTCTCTTCGCGAATGAATTATAGGTACTAATTTAATTTTGAAGTTTTCTTGTGGACGAAAATTTTGAAAGAATAGAAATGAAACTTGGTTAATTGGTTTATTTCTGTAGCTGTACTATTACTGCCTTATAATAATTATTACGGTAATGTCCATTACAGCATGTAATACTACATGAAAGTTAAGTTGAGAACAAGGTAGTTATCAACCCAATTTAATATGGGTATGAAATGAATGTATTTTTACTGTTCCGTCATTATTTTTTACAAGTTAATAGTCACATAATTCAATTATATTTGACAACAATAAAACTTATACCAAAACTTTCCCATCCGATTTTTCTGCCATTAGAGAGAACGTGGTTAGAAGTAATTTCTTACAAACTCTACGCGGAGTACAATCACTAATTGTCCTCTGGGGACTTCGGGAAGAGAACTTCTGTGTTTTTTATGTCCCATAAAAAATTAGGCAGGTGAATCATAGAGAGATACAGGAGTGCTCTCGAAGGCCGCTTATTGTTATTAATGTCGGGACGCCTCTTAGTTAAACACGGACGCGCGTCATAAATTACAAGCCGTACAATAGCAAAGGAGTGACGCAGCGCCGTCCGTGCGTCACTCCTTTGCTATGGTCCTCCCTTGGCACGCGTGCGGCTGTAATGGATATTCAAGTGGTGCCCAATAGTGCGGTGCTCTTCTCAGACTCTTATCTTTCGGAAAAGTGTTTTATTTTGAGTAATTTATCTAGAGCAAGAATGTTTTTATATATTTTTATATTCTTTTTCATTTTATTGTATAAATTGTTTCCATTTTTTTTTTTTTTTTTTTCATTGTTTAAATAATTATTTACATTGTACATTATGTCCAATTGTCCATATATATCTAATAAAGTGTATAATAATAATAATAATAACTAATTACCGTGAATGACTTTTATAAACAAAGTAGCTTCAAAAGATCACGTCATTGGTTCTACCTGTAGCTACATAAAAACAATATTTTGTGAGTTTCCTGCTAATGAAGGGTAATGACACCATCGTGATATGACCTTGCAGTTGAAAGCAACGTAAAACAAAAATAAAAAACAATACTTCAGATTTCTAATATTAAATATTTAACGGAAGTAATAAGATTTTCAAGAGAAAGAAATATAATAATAATATCGATTATTTTTACTGCTTAATTAGGATTAAAGAGGTTCCATAATTCCAGCAGTAAGTTCAATACATATTATTATGTGGTAAAAATCCCAAATGGGAGGATAATTTGTTATGTCCCGGCTGGGTTTCGAACCAGCGACCTCTGGATTACCAGAACAACGCTGACGCCTTGACTACTGAGCTATCGGAACAGACTTTGTGTTTAATGTTTAGATAGAAGGATCACGTTTCCGGGCGTTTTCCGATCCAAAGCAGGGTATTTTGGAGAAAAAGAAAACAAATGTTCTTGAAAAAATAAAACTTTTTTTTTTAAATATAATAAATTTAATAACCCAACTTCCAGCTCCCCTTTCAGTTTGAGAACCGCTTCTCAAAACGTACACAATAAAACGTATGTGGCAACCAGTGAGTCCATTTACATTAATTATTTTGACGAGGGATATTTATACAGGAGGGAGAATTTCCTGAAGGAGAGACGGGAACAGGCGCGGTGGGTGCTAAGGAGCTGCGGAACTGCAGCACCCCCAGACACAAAAGAAAAAGAGAGGATTTTCTCAATTCCTAGCTCGTACATCAGTATCAGTATAAACAGAAAAGTGAGAAGTTGTATTAGATGTACATGAATATCAGAACATACCTGGACAGCTGTTTCGAGCTTTTTTGCTCTCATCAGCAGGTAATGGTTCTGAATATCCAAGCCATCAACTAACCTCTCTATTTTAATCAGTGTAAACAGAAAAGTGAGAAGTTGTATTAGATGTACATGAATATCAGAACATAATGAAAATTATCACACATTTCTAGATTAATTAATCCATAATTATTACGATTTGCATGGTAAACGAACTCGAACGCTTTAGATACTAAACGATAGACTCTATAAATCTCATTTTAGTCCTGTTTATGTGGCAGCACCCCCGAATATTTTTCTCACCAGCCGCGCCTGAACGGGAAATATGTTCTTCTTGCCACACACAAGGATCTGAAGGGGTGAGCTCCGTGTAATATGTTGTTCGGGAGAATGACAATGCATAAAATTATTTTTACCCGTTCAAATGATTCCGAGGCGCGCACAGAACATTAAAGTTGAGCGATAAAACAACATTACGCGATGCTAGATTATGAGAACTTGCACAATTAGCAACTCCGCCTTTTTTTCACTGTGAGAAAAATTATTTTAGATGTACAATTGATTGAATGAGTATTTTTCCGTGCATAATTTTTTGAGTGACTTATAATTAATGACGTAAAAGATAGAAAATACTTCACAGTAGATAATGAATCTCAAGATTTCGGGGTTACCTAATATAATCGAGAAAAAGAATGTTTAGAATGAATGAGAAAGAAGGGAATGATAATTTTACATTTATCTAGTTAAATATAACAAGGAGAAGAAGAGACAGACAGAGAAAAAAAATAGAGTGGAAGAGAGATGGGAAAGGAAATTTGTTTCTGTTTGTTCAATCGCATTTGCAATTGCTTTATTTTATTAACAGGAATATTTACAGTCCTTTTACAGGAACATTGTATTTAATTTACAAAAGTACAGAAGAGCCCAACTGCGATTAAGTCACTTAACAAAAATCCTGTGGTATACAGAGTACTTTTTAGGGTAATTCGTATAGTTGTTCATTGAGAAATTGCAGCAACTATGACATTAAAAACATATTATTTTTATTTTGTATTAGCTATTTTTTAACAGATTTTATTAATGAATCGGTTCATGTGGCACATCCACTAATATTGCAAAAATCTCTCTGCATATGCGTCCTGCGAAATTGAAATGAAAATAATTATGTTTTAAGAGTTTCATGTGGGGTGTAATTTTGATTCAAGCGATAAAGTTATCATATTACTAAATTGAGGGAAATTTCAAGTCAAGAGCATAAAACATTCTCTCCCAATTATTTGAATACTTACTGACTTTCCGTGTCCATGATGGTTAAGTCATGGTGCTGGAAGGATTTTTTTTTTTTTTACTTTTCATCTTTATCAATGAATTTAATTATAAAGAAATTACTTATCAATGAACTAGATATTAAAATATGACAAGTTTCAGGGACCCATAATGCAAAGCATGTGTTGGGCCACTTTTTATTATAATATTTATAATGTTATTAATAAACTGTCCTTTTAGTTAAAAGGACAGTTTAAAAAGATTAATGGGGTATTAACCATTGTATGGACGCCTAGAAGCAATTTTCTGAGTTCCTCCCGTGTCCTGTGTGTGGTGTATTGTGACGTGTTGTTTATGTATAAAAACTCACGAAAGTTACTGGAATATTGGACGTCCATTTTAAAACCCACCCTGTAAAAACGACCACATAGAATTATATTTGTCAAGTTCGGTACAGACACACATTATTTGGGAGAGCTGTTCCTGAACTCTCCCTGATAAGAGAACTACACTCCCTCCCACGAAAAAGGGAAGAGGGTTGTGACGTCACATACATATTCATAGCAAAACACAATGCTACCTCATATATCTATGTACTGTTTGACTGGCCTGTAAGCTGCAAATCTCTGACGTCGGATTTGATACTCCCATGACCTAGATATTTACCTAACATGTCAACGACGAGTACAAATATTAAACTTTTTGACAGACGAGGACTCTCTAATCACCGGTCCATCCTCTCTCTCTCTCTCTCTCTCTCTCTCTCTCCCTTCATTCTGTCACACCCTTCTCTCTGCATTGGTCTCTCTCTCTCTCTTTGGTTGTATATAACTATAAATTTGGAAAACACCACTTTAATATAATAGAAGATAGATAGATAGACCTCTCTCTCCCTAACTCTCTCTATCCCCACACCTTCTTCCTACCCCTATCTCTGATTCTTCAATCTTCATATATCTTATTTACTCTTTATTTTTCTATCCTTCTCTCAGCCTCCTTCTCCTATTTTATTACTTTTTGCCTTTTCTCTCAGTCCCTCTCTTTGTGCCCCCACCCATCACTCTTTATCTTTCTTCTCTTCTCCCCCAATTCACTCCTCTTTCCTTCTTCCTCACTCTTTCTTTCTTCCATTCCTTCGTTCCTTCCCTCAACCTCCTCCTCCTCCTCCTTACTTCTCTGCCATCTCACTTAACTCTACCAGATGTCAGCAGCCATTCCTTTTCACATTATGAATGCATATCTCCTTCCCTCTCTTGCTCTCCTCTTTCTCTTTCTTCTCTCTTCTCTTTCTTATTTCTTTCTCTTATCTCTCCCCTCCTCTCTCTCCCTTCCTCATTATCTTCTTCTCCTCTCTCTCCATCTTGTATATCTTGTGCTGTTCTCCATGTATTTATCCTCTGACATATTTCTGTCAGATTTTTTCCGCTCCTCTTTCCGCATCCTCCGAGTCGTCAAATTCTTTTTCATATTCTCTTTTCGTAATGTTTGTATCCATAGCTTTCTTCTTTCTTCGAATTTCAACTATGAGACTATGACGAAAGCTGTAGACAATCGTGCCTTCGTGTTCTATTGACTCTACTTTAGTAGAAGTAGTAATATCATCTCGGCCGAGGTGTGAAGCACACTCTAAACAAAGGAAGAGACAGTGCGGCAGAGTGTAAAGTAAGGGTAAAAAATGTGGCTATACTTTTGTGAAATAATGCCATTATTTTATTTACAGAAACTCATTTCACAAATCGTTTATTGAAAATCTCAAATTATTTATTCTTCCCCGTGACATAAATCCACTCTTTACTCTCATTTCGATATGTCTAAAATTTGGTCTTGGCAGCCCTAAAATAGGGCAGCCAAAACCACCAAATTTTTTCCAAAGAACAGAGAATACCCACCTTAAATATTCGTACATCAAGTACTCGTATAATACTCGTATGATTAAGAAAACCGATTTCAAACCATGAGAAAAAATAATTCATTGAAACTCTGGGACCCTGGTCACTGGAAACACAGCATTTCGTGAAGAAGATTGACGATAAACTATCTCGTTTGAATGGCGATCAACGTTCCAAAAGCTTCTTAATCCAAAAAATATCAATCGCCATTCAACGAGGAAATGCTGTGAACATTATGGGCACTATTCCTGATGGCTTGCTTTTCGAAGAGCTGTTTTCTATTAAAATAAATACAAATTCTAATTCTAAAAAACAAAATTGGAAAAGTAGTATTCATGTTTTATTTTTAAATATAAAATACTTCTCCTAGGGACCGTCCTTCTGGAAGGGAACCGAGGATGCAAGAAGCATTTCCTCTTTGAATGGCTAGACCAATTTTTTGGGAAAAAAATTATTGGAACGGGGATCACTCGTAATTCCAATCAAATTCTTTCCCAAATGGTCTAACCATTTCAAAACTACTCCTGAGAGGAGCCCATAACTCAAACCGTCCATCAAGATCGAATTCGCTCAACTCCTCGCAAGTCTTGGTGTAGTTTTCTTCGTCAATAGAGAAGGTGACTGCAAAAGTAGCCGAGGCGGTGGTGGTGGTGGCAATGGGGCTCACAGTCGGTTACCTAATCTCATGGTTTATGGACGACCGAAAAGACCACAACCAAGAGAGTAGCCAGAAGTGGAACCCAAACAATGCAAACCACAAAGAAAACGATTCAGATGGACATAAGAACATGATGGACGAGGACAAGAAATGCAAAAATACATATTGTTTTACATTTTACATGATTGTTACTTATGATAAAATCAATATTAAATTTATATTTGCAAAAAAAATTTGGGCGATTTTTTTTTTTATCAAAACATAATTATATATTATATTATAATAATTATATTTATATTTTTATGATTCAAATACCTATTGTTTGTAAGGTATCAGTAATTCTTCGAAAGTGAGTTCAAGTTATCTACCTATATTGATCAAAACATGAGAAGTTAGATTCTATTATCAGACTATCAGATTAACCTGATGGAAACAACTCCACAAGCATGAACACTGAAATCATAATCACATTAGAGCTAACTGAAAACAAAGAACATCGGCTCCTAATCTGGTTTGAATTATTTTGAGTTGAAGACGGTATGATGGTAAAAAAAAAATTCTTCTTCGAGGGTCTAATCAAGTGGCTGTATGGACTTATTTTTGGTCCACTGACAAAAAAATCCTTCCACTAAAGAGTAATATTATTTATTTCTTCAGAAAAAGCGTAGCTGATTCTAAGCTCTGAAGGAGGTGTAAAATCATGCTAGGGACTGCATTGAATCTGTTATTCTGTTCGTCGCTGTCATGTCGATCACGGGCACAAGACTAACACACAACTTTGAGTACCACTCACTGAGACACCTCTCTTGCTAACAAAAACTCGTGAAGTTTCATGCTGCAGAGGGAAACTTAATGTGCCAATGTCACGGCATTGCCTTGGTCATTTCTATGGGTGAGAAGTGAGCATGTCAAATTGAAATATGAGTTTCCACACCCTTCGCGATGGCCTCACTGATCATTCTGAGAAAGTGCTGAACATTTAGGATATTAAATTTTACACCTTTATTTGTAAACTAAAAATAATACCGCAGAAAATGGAGGGTGAACCCCCGTAACGACGTGTGCTAGCAACTTTTTAACAACAAGTGTAATATGTATAGTTGTGTAGTATACGAATAACTAATTGTTAAGCTCATAAGAACAGAATAGATACTACACTTTGATCTTAGCCAAAAGGCCGAGAAGCGATTAGATACAAATTTAATATGATTTAAAGTAGTTAGACTTCTGTAGTTAGACTCTCTTGTTTGTCCCGGTAACTCAGTGGTGAAGGCGGCACTCTGTGAATGCAGAGATTCCAGAGGTCGTGGGTTCGAAACCCAGCCGGTACATGACAAGTTATCCTCCCATTTGGGATTTTTACCACATAATAATGTGTCTTGGGCTTACTGCTGGAATAATAGGACTTTAATAGTCTTGATCTGGCAATATAAATAAAACGATATTATTATTATTATTATTGAGTTTAAAATAATGTCTACTTATTGATAAAACCATGAATGATCTGCAGGTAAACCCGTTTCATAAAAAATACTGCTGAAATCTACAAAAACAATTGCATAATGTGTTATGATTACCTAAAGGAAGAAAATTTCGAGAAACTCTGGAAAAAGAGGATATGTTAGAACTACCAGTAATAGATTTCGCGAACCAAAGTGTGAAAAAAAAAGAGAAATAGTTCCAGGAGAGAGATAGACACAGAATGAAAAATTCTCTGAAGGGGTGAACTTAAAGAGAAATCCAATAATAAAGGGTAGGTATAATAAAGTAAGTAGTAAGAATGGCTCAATATTTTTCGAAGTAATTCAGTAATAATGAAATCAATTATGAATCTATTTCCCTTCTTGACACTCGACCATAAACCTGTTACTCCAGTGAGTATGTCATAATGGTGATGAGTGTGATTGTAATAATATTTCGCTCCTTTGATCACACTCGCGTCCCTTCTCACCCACAGAGCTTATGTGGTGGAAATGAAGGATGAGTCACCCTCAGAACCAGTGGTGTAGTTCAACGTGAGGTGTGGGCTTATTACAATATGGCACTTTTTTAAATAAAAGTTATCATATTTGTGTTCATCACTTTCGTGATATCACAACCACTCAAACTCGCTTTACCAAATCCACGCTGAAACCGGGACTTGAACCACCGACCTACAGGCCATAAGTCCACCGCCTTATCGATCAAGCTACTGAGGTCGGTATAGGTAGATAGGTACATCTACATAGTAGGTTTCTCGTATAAAGAGGTAAGTAACTTTTTTAAGTAAGTATTAAGTATATTACTTGAACGGGAATAATCCTAAGTAAGAATACAAACAACAGAAACATGAAATGGTATATAACAGTCATCAAAATCGTAAAAATATTTTTTTGTAAGATATCAGAACTTTTGGAAAATGTACTTGGTAACTAGAGATATTGAAAAATTGATCCACCTATTCGCATTAGATTGTGGTAAGCTTAATTCTTGGGCTTCTATATGTAGCTTTGGTGTAAAGATCCAAGGCATCCAAACGATTTTCACAGATAATCGATAAAAGTCAAATACTACAATGAAGCTATTCTTTCATACTAATTCCTAATTTTAAAAAATAATCCATAATATAACTTAGGCAAGGACTCTGAATGTTACAGAAACCTCTTAACCTCTTCGCGCCCAATGTCCTCGTAAGAGGACATTTATTTTATAGTCCTAAGTCCCCAAGCTAAAATTTTATACTACCAAGTAGTATAAAATGTTTGTCCTCGGGTGAGAACACCGGTCACTTTGTACTACAAAACAAAAAATGGTGTTGGGCGCGAAGAGGTTAAAAAAAATATTCCTTTAAAAAAAAACTTTTATACATTATTGTTGTAAAGGCATATTATAATTATACATATTTTGTTTCTAATACTTTTCTAGATTCTTATCAATGTTGGCCAAAATAAAATAATATGATCTCCTCCACTGATTAATAGTTTTAGGGTTGAAAACATTACAGCATTAGAGGGCCAATATCGAATCGTATTTTACACTCCACTCTTATGGAGGGGTGAGCGGAGGAGGTGGGGGCGGGGGTGATTAGGGTCGGGGTGAACCCTAAGGGTTCTTAAGGTCCCAGTGGGATGTCTCCCGGTGTTGTTATTGTTTTCTGTTGATGTTCCGGATGACAAGGGATGTTTAATTGAAAAATAAAAGCGTCACACACTATTGGCCTCAGTGGCGAACTCTGACTTTCAACACTTTCATTATGTAGAAGGAAAGCTACCACTTAAGAACACACTTATTTGAGTTATTAGCCTATTCTTCTTCTATTTATAGGGTATGGAGAAATGCGATAACCCCTGGTCGCACTCATTAATGATAATAATAATAACATTCTTTGGTGGAACGTAACCACCAGGCGAGGTTAATGCTCAAATCTTCGCCCATCAGAGGGAAGGCACACTACGGGATGGGCAGGCTACAACACAGACCACAAGCGTTTACAATAGCTCCTGTTTCATGGCTACGAAATAAAAAAGGCTGTGAAACACTCATCTTTAAAGAAATATTGCTCCAATCCGTCACTGATTCCCGTTCCAATATTCCGGATCACGAAATGAATGGGAGTTCAGAGAAATCTCTGGTATTACAGCCGTCACGTGTTCCAATGATAGGTTTCTGTTTTTGGAAATGAGAGCGAATATGTGCAATAATGATTCCGGGAAAACTCGAAAATAGCTAACAGGTTTCTCTCCATATATCCATCGAATGAAAACAACTCCAAATTTACCGGGTGTCTAAAATTTGTCGGTTAAAAAGTTTATTACTTTTTTTTCTATCGGTCAGTGACAGGTCGTTCGCGCCGATTCTTCTGGTGTATTAGATTAGTGTGTACAGCTTGATTATTTTGAGGTAACTTAGAAGGGAATCAGCGCTCTCAACAGAGTCTGACAGAGCTGGAGGGACAGATAGGGAGGTTCGTATTTGTGCTTAACAGAAAGAATTCGAAGATCAAAACAAGACATAATTTTTTTTTTTTAAGATTGTCTACATGACGACAGTTTTCTAAATGAATTAATTATTGCTAAAAGATTTCGTTAATATGGATAGATGGATATTTTTTTCGTGTGTTCGGATTTGATTACGTGGATAGACGCATGTTTCTAGACTTTCTAGTATTTGAAAGTTGGCATTGGTAGGCAAAGCCATTCTATGCAGTCATAATTGGATGTTCCCTATGAAGTTACTTATAGACAGTAAAATAAATACCTATTACTTGAATTATTTAATAAAAAACCTTTGAATCTTTTTGGTGAATTTCTGAACACCCTATAAAACTTAATAAAGATTTGCCAAAGTACCTTAAGTATCAGGAAAGTGTTCAAATTGGAATTAGGTTAATTCAGAATTAATGTTACTGCATTATCGATGAACTGCATTTAGATATGTTTGGCTTATGATAGGTCATTTGAAGGTACCTAAATTAGGCATTTGGTAGTATTATTCTCGAAGAGTAGATATGCATCTACAATTATACATTTGTTTATTGTAGCAATGATATTATCATTCTGTTAACTACTAATCGAACTATTGATCCACTTACCTACATACGTATTTGGTTAATGCATTTTTTCAGTTTTTTGTTTTTGTTTTTTGATAAGAATTGAACCTCTACCATAAACAATACAATGACAATCAGGTGATTGGACGTTGCTTCCATAATATAGAATAGCAAATTGCTAAATAAATTATTAAGTTTAGGGTGATCAATTAATATTGTTTACAGTTTTTTCTATCAGCCCTTTTTCCAATTTCTTTGACCCAACGTTTTCCTTTTTCAGGAGATATAGAAGTATTCAGTATTTTTTTTATATAGAGATTTCTATTAAAAAATCAAAAAAAAAATTAATATAACCCCAACTTTTCAAGTATACCTAATCGCAATGAAATTATTTCATGTAAGATAATGGATAATGGCGAAATTAAAATCTTTTGCTTGTTTCACGCTCCTTCTCTCTCTCTCTCTCTCTCTCTCTCTCTTGGACTGCCATTTCATTACGAACGTTATTGTGTTATGCTTTAAAAAAATAATATTATTCCTTTGTGTAACTAACCGCATCAGCAATGATAATAACACAGAGGGATAGCTCGCCCCTTTCTTAATATGGAAATCAGGATCACCCCCCCCACCCCCCTTCCTGCGCCCTTTTACCCCGGAAGCCCGTTTTGATTAAAACTTAATCCAATCAAAACAGAATGCGAAGACAACATGGGGAAGATTTTGATTTTATAAATAAAAATTATAAATACGCCTTAGGCGTCGACGAGATTTGGGGGATTTTGACGAATGCGTCTGAGTTGTGGCTGATGCAAGCCGATGCATCAATCAAAATGCTGACAAGGGGTGGGGCGGTTGTCTGGGGTGAATAAGACGGAGAGATTGGAGAGTGAGAAGAAACCGTGTTTCAACATTTTCTTTCGTAGTCGAGAAACAAGAAAATCGAAAATATGCTCCTTTAGATAATTATTATTCTATGTAGAAAAATTATGAGAGTATACCTATTGGATTGTGGATTATAGCTTACCTACTTACGTGAAATATCGAAATTTATGATGTAGGTATACTCGTTCTTCGTTTATTCATGAGCATTTGAGAACTTTGGTCTGTTCAAAATATTTGTAATAATATGAATACATGTTTTGAGTTGTTAAAATAGGTTTTTTTTATATTAAAAAAACGTAATACACAAAATAATCTTTTTATTTACTTCTCTGAACTATCAAAAAGTTTTTGAATTAAAAAAAAAGAAGTACAAAAATGAGACTTCGAGTACAAAAAAAAAGTAAAATAAAAAAGTTCAGACTACCTTTTTTTAAAAAAAGAAGATAATAATCTAAAGGAAATAGAAAGAATTGTCAAAGAAAAATAATAATCAAATACCTACAGGGCTGATGTCCTTTCAAGAATAGTCAATTTCAAAAATGTTCCATGACTTTAAAATTATTTTTAGTAATATTATAAAATACTTCCATTATCTTCATGTATACTCAGAAGTATTTGATAACTCATATTAATTTTATTATTATCTATGATGAAACACAATAGCCTCTTTTCGTGATGCTGACATTCAGACACAACCCAGGCTGGGTGACGTTAATGTGGATAGCAGGTTTGTGAGTTTCCTGTGAATGGAGAGTAACACCCCCGTCGTGATCTGATCATGCAGTTGAAAGAGACGTTCAACCTAAGTTAAAAAAAAAAACAATAGCCTCTTAACATTTTAATAAATATTTCTTGGCATCAAATCATTGTTTTTGTACAAGGATCTCCTTCTCATCTCACATTTTATTATTTCTCTGAATAGGTCAAGTTAGGCCATACCTTGTGATTTGTCTAACCCGGGGACGTTAAACAGGGAGAAGACCAGTGTCTCGCTAGAGGACTATAGACAGAGAACGGTTTAGCCAACCCTAACAACTCTTAGCAAGTCAGGCTAGCTTTCAGTTCCCAAGGGTTTTACGGCTTATAAAGAAAAAGTCCAAGTTCTTACGATGGTTCATCGCACATGGAAATATCTGGTTCGGCACGAGCCAACTTTTCTCTTGAGTTTGGCTGGAGACCATCGTCCATCATTCCTCCCAGCAGGAGCTAAGCTGGCTACAACAATAACATACCTTGTGGTTATAAAGTATTTTATTATTCTATGACATATTATCATAGTGAATATATATGTAGTTGATTCTTAATTAAAGTAGGTACGTACAATCATTTAATGTACCTAAATATTTAATAAATAGAGTACAACACATTTTTCCTGTCTTTTCTGTGTCACCCTGAAAAAATGAAGAAACCTGCGACCATAGGCTGTTCAATTTTCTTTTAATATTTTTTATTCTTTAAATTTTAATTATGAAAAAATTTAACTCTGATTATTATTTAGGTACCGAAGAAAAAGTTTTCCCGAGGAGCACTGGAAGTGCAAGAAGAAAATAGGACTACGTAAGGTGGAAATTAAAACACAGGTGTTTTGAGAAAATTACATTGAATGAATGGAAAATAAAATAATGTAGAGGTTTCCATGTTCTTGGTAGCAGATGTGCATGGCGGGCAATACTACGAGTACTATCTGTCTGTCCCGGTAGCTCAGTGGTAAAGGCGGCACTCTGTGAATCCAGAGATACCAGAGGTCGCGGGTTCGAAACCCAGCCGATGCATGACAGGATAACTCCTCTCATTTGGGATTTTTAGCACATAATAATAAGTCTTGGGCTTACTGCTGGAATAATGGGACTAAATAGTCCTAATCGGGCAGTATAAATAGGCGATATTATTATTATTACTATGGCTATACTAATATTAAATTCTATAAAATACTGACAAATGGGATCTATTGCATAGTCATTAACAGACTGATTAATTCGTAAAACCGATGGTCCATTAGCCATTCGATTGCATAGAAATATATGTATATTTGTCAAGTCCATGATTAAATCTATCCATTAGATACCATGTAGTTGTCTGTTAGTCTATTGGATAATATTTTGAACAAATAATACCGATACAGGTAACGAACTACCATATTCACTAGAGGTTCTTAGAGATGTACGTACTCAATTTTTTTATCTGTAGTATAAGCTGCTGGTCTGTGATGTAGCTTGCCCACAGTATCTACAGTGCGACTGCTTCTGATGGGTGAGAAAGTACTTCCCATTTAAGGTGTTGTGTCACGAACTCACGACAATCAGCAGATTTAGACATTTAAATTTCACTTTACACAACCAGATTGTGTAATACATACCTACTTGTCAATAAAAACATTCAAACCGCACATACACTCAAAAGTCGAAATTTCGAATATGCGCCTGCCATTTTAGAATATCAAATATTATAAGCCTCCCTCTCCAGTCACTTGTTTGACGTGGTATCTTCAAGCTATGCTAAGATTTGCTTTGTACAAATATTTTCACGTTGGTATTTTTTATGCTTTCGTTTGACAAATCCTTCTTCATTCATTTGCCGCTTTCAAATTCTCCGAATTGTTTCATAATATTCAACTCATGAGATGAATCTCTCCCCCACAACCGACTGTGGAAATTCTTGGCATACGACATTCTGAGAAGACAGTCGTGTTTCAAGTCTTTTGAAATATATAATATTTTTATTTTTATTTTGAAGATGTACCACTACGTGAATTACGTATTGTGTTCACCATAACTTATTATTATTATGAAACACTTTATTAGATTCAAGAAGACATAGGTATGTACAATACAAATAATTATTATAACAATTAAAAAATGGAAACAATATACATTTACAATAAAAAGGGAAAAGAATAGAAAAATAAATATAAACATATATTATGTGCTAACGAAAGGGCGGGGTTATTGCCTATGGCAATCTCTTCCACTCCACCCAACTTAAATATTTTGATCTATATTTTTCGACATCTATACATAAATACTTGATGATGAAAGAATAGATAGCCAATCCTAGTACCTTAGTACTTAGTTAGATACTTGGGTAATGGGTTGCATGAGATAAGTCCTGTTTGGATAGTATACGAGATGGGTCTAGCCAGCGTCAATCGCGCGTTGAATGCACCGGTTCTTGTAGGATCACCGAAGTTAAGCAACGTCCAGCGAGGTAAAGACTTCGTGATGCTGGCCCAACCCAGGCTGGGTGAGGTCAATGTGGGTAGCAGGTATGTATGTTTCCTGCGAATGGAGGGTAAAACTCAATAAAAAGGGAAAAGAATAGAAAAATAAATATAAACATATGTGCTAACGAAAGGGCGGGGTTATTGCCTATGGCAATCTCTTCCACTCCACCCAACTTAAATATTTTGATCTATATTTTTCGACATCTATACATAAATACTTGATGATGAAAGAATAGATAGCCAATCCTAGTACCTTAGTACTTAGTTAGATACTTGGGTAATGGGTTGCATGAGATAAGTCCTGTTTGGATATTATACGAGATGGGTCTAGCCAGCGTCAATGGCGCGTTGAATGCACCGGTTCTCGTAGGATCACCGAAGTTAAGCAACGTCCAGCGAGGTAAAGACTTCGTGATGCTGGCCCAACCCAGGCTGGGTGAGGTCAATGTGGGTAGCAGGTATGTATGTTTCCTGCGAATGGAGGGTAAAACTCCCGTTGTGTATGAACATGCAGTTGAAAATCGACGTTAATCTCTAATGAAAAATAAATTGGGTCTCGTGTAGTCTCATACAAATGAGATTCATTAATTATTATTATTATTATACTATCTGTTCTAGAACCCTTGAATTGTCGCCTGGAGGTAAGGTCGAACGGAAATTGAAACAAGCAACTCACTTTTTTTTAGCATAAACATAAAAAAAGTTCGAATGTCAAATATTGACGCTCTGATTTTCACAAGTTTCCTCGATACTTTTCGTTTAGTATTCAAAATCTCACGGACATTTCACAAACTGTCAACGAAATGGAGGTAAACATCCTGCAACTTTTTCACTTCCGGAGTAAGATCAAAAACTCTTGAACAAACAGAGTTCCTATACCTACCTTTAATAGATTGAAAACAAGAGCTACTTTTACTGAACTAGTTGCACGAGTAGTCGAGTACCAAATGTACAAAGTATTCAAAGAGAAGAAAGGATTCTCCTGAAGTATAAGCGCACTGGTAGTCTTTTATTTATTTATTTACACTTTATTAATTGGACATATTATATACAACACAAATAATTACAAATTAAAATACAATATAAGAGTACAACAAGTTCTCACTTTTCTGTTCTGATGGACCCAAACTTCGAAGTCGCAAGTTCTATTCCACTGAGTGTAAAAATTACCGTTAGGATATTGCTGTAAAAAATAGCTGTAAAATTTCTTTGTTGTAAGAATATTATAATTAATTTAATTAACTGTTATAAATAACATCTTCACTGACGTATTGGAAAATGAGAACGCTGTCTTTATTGGAATTTCCGGCAAGAATAATGTTTAAAAATGTCTATCTCTTCCTCGGAAAATTTGTCAACTTTCAACTTATCAAGAGCCCAACAAAAACAAAACGTTCCATAGAAAAATTAAAATTCAAAGCCCTGCTTTCCCTCTTTTTCTTTCCTCCTCTTTCTCTCCCCCCCTCTCTCTCTCTCTCTCATCCTCTTTCTCCTTCTCCTCATCTTCCTCCTCTTCCACCATCACCTCCCCCTTCTGCACCTCCTCCTTCTCATCCTCCTCCTCCTTTTTTTCTCTCCTCTTTCTCTCCCTCTCTTTCTCTGCCCCTCTTTCTCCTTCTCCTCATCTTCCTCCTCTTCCACCATCACCTCCCCCTCCTCTTTCTCATCCTCCTCCTCCTTTTTTTCCTTCTCTTTCTCTCCCCCTCTTTCTTTGCCCTTTTCTTATAGATTAAAATTTCAAAGGGCCTCTTCGTCTTTTGTTTATTTTCCTTTCACCAGAATGCCACTTAGAGCTCGTTGTAAGAGCTGCAAACATCAACAAGCGAAGGAATGACTGGAAACTTGTCAATAAGGCAAATTTTCACCTCCTCCGCCTCTTCGTTCCCCTGGTCCTACCTTCTGGTTCCCTATCCCCTTGCTCTGTTCCGGTCTAGTGCCTCTTCGGTACTAGTCTGTGATCACTCAAGCTGACATCTTGATTTTAGTTGAACAGTCATTGGACAGGGAAATATAATTTAAACTCAAGATGTCTCTACTCTTATTCTTACTCTTACTCCCATGGCCACTCATACCCAAGTCGGTATTTGGCCTCGCCGATATATTGCCTCCATTTGTTTCTGTCCATCGCATCATCAATTGTCATATTGCATATTCTAATATCTTGCATAACTTGGTCACACCATCTCATTTTGGGTCTTCCTTTAGGTCTTTTTCCATCTGGTATGTTTTTCCACACATTGCTGACTGTTGATTCTTCATCTCCTCTTATAACATGTCCTACCCATCGAACTCCATTATATCTTAGAAGATGTCTCTACACACCTATGTACATAATAAATTCATGATGGTGTCTACCGATACTACTAATTTGGAAGAGACAACAACTAGTAGTAGTAGTAGTAGTAGTAATAATATTTGTATTTATTTTTTAATAAAATATTACAAAGGTCTTTGGACCTAGAAAGAAGAAAAATGAATAATAGCAGAGTTTTGTTTTACATGATATTCTGAACCAGCTCAGGCTGGGTGAGTCTTTGGGAATTCTGCCCATCAAATAGAAAAGGCAAAGAATTCGTAAAGGTATGAAGACTATAATAATCTCTTTTTTGTATAAGCGTTCTTCACACCTCGGCCGAGGTGTTTGATAAGACCCTGAAGGTAGATGTTCTGAGCATTAACCTCGCCTAGTGGTTACCTTCCACAAAAGAGTATTATTATTATTATTATTATTACTAGTAGTAGTAGAAAATAACGTAAAACTTTTGCTACCCACGTCAGTGTTGGAAAATAAAATAATCCAATACATGCATCAACATCGTCTCCTGAAACCTAACGCTAGCTCATGGAAAGCTTAAACTTCAGAAGTTCTTTTCCTTGCTATTTTTAAAAAGCATCTAAAGAACTAATACTTCCTGGAAAGGTCACTCCAATTTCTTTTGGATCTGCCAGATTTCCCGGAAAATTCTAAGGACTGAAGGATAACAGATGGAAACCAATCCACCTCTCTGTCCCAGGAAAGTTTCAGTAAAAGAGAGCTTTTATTTTATTATTTTCCTCCTGAAAAGTTTTCGATCACGACAAAGTTTTCCTCAATAGTCTTTTCATACAACTTGGTGTGATTGACTTTTGATTTTAGAAAATTGAAACTTTGGCTACTTCGCACTTTCTATCGGAAGCCTTCTCAACTTTGTGACGGAGAGTGGTCACGGGGATAAAACCGGGCACTTTACCGTTTGGCTGGACTTTGGCGGACAACTCAATCAGGAACTAGCAACATGGTACGTGGCTTTGACAATATTTAACTACAGCTATATCTGTGTAAGGGTGTAAAAAAAAAAAAAAAAAAAAAAAATGGAAACATTATAAACAAAATTGAAAGAAATAGATAAATACATACTTATGTCCTAATTAAAGGGCGGGGTTATTCATTCCTATGGCAATCTCCTCCACCCTACCCTTAAACTTTAAACACCTTAAACTTTAATCACAATGTCATAATCTTTCCTTTTATTGTATGTATATATCATCTCTTAGTATGTACTACTTAATTGTAATTTTACAAGCAAATATTAATTGTAGGTACCCATGATGTCAAATATAACCCAATACATTTTTTGTCAAATATAACCCAATACAACTTTAGTGGTGAAATTTGTTCATAATGTATCCGTGTAATACAGAGTTCGGCATGACGAACTGATTTTTATTTCAACAGCTAGTACAAAAAAGTAGGTGAGATAGAGATGTGTATGTGTCATACGATGCGTCAATTTTTAACACGTATGAGACGGGTCCTATTTTCTATAGTTTGTACGCTGGGACGGCTTCAAATTAGGGTATGTGTTCCAAATATGACAAAAAAAAAAAAAAAAAAAAAAAAAAAAATTGGGAGGGGCGAGTACAAAAATATATTAATGATAGCATTATCTGTGCCCACCGGTCGGTCACGTTACAAGGGAAATTGAAAAAAAAAAACGTGACCCACCAGTGGGCACGCCGTCTCATACGTGTTAAAGAGAGTTTTTGTTAGTCTGACACTTCTCAACCTAGCCTAAATTTTTGTACACTTCAGCTGATCTTGTCGCACCCTGTATAAAACATTTTTACATGAAAATAATTGTATTTCATGTTATTGTGAATTCCAGCTCTTTTTAAATCAAAAGGTTTTTTTTTTAAGATATAAACATTAAGTAGATATATATTGTATGTTTTCTTTTTATAACCCAGGTATCCAAGAGAGGATAAATGTATCTGACAAGGGGGGGAGAGATTAAAATATTATGATTGTATAAAATGGGGGGGGGGAGAGGGGGGGGGGGAGAAGACTGAAATGAACTAACATCAGGTAATTCGCCTTTGCGAGGGGCTAAGTTCCCCTTAAATTTGCTGAAAATAACATTGTTTTATTGCTTAGAATATCACGGGGAAAATCTTACTCACAAAAAAATGAATTTTCCTCTAGATTGAGTTCAAATTCCACGGTGTAGGTAGGACCGCACACTTGAGATTTGTTGAAAGAGAGAGTAAACGATTTTCATTATGTACAAACCACAATAATAATAACAAATGTCAAGTTGTAAGAAATAATAATATTACCATTATACAGTATGTTTCAGAAAAGGTGGCCACCCCCTCGTAACTTTTGAACGCGACGGAATTTTTCAATTCTGTAAAGTCCTAGGTATAGGAAGTGCCCTATGGCCCATCCTGTGGTCATATTTATTTTTGGCCCCGGTTGGCCCTTCCGGCTTTTAGGCCATATTTTTTCATTTTTCTCGCGAATTTTAAATAGAATGCTATATTTTTTATTCCTGTTAATTAAAGTCCAAGTTAGGCTGAGTATAATGAGCTTTTCAAATTTTCAAAAACCTTATCAGGGGCGGAGCTAGTAGGGTGCAAGTTTCAAAATTGTTCCACCCTGTATTTCGGCGTTAGTTAGATTTTTTAGTACTTTTTTTATGTTCGTAGGTTCAAAATATTGTTTTACACCATATGAAATCAAAAAAATATTCTTGTTTACTTCTAATCAGGGTCATAGTAAGGTTTTTGTAAAAGTACTTTTTTTCTCACGTCAATTTTTCCGTAAATTAATGGTGTTCTCGAAATTGGCATTTTTAGAGGTGAAAGTCTGCAGTGACATATGTTTTTTATGCTTGAAATCGAAAGAAAACTTAACGGAAAAACGATTAAAATCATAAAAAAAGCCATTTAACCTGCTAGTTTTTTCACGACAGTGTCCGGTAAAGTGGGTGAATTTCGTATTGGATTTTTTTTTGTTGAGGAAACACAATTGGCATAGAAAATAAATAATACCTAATAAGGGAATAATACTTCAATTAACATAACTAAATGCGAAATTAAATGAAGATTATTTCTTCTAAATCAGTGCCGGATAATTTTTTTCTCTCTCTCTTTCTCTTTCTCTCTCTCTCTCTCTCTCTCTCTTTGCCTCTCTAAAATAATTGAATTGGTTTAATTTTCACCCTCAAGAGTTTGGTACTTGACCTGGTATTTTTTTCTCTTAAATTTCGAGATAATTAGATTTTTATTTAGAGACCTGGTATTCATTACTAGCAACACCAGTATGATTTTTTTTAAATTTGGGTTTAATATCGCGTTTTAAACTGCATGGTCATATCATAACGGGGGTGTTACATTCCATTCGCAAGAAACTCACCAACCTCCTAAACACATTTATCTCACCCAGCCTGGGTTAGGCCGGAATGCCAGCATCTCAAAGTCTTCTCCTCGCTGGACGTTGCTTAACTTCGGTGATCCTACAAGAATCGTTGCATTCAAAGCGCCATCGGACTGACTCCAGAATTATTGACAATGTGTTTTCTACAGATTTTACCAACTTACCAACTAAAATTGTCTCAAGAGGGGACCCCTAGGCCGACTTTAGAAGCAGCATTATCCGTAAATTATTTTTGATACAACTTGAACTTTGAAAAGTGAAAAAAAGAGAGAGAGAAAAAAAAAAAAAAAATACCGGCACTGATTTAGAAGAAATAATTTTCATTTAATTTCGCATTTAGTTATCTTTATTGAAGTAATATTCCCTTATTAGATATTATTTATTTTCTATGCCAATTGTGTTTCCTCAACAAACAAAAAAAATCCAATACGAAATTCACCCACTTTACCGGACACTGTCGTGAAAAAACTAGCAGGTTAAATGGCTTTTTTTATGATTTTAATCGCTGCTCCGTTAAGTTTTCTTTCGATTTCAAGCATAAAAAACATATGTCACTGCAGACTTTCACCTCTAAAAATGCCAATTTCGAGAACACCATTAATTTACGGAAAAATTGACGTGAGAAAAAAAGTACTTTTACAAAAACCTTACTATGACGCTGATTAGAAGTAAACAAGAATATTTTTTTGATTTCATATGGTGTAAAACAATATTTTGAACCTACGAACATAAAAAAAGTACTAAAAAATCTAACTAACGCTGAAATACAGGGTGTAAAAATTTTGAAACTTGCACCCTACTAGCTCCGCCCCTGATAAGGTTTTTGAAAATTTTAAAAGCTCATTATACTCAGCCTAACTTGGACTTTAATTAACAGGAATAAAAAATATAGCATTCCATTTAAAATTTGCGAGAAAAATGAAAAAATATGGCCTAAAAGCCGGAAGGGCCAACCGGGGCCAAAAATAAATATGACCACAGGATGGGCCATAGGGCACTTCCTATACCTAGGACTTTACAGAATTGAAAAATTCCGTCGCGTTCAAAAGTTACGAGGGGGTGGCCACCTTTTCTGAAACATACTGTATTGGCCGATTAAAACCTCTAATTGTTATTTTATTTACATTGTATCTATACTCAAATAAATTAAGAGGTGCTTTGTTAAACAGTTTTTTATTTATTTATTTACATTTTATTAATAGGACATATTATATACAACACAAATAATTATAAATTAAAATACAATATACCTTATAGAAGAAAAAAAAAAAAGAAGAAGAAGAAGAAGAAGAAAAAATATATAAATAATATAATATAATGTTCTAACTAAAGGGCGGGGTTATTGCCTTTGACACTCTCTTTCACCCAGTTGGCATAATAGGACTACTTGTCTTGCGCTGACAGTCTAAATAAAGCACTACTTATACTTATTAAGTCCCATTATTCCATTATTATGTGGTAAAAATCCCAAATGGGAAGATAACTTGTCATGTCCCGGCTGGGTTTCGCATCCGCGACCTCTGTTTGTATGTATATGCATATTTTTATTTTAGATAGACCATTTACAATTATTTTTTAATTCATTATGATTAAGCTCTGATACTTAAGAAAATCCAAAAAAAATCTAAAAATAAGTAAAAAAATGAGGACGACTTGCCGATACAGAATTTTTTGTAGCATCTAGAATGTAGGAAAAACGGTATTCTACCATATAAAACAAGTTACGCGGTTTTGGAGATATACAAGTGATTAAGCATAAAATCTCAAAATTGCCACATGTATATTACAATGTGAAACAATCACGAGGAAGTATGATGTCCAAAATTGGCAGTTTTTTTTCTTGTAGCCATTTTATTACTTGAATTGTTATAGCCATGTCATTGCGGCATCGAAATTATTTAGAAAAAATTCTTGGGCCAGATTCGAACTCAAAAATTATCAGAAGAAAAAAGTTAAGTTATCATTTTTGTGTTAATCACTGTCGTGGTGTCACAAGTGTCACAACTACTCTAACTCGCTTTAGGTACTAAATCTACGCTGAATCCGGGACTTGAACCACCGACCTCCAGGTTAAGTCCGCCGCCTTATCGATCAAGCTACTGAGGTCGGTAACTATCAGAAGAAGAAGAGTTATTAGAAGACTGAGCACCTGAGCAGGGTTATATTCAATCAGATTACCTTGTATTCCTCACACTAAATTTTGCAAAGCTAACTTCACTCCCATAGCAAACCTCACTCCCATAGCAAACTTCTCTTCCATAGCAAACCTCACTCCCATAGCAAACCTCACCCACTAGTTCTCCCTCTAGAAAACCGTTTTAAAAATGAATTTATTTCATGTACCTAGCATGTTTTTGACAGTTACATTACAGTTCTTTTTTTTCGTTTTGTTTTATTGTTGTATTAGGAGGGTTGTGTCGTCATTTCTTTTTTAAATCCTAGAGTGGACGGTGTGTCCATTATCTTCAGCAAGCCATAGGAAGCTCATTACTCGTTCAGTAGTGCTGCGACAAGGAAACAAATGAAATGCTTTCAAAGAAATATTATCTAATGATGAAAAAAAAAATCGGAGCAAAAAAAAAATTTGTTACAAAAACGAACACAATACTTCCGATTTCAAATATTAGAAACTTCTCTGAAGTAATACGCAGATACTGGATATAAGAAAACTCAAGGAACCACATTTTTTTTTGTTAGGTACATCTAGGTTAAAGTTAAAAAAAGTTAACATAATTGCGTTAATCACTTTCGTGTAATCACAACTTTACTGAATCTACGCTGATTCCGGGACTTGAACCACTGACCTCCAGATTACATGTACGCCGCCTTATCGCTCGTGCTACTGAGGTCGATAGGTATACCTAGGTTTCTCGTATAAAGAGGTAATTTTCCATCATAAAGACGTAAGTTGGACCTGGAAATTGTTCTCTTACATAGAAGTTTCTCTAATATCACGATCTTTTATATCCAGGTTTCACTGTATGTACTATGTATTGTAATAACTAGGTATGAATGTAAAGTAATTTTTTAAAATTTATTTACAGTGAGAGAAATATTTTTAATTTATTTATTTTAATCATTATTTCAAAAAAGGTATGAGCAAAGTATCTACTTATAAAGTAAAATAATTAAAATGAGCACCATGTTATAAACCTTTGTTGTATAATAAACATCTAAAAAAATGGTAAAAAAAAAAAAAAAAAAAAAAAAAAAAAAAAAAAATGAGCACCATACTGTTTAAACAATTTCTAAGATAAGTAATTAACTACGAGATTATCAGATTCAATAATTCCCCCCCCCCCCAAAAAAAACTTACATGAAGAAATCGACGCCCAAGCTACATGAGATACCTATCTTAATATATCCTGCACTTTATAGTGACAGATATTAAAAGTACATTTTCCAAGAGGTGCTGAAGAAGAAAGTAATTTTTCCCCAGACAGGAAGAAAAAAAAAACATTTGCGGAGAGAAAAAAAAACCATCAGTGTTTGAATGTAAAGTTCACATTTTTTTAATATTAAAAAGATAAAGTTTTGCAAGTATTTTTTTTTAAATAGAAAATTAAATATTCGAAAGAAAAAAGAAACAACTCAATGCATCATTTACCTCGCGCAACTTTTCTTCCTTGCTATTTCAAGAGTTTGAAAAAATATGAATATAAGGGGTGCTTGGAAAGCCTCGTTTAGAAAGCTACCCCTCGGTTCAAAATATTGCTTTTCTACCATCCAAGTAATCCGTGGCTCAATGATAATCGCACTGGGCTTGTATGCAAGAGTCCTTAGCTCGAATCCTTCGGGAATGGGAAAATTCTCTGTGTAACTTGTATTTATAGTAATTTGTAGTTATAATATTCATGAAGCATTAATGAAACAATATAGGATGCCTGGATCCCTTACCTATCAGACGATCCTTCCAGTACCTACCTACTCCCTTAGTTGCCTCCTAAGACAGGCGAATCTCTTCGATAAAGTTTTCTAAAAAAAAGAAAAAAGCCCAGGGATCAGCAAAAATGACAAGTTGGTTAAAAACTTGGTTAAAATGCTTTCATGAAAAATTAAAAAAAAAAAAAAAAAAAAAAAAAAATGGAATTCGAACCATCAGCTGTTGTGTTCTATGTTGTTCTATGTGTCTATCTCCTCTCTTGATGAAGAGGGCTAAACTCTTTTAAATGCGTCCAAAGCTTTAGCGTGCCTAATACTCCCTGTGTTTTGACTGACAGATGTAGGAAAACTTTCACTTCGCTCAGGACGTTTTGAAATACACACTGAACGAAATGTTTATCAGCTATGTATATTTGTATATATACCTACCTACCCACATACGTATAAATAAAACATAGCTACATACTGTGTGAATAATACCCTCAGTAGCTTGATCGATAAGGCGGCGGACTTGTAACCTGGAAGTCGATGGTTCAAGTCCGGGTTTCAGTGTAAATTTAGTAAAGCGAGTTTGAGTAGTTGTGATATCATGAAAGAGATTAACACAAATATGATAATTTAACTTAATAAAGTTGTCAATGTCTGTATTTCTAATCCCTTCAACTCGGAGTCGGGTCCAAACATCTACTCTATCCACCTACTTCTAGACTCCTGTTAGCTGTCCATTAAATATGATAACTTACTGTGTGAATAAATTTTAGAACCTGTCTACCTGTGACCCGTTCCAGAAACACTTTCTACTCTCCAAATCTCCGCATTTCCTTTGCAAGCGTCACACAATGCACTGTGATTGGTTAATTTGAACGCAATAACCAATCGGAGTGCGTTGTGTGACACTTGAAACGGAGATTCGAGGATTTGGAGAGTGGAAAGTGTTTCTGGAATGGGCTACAGGTGCCTGCATGACCATATTCATTTTGAACACCACATAATATACCCAATTACTCATAATACCTCATACATAGGTACTCACAAGTACATGAAATAGGTAATTAATATCACCTTGGAGTTCTATTTCTTTTTCTCACAAAATCTAGGTAAATTTTCTATGGTTTCTTTAAAAAACCCAGTCTCAAGAGGATCAGTGAAATGTACTACAACATGATTTTTCTGAAAACATAGATAGAGAACAACGCTAAAAAATCAATTGTCATCGGCTGTAGGCCAAATACTTTTTCAATCAGCAGATCAAACAAAAATGGAAACCTTATTGTATTTTTAATAATCGACGGAAGGGGATCTTTTTGGCAGCTTTCCCCTTCCCCCTGGAATAATGGCCTGATGGACACAAAAGACAGGCACATTTAATTCTGCCCAATGTCGCTTTCAGTTATGAAAGGTTCGGACTCCCTCATTACACAAACTGAAATGATGACAGGGAGATTGTTAATTCCATGTATTCCATGGAAGCTCCTGTGTAGAGATACGAATGGTGAGGTGCATTCTGCAATTAATCATGGATTCCTGATAATGTCGAGTTGAAATGTCTATCATTGTGTCCTCGAATATTAGTCCTAAGGTTTTGTTCATATACTATAACGTCTATTAAGCTACCTACGGAGTGGAATGTTTTGTTGCCGACATGTAGTGTAGCAAGACGTGTGGTCTTCTTCTTCTTTTACTTTGTCTTATCCCGCTTGAGCAGGGTAAACCTCAGGGTTGAGGTTGTTTGATTTTTATAGCTGGATGCCCTTCCTAACGCCAACAATTCTAGTTATTTATTATACCGTCCTGGATTCGGACGGGCGTTTTACCCTCCATTCGACGAGAATCGTACCAGCTACCCACATTAACCTCACTCAACCTGGGTAGGGCCGGAAACGCCAGCCAAGCATTTACGGAGGGAACAGAATTTTCTGTGTGAAAAACCTGCTCCGACCGGGGATCGAACTCAGTATCTCTGGACTACGGGCAGTAGTCTCAACCGTTACGCCACGGTTGCTGGCAAACAGGACGTATGGTTCGATCTTGAAAGTTTAACATGAGAAACTGCATAGATTACAGTTATCTAGAAAAGTCATATTATGTTGAACAAGCAGGCTGTCGCCCGCTTTGCGGACCGAGGCATGGCCGTGAAAGCAAAAAATCCTTTTTCGCCAATGGCAGGTGTTGTAGTGGGAATTTCGAAAAATCCCGTCTTATTGCACATCTAGACTATAAGACAAAGCTACCTACCAAATTTCAGCTTCCTAGGACTTACGGTTTGGGCTGTAGAGCGATGATCAGTCAGTGGTCAGTCAGTGACTTTGACATTTATATATTAAGATATAAGATTAGATCAGATAAAACGATCTTGCTAGTTCTTCACCAGCCGTTAAGGTGCCCATCAAGACACTTGCCACATTCCCTAGAAAATAGAATGGACCAGCTTGGAGAACTCTTCATAAATGTTTATTTCATGAAACCTTTTGTTCTCACAACATGAAGAAAAACATGTTCAATTAGTTCAGGATTCAATAAGTTCAGATAAAAATCATTTGCTATGATAATACCTACCTATTAAAAAGAGGTGTCACAATGGTCTTTTTTATAATAATTTGGTTATATTTTTTTTTTTTCCTCTAGATCAGGGGTTCCCAACCTTTTTCAGCTGGCGCCCCCCTGGAAATAAATAAACATCTCACGCCCCCCTCCCCCCTTTCACGCCCAAACTATAGCTATAATAAAAAATGATAAAAAGTCATTATATGTATAAAACAGGTTCGAAGTATGTGATATTTATTTTTAAAGTTACATTTACAAGTTTTACATTGCAAACAAATGAGTTACGACCCAGTCACTTGCACCCAAATTGTAAGAGCCCCTTCAACTATCACTAATATGAACTCTGACATTGAATTTCAGACACTAATTTCTTAATATTGGGTACAATATTTTCTACAAGAGCACATCTCATGTCAATTTCCCCGCTTTTAAAAAATCTAATGACAATGTTGCCAGACAGTATTTCTGTTAGGTACCCTTTAAACTTTAAACAATTTCAAACTGAGAAAAAATACTTTCAAAAAATAGGTACTTTTTTTTTCATCAGATAATGCTCGCGCCCCCCCTGGAATGGCTCCACGCCCCTCCAGGGGGGCGCGCCCCCCGGTTGAAAACCCATGCTCTAGATGGATGAATAGACTCCGAAGATTCAAAGTTCATCTAAAATTCTACTCCTTAATAGTACAAACCAGGGTTTGAACGGTAGTTTAGTTTCATACATTCAAAACAGTTCTACCACTTTTTAAATGGATTCTAAATACCTAATCGAACTAATCTGTAAGGTATGTTTAAACACAATACATTATGTAGTTTCCATTACAACTCATGTGGGAAGGCTGATAAAAGAGAAATTTACTCTCAACGAAGAAGATCGTAATAGTTGAAGCCATAATGGAATCATTGTGAATTGCGAAGCTTAAAATTTCACCTGGACTGACGTTAAAGCTTACAGAAGGCTCTATTGTTCCTGAAACTTTATGTCACATATTTACCTACCTATCCCAGGCTGACGTAGGTGAAATCATAATGCTGCTGGCGACTGACGTTATTTCAGTTTAGACATGTCAGATTCGCCAGAGGGGAGAATTTTCTCTTACCATTTTCAGACATTCACATGTGTGTAGTCTGTCAGGTGGACGCACAGAACGGACAGCTAACAGGAGTCTGGAAGGTGGATGGAGTAGATATTTGGACCCGACTCCGAGTTGAAGGGATTAGAAATACAGACTTAATCATTGAAATTTTTTTTAAGTTAAGTTATCATATTTGTGTTAATCTCTTTTGTGCGATATCACAACTACTCAAACTCGCTTTACTTACTTTACTAAATCTACGCTGAAACCGGGACTTGAACCACCGACCTCCAGGTTACAAGTTCGCCGCCTTATCGATCAAGCTACTGAGGTCGGTTCTTTATAATAATAAAGTGCACTGATAGTCAAGTGGTTAACGCGCTAGTCGGGTAATCCAGGTAGCGTAGGGATCCTCATTAATTTGATTTTGTGACCACATAACTAATAATAAGACTCTGATTGTTAGATGGTAAAAAATGCTGTAAACATTAACGTCGCGTCACGTCGCCTGGTGGTTACCTTCCACTAAAAAGCGTTATTATTATTATTTATTTTATAAATCTGAACAGTATGAAAATTATTTCTGACCACTTTGTTTTCCTAAAAAATAGATTCTTTTCCAAGTAAACAGCAAACAATAAATGAGAATTTGTTCAAACTGCTCTTTAGACCTACGCTGGTAGTAGACATAAATAGATTATTTGTAATAATTATGATTTTGTTGTAATTGTAAATCTCTAAAGCCACAAAATTGTTTGCGGTTGCAGAGTTTTAAAATTCCCCAAGCAGATTGAAATCTTACCAAAATTAAAAGTCAAAAACTTTGAATTTTTGAGTTATTCATATGGGTGAAAATGTCCGAACAGAATAAACTGTGGAGGCAGGAGCCTCCATGGTGGCGCACAGGGAGGGGCATTCAATTTCTGGCGTGGAGGTTCTGATAAAACAAAAGAGAAATTTAAACAATTAGAAAACATAACAATCAAACTAAACCTTTTTCTTTCCTCACAGATCCAACTCCTCGTTCTCTCTGGTAATAATATAAACTTTAAGTCTTAAATAAATATTAACCTTTGATGCTTTTGTACTGATACAGTGGCGACTGTATACTTGGGGCCTCAATCATCATTTGCTACACCTTTTCCCGTTTAGATGGGGCGGCGTTTCTCGATAGAGTCCTCCACTTGGTCCGATTGTGCCAGTCGTCACCTCTCATTCCCTTCTCTCAAATATCACTATTCACACAGTCCTCCCATCTCTTCTTTGGTCTACCTGTCTTTTTTCCTCCTCTCACCTCTATTCTCCCAACCTTCTTATTCACATAATTTTTGTCTCTTCTTTCAAGATGTAATCTTCTCTCCTGTATCATTTTTGAAACTTCTTGAGGCCTCAATACTTCTGTTAAGAGGATGTGAAAACATGCCAAAAGAATAACACTCTTAAGTGGAATATAACCACCAGACGAGGTTAATGCTCAAAGCATTTTTAGGAGTAACCCTTAGGGCGGAATTAATAGACGTTTTTGTAATACCTCTGTGGCGCTAAGTCACGGATTGCGTACTGTGTAAGATAGGGAAAATCGACACTTACCAACGACTTAAGTTATTGATGTTGTCTATTAATTCCGCCCTTAGAGTCTTATTATTACGTGGTCACAAATTCATGTTAATGAGGAAAAATGCATGCATTGGGTTGGATTTGAAACAACGGATCCCTACGCTATACCTGGATTACCAGACTAGCGCGTAAACTACCTGACTAGCAGTATTTTGTATTTTCAATTTTCTTCTACAATAACATCACAAGTATGTGCTTTATAATTTATCCACGTCGCCACTACCAGTGGGTAGGAATAGAGACGTACATACCTACCTGCTATTCAAAAACATACCCAAACAATCCAGTAGTATATTTCCGTAGAACTTTCCACTGCTTTCATTTACCTTTGTAAATGAAAAATTTCCAGAAATGAGAAACTTCATCAGAAATATTTTCAGAACAAAAAGCAAATGTGTTAGCAATAATAACAATATGAGTTTAACCCAGTCGTTGTGTTGGGGGGGGGGGGGGTGATGGAATTTGCACAAGTATTTAGCTCTGGAATGAAATGATACGAGTTTATTCTGAATGTGGTTTTGATGGCAAAACTTTTTATGAAATATTTTTGAATCAGAAGAAATGAGAAGTGGAAAAGTCTTGTGTAGGCCTTTGAAAGGTCTGTTACGTTCGCTTGTTTTCGAGATGTATGATTCCTTGCGAACAAAGAGTATCTAATGAAATGGGTTTGGTTTAACTTTATAGACATTTGTCTCTATTGAGACTATAACTATTGTTATTAGGAATTTATGTTTAATCATAAATGTCGATGTTGATCTCGATTCAAAATTTCACAGGTACCAAGAAGTTGAGTTCTTCCCTTAATATTCAAATCTGAAGTAATTTTGATCAACGATATAGTTAAACATACTTGAACAATTCCATCATGTGAGAATTTTTTCAGAAAATTTTACAGATAAATTTTACAGCATTGCACTACTGATTTAATCATTGATTTCTTCTTTTTCATTACAACATATCTTCGTCTCCTTCTATCTCCTTTGCTTCCCCTTCTTTCTCTCGCTCTAACATGCCCTGTTTCCCCCCAAAATCATCTCTTACTTTCACAACCAAAATCAAGCATGCGAAAACTCTTTGTTTGAGATATTGCGGGAAAAAAAACAATTAAAAGATTTTAAAATTCATTAGTTAAAATTACGAGACGTTCGTCTCATATTTTGCGCGCATAAATCTTCCTCCTCCTCCTTCTTGCCTTAACCTTTGCCCCCAACCCCCCCTCCCCCCTTCACTTTATTAAATAAGAAGGATGCATTTGAAAGAGGAACACATTTGACCAATTTTGTTCGGTAGCAAGGAAAAGGGGACACGGAGGACTGTAGAAAAGCCGTGGCCTTTCAATATATGTAGTTAGTTTTCTAATTTGAGCAGTGGACTAATTCGACTATGATGGGGCTAATATGGTTCCGTTCACTTACATGGACTGATAGAGGTGTACTAGTATATATGCCAAAGACAAACCTATTAAAGGAATTCCTATAACTGTAAGAGGAGACCTGTAAGTTGGAAAATTGTATTTCTTTGATGACATCTCTTTCCTCAAAGAAAGAGAGTTAGACCAAAGATGAGACGGAGAGACAAAGTTGAGGACGACCTAAGAGAGAAAAACTGGAGAAAAGAGGACGCACTTAATATAAGAATAATAAAAATATCGCCTTATTTATACTGACCGATAAGGACTTTTAAAGTCCCAGTATTCCAGCAGTAAGCCCAAGACATATTATTATGTGGTAAAAATCCCAAATGGGAGGATAACTTGTCATGTCCCGACTGGGTTTTGAACCCACGACCTCTGGAACTTCTGAATTCACAGAGTGCCGCCTTTACCACAGAGCCATCTTTTCAAATTTGGTTATTTGTAACTACTTAGGGTGGACTACCATGAGGTTAACTCTTCTCCTGATCGTCCACAATGAAAAGGGTGACCAATTTATTCGAGATAGCTAGATCGATCAGGTGCCGGTCGGTGGTTTGAGCTCCAAGTATGGTAAAGATTTTGGCTACAACCGAGTAACTACACCCGAGTAACACGAGGCATGGCCTGGATTCGGCGCCACCGAAGATTACAATATACGAGGTTATGTGAGTAATAATGTGTCAGTAGATTGTTATTAACACAACACGTTTGATAACTTTCATTTTTCTAGGGTCAATTAGTCATTTGCCAACAATGTTTATTTTACATTACTCGGATTATTAGGACATGAGTACAGTTTATAAACTGACTGGGTGAGGTTAGTGTGGGTAGCTGGTATGATTCCCAGCGAATGGAGGGTAAAACCCCCGTCCTAATCCAGGACGTTAAATCAAATAGAATCGTTGGCATTAGGAAGGGCATCCAGCCGTAAAAAAAAATGTGCCAAAACCAATCAACCTCAACCATGAGGTTGAACAACGTCGATTCTGCTTGAGCGGGATAAGACAAAGTAAAAGAGGAGTACAGTGTTTATAAACTCGATCCGCTTTTGGACAGACATTCATGATCAGCCTTAGCTCTATCATCTTGAATCCTACCATGTCTCGTCCCGTGTGCATCCCCTGAAAGTTCAAGTCCCCCCCCCTTTTCGTTTAATAAAGAAACATCAGCGCGTCGCTCGTATTAACGTTTTTTACACACGATAAACTCGCTAAATTATGAAAATAATTTATAATATATTAATTCAAACCCGTGTACTATTTGGAAAACATTAAGACTCCTCATGAACCTTATGTATATAAATTTAAAAAAAAAAATATTTCCGAAATCCTCGCTGGAGAAAGGGCTTTCAGAGTTATTCGGTGCTGGAGTGAGATGCTTACGAATGCTTTCAGTTGAAATGGGGAGTTGTATATAGCAGGATGAGGTGTATTAAATTAATTTGTATTTATTATTATTAATATCAGACGTCGAGTATACAAAATTATATTCCACCATGGGGAAACATTAGCCCTTCCCTGCTTTGGGGAAAGTTTCAGTAATGCGCCATCTAATATTAGGAACATCTTGTATTCTGCGTGGCGGTGGAGGTTCAGTTCATAATAAGAAGATATGTTCATAATTAGGAACTCTGAAAAGGAGTCAGAATTTATATGCAGCATGTACAGATTGTTCAGTGCCTTGTATTCCATTATCAGGTCATGAACCACGACTTGCATCAGCTGTAGGCTTTAGAGATTTCCGTACATCAAAAGTACAAAATGAATCCCTAGTGTGGGGTAGTTGTTGCATTAAATATATTATATTACATATTATGTTACCTATTGTACCTATTATGTACAATAATATTATGAATGCAAATAAATTACAAAAATCCCATTGTTGTTATAATTTACTATAAATATTGTGAGACTTCTATGATTTTTTTAATGAACATTTGTTTGAAGAGAGGTCTATCTCTATAACAATCAAAGTCATAGGTAAACAGATATTTACCTATGTTTACTGATATGTCTTTAAAAGATATTTATACCTTTATACTTTAGTAGATAAAAACAAAATAAATACAAATACGTACCATTTACAAAGAAAACCTTAATATAATTCCTACACATATACGGTGTGTTTATATATGGTATGAAGCACTTTCGCCCTTTTTTTTGGACTTGACCCCCCCTAAACTTCTCACTTATCTCTTTATACTGATATACTGATATAGCACGTGGCCACTTTTCTGAAACACCCTGTATATACACTATACATTATAGGTATCTAGAGGGGTACAGATTTTGGTGTGGGAACAGATACAAAACTCACCAGATGGATGGATGATACCTACTTTGAAAAGCCCCAACAACAACTTGAGTATTAAAAATTCACCGACATCCGTTGGAGCGTTTATTTTTTCATAAATATGAAAATCCTTCCTGCAGGATAAATGCTGTGATTCTTCCTGTGGTGTGTTTTCATACTTCCTGTTCTCGCCACCAATTTCATTTATCCTCCCCTAATCTCTTGATAAGCCTCCCTCTCATCTCCCTCCTCCCTCTCATCCGTCTCATTTCCCTCCCACTCGTTTTCGCCCTCTCTCTCTGTCTCTTGTATTTTCATGAATCACTCTTTTGCTCTCACCCTGATTTTCTTCTCTCTCTGTCTCTCTCCTTCTTTGTCTCTTGTTTTTTTTTTTTTTTTTTTTTTTATCCATCACTCTCTTGCTTCCATCCTGATTTTCTTCTCTCTCTCTCTATCTCACTTTCTTTTTTTTTCAATACATAACTCTATTGCTCCTTTCCTGATTCTACCCTCTCTCTCTCTCTTTCTCCCTCAATTTCTTTTACCAAGTCTCTCTCTTTCCTAACTAAAAGGCTGTGTTATTGCCTATGGCAATCTCTTCCACCCAACCCTTATTCTATCCTCTCAATCTCTCCCTTTCTCTCTCAGCTCTCTCTCTCTCTTTCTCTCTCTCATTCTGTCTATCTCTCTCTCTCTCATTCTGTATCTGTCTATCTCTACCTCTCTCTTTCCCCCAATTATTTTTATCAACTCTCTCTCTGTATGTCTATCCTGATTTTACCCATCCCACTCCTTTCCTCCCCTCTCCTCCCCATATCTGTTACAGTATTCTCATATCCTCCTCCCTCCCTTTTCCTCCTCTCTCCCCTTTCCCCTACCTACCCTATCTTCCTCCTCTCCTATCCTCCTACCTCCCCTATTCTCATCCCGCCCCTATCTTCTTCTCTCCCTTAGACTCCTCCCTCTCCTATCTTCTTCCCTCCCTTATCCTCCTCCCTCCCCTATCCTGCTCCCTCTCAATTTTCCTTCTTCATCCCTCCCCTCCTCTCCTCCTTCCCCTATCCTCCTCCCTCTCACTTTTCCTTCTTCCTCAGGTTTTCTATCACGAGAGAAATGCACCAGGGACGCTTTAGGGCGGAGTGACAGGAAATTGATTGGGGAGGCACAGAAATCTGAGAGGATCACATATTTCGGACTCTAAAAGTGTTTGAATTTATCTGTTTTTATTTAGTCCGGGCACGTAACAAATTCTTTCTAAACGACCCGAAAAGAAATTTACAGAATTATACTTATTCATTTTCCGAGAAAAAAACACCAAGTTTGAACACCATTCAATCGTATGGGTGTTACGAGGCTATTCAAGTAGCCTAGGTACCGTATATTACAATAATAATTCAATATGTTTGTTTTTTTTTTAAGTCTCCTTAGTTCATTCGAGGTAAATGGTATCAAAAAAAAAAAAAAAAAAAAAAAAAAAAAAAACACACCCAGCCTTTCGTGCTGCGTCCTCTATAAATATTTTTGATCTCTGTAGAGAATTTCAAGTCTCTAGCTCATGCCGTTCTTGAGATATTTTGTTTACAGACTGACAGACAGATAGACAGATAGACACACGGCTGAAACTTTGGATTTAATCTTTGGGGACCCTAAAACTTGTTTTAGCACTGAAAACTGACTATCGCAAATTTTGGGTGATTCCATTACTTTCCTTTCTATTATGATAAGGAAACTAAAAAGATTAACAACATAGATAAAATATAAACCGATGTCCTAACTAAAGAACGGGGTTATTTATACTGAAGAATGAGAAGTCAGTCACCGTGGCAGAGTGAGTTAGCGCGCTAAGCATTGCACGCATGGTGACCTGGGTTCGATTCCCAGCGGGGCAGGAATTTTGCTTCTCTGGAGTTGGATGTTCGGGGTCCACTCATAGCTCTTGAGGAAAAATGAGTAGCTGCTTTAATGAGCGCAGCGACCAGTGGCGGAATTATAGGCAAAAATACGATATTAGGATATTAAAATATATGGAAAAAGTCCTATAATTCTGCGCTACCCACTAAGAATTGTGATATAATAACACAAAGAAACACATTATTAAAAAAAATTATAATGAAGAACGAGTCCTAGCTTAGAGAATAACACATACTAACGGCACACATTGAGAGACATCCGGAAAAATAACATCCACTTGTGTTGACGAGTCCTCATAATCCCACCACACATCCAAGCCACAGTGGTACCAGAAAAAGTAAAATGTTTTCCGAAAGACTTAAGTTTATATTCTAATGAGCTTATTTTCAGCTCCTCGCCCAAGCTCCTTTTTTCACTCCCTTTTTTCTCACTGTCGCTTCTTCTTTTCATCTTTTTCCATCCTTTCCCTCCAGTTTTCTTTTTTATTTTGTTGGTATTTTTTGTCTCTTTCTATTCCATTCTTATGTGCTTCATCATTCTCTCGTTCTTTTTCCCCTTCATATTTATCTAACCTCAGCCTCTTTTCATTTTTCTCTTCGTTTTAAGTACTTCACACATTGTATATTATTTTCTTTAAATGTAGTTAAAATATTATTGAAATTTCAGCATAGAAGTGTTTTGTTTGATAAAAAAAAAAAAACTTTCTGTTGAAAATTAAGAGCGGAATTATTAGACGTTTTTGTAATACCTCTGTGGCGCTAAGTCACGGATTGCGTACTGTGTAAGATAGGGAAAACCGACGCTTAGCAATGACTTGAGTGATAGAATGAATCGGACTATAAAGAGATCAAACTTATTTCACCTTAATACTGTGTTGTGTACTTATCACTTTCAAAGATATGAAATTATGGTAAATAGCTTCATAATTCTACGTAGGTAAAGTTAAGATAAAGCTTGATTCTTGGGTACTATTGTGAAGTTTGTCATCTCAAATACATAGAAACAATTTGGTACAGAAGTATCAACAGCTTCTCTCAAATTGAACTTGCATGTACCCTACAAAGAGTCGTTTCCACCGAAAAAGCAGCGAAACAAAATAAAAGTGGGAATTTTAAAAGGTGCGCTAAGTAAAAACACGAGCTAGCACTTAAAACACAAAAAAAAACTTTCTGGTTATAAATTCTAAACTTGGGAAACTTCTTGTGTGGTGTAATTACCACACAGAGAGCGGGCTGAACATGTAGTACCATCTTTATATCTCTTAAACGTGGTACTTGAAGAAGTATCTCAAGTAGTACCTACCTAAGTAGTGAAATATGTCTTGTTTTGTTCTTTTTATCGCTCAAGCTCGGGGATGTGCCCTAGAATAAACTTAACTCCAACTGTAATGTTTCAGAATAAACTAACTGTGAACTATAATCCATTATTCTAACTTCTTATCTTCTGAGAGATCGCGTCAGGTTTCCTTTCTCCTCGGGTGGCATTAAGATAAATATTGGCTAATTAGGTATATTTATTTATATTTTCGTGTACTAGTGAACTCCACTTTGTGAGAAAGAGAGGAGAGAGAGATCTTGAAAAGAGACAAAAGCTAAAGGAAATGAACCAAGATCTGAAAATATAGGGACAGGAAGAAGATGTTTAAGAAAGCTTGGATAAAGATGAAAAAAGGAAATTACTCTTATCTTATAAAGCAAAAGTAGTTGTGGTAGATTTCGAAAGTCTTATACATATTTATAAACAAAATTATAAAAGTCATGTTCGAATATCTTAAAGAGGCTCTGGGTGCCTCACTTGGTTCAGAATTTGATAGGGAAAATTCAGGACTCCAAAGAACATTATTAATGATCTTGGTAGATAATGGTCTTGCTAAAGGTACCTACATCATTTTTTGGTCCTGTTTTGACTTCAAAGTATCTATGGGTGTCTATTGATATCAACATTTTTTTTTTTCTCGTGTGTCCAGTTTTTTCTGTCTCAGGAACAGTCCAATGTTTTCTAATAGATATACTATTATAATAACCCCAATGTATTCTAGGATTACCGGGTATAACACCTCCTGCTGGTGTCTTCCATGTCGATATGTTTGTCTTGGACTCTCTGCCTCTTCCTCTCTCTCCTTGCTCCGGTTCTCATCTTTTATTCTTCAGCATTGCACTGTGAGTACTAGCGAAATTATTTAATTCCTTTTTATATTTTCTCTGTCAGCTTCCATGAGGCACTCAAGCTTAAAAGCTCAACGCTTCAATAAGCTCCTGGAGGAATGCTTTCTTCTTCTTCTTCTCTTCCCTATTCTTCTTCGCCTTCTTTTCTCTCTTCCTTCTCTCCTCTCTCTTTCTCCCTCCTTCCCTTCGCCATAATGATACGTTTATGTTCTCTCTCTCACGTTACACACAAGTACAAGAAAGAAATGTCTCTCCGTGTTTTAAATTGAATTTCAATAAATTTGAATATGTAATTTTAGAATTGAGCAACATATCATTACCGTAACATATCTATTACCTTTCGTCATTTATTGATCGGGAATGGGAAGTAATTTTATCTGCGAAACTAGCACAGGATAAATTAAAATGAGTGAATGGAAAAATATAAGATATTAGTGACTGTACCCTTAGAGAAGAATGGGGATGAATCCAATTTAGAATGAACTAATGTAAAGATATCATGAGCCAGCGTGGATGGCGCGTTGAATGCACCGGTTTTCGTAAGATCACCGAAGTTAAGCAACTTCCAGCGAGGTGAAGAGTTCGTGATGCTGGCATGCCGGCCCAACTCAAGCTGGGTGAGGTCAATGTGTTTAGCAGGTTGGTGAGTTTCCTGCGAGTGGAGGGTAACACCCTGTGATATGACCAATTGACCATGCATTTGAAAGCGACGTTAAACCCAAAAATAATAAAAATATAATGGGGCCCAGGACTCTGAGTGTTATACTCTTTAAATATTTGTTCATATAAAAAAATTGGTAGTTTATTTAGTTTAGCTAGCCATTTAGTGGCTTACTTAGGTACTAACTTCTAATAAATAAAAAATTAATAAAAGAAATGAAGAGAAGTGATGTGCTATACTCTCTTGATGAAGAGAAGGTTGCAGCAGACTTAAATGCCTCCTCTCCTATCTGAGTTGCCACTGACTTCACTCATGTTGAACACAGAGACTCGGGCTCATAATAGAAAAGTGCATGTGTTGTTGTTCTTTTCCAATGCCTAGAGTTGACGATCAGGCCATTTTCTTGCATTATGTCCTTTAAATTTAAACAATGCTTGCTTCTGAACGGAATGACTTCGAATCCCATCCAGTGCATGAATTTTTCCTCATTAATTTGAGTTGTGACCACATAATAATAAAACTATGAGGGTTAGGTGGTAGAAAATGCTCTGAGCATCAACCTGGCCTGGTGATTAGCTTCCACTGAAGAGTATTATTATTATTTTATACTAAAAAGAGCAATTCATAATGGTCCTAGGCCAATCACAACCAACTATATCAAACATTATCAGACATAGCTAAGTAATATGTTGCATTTTATTATGTAAAACAAAATAAATGTAGGTGGTATATAATTACAAAAGAAAAATGATTGTGAGAGCTTTGAAAGACCACATAGCCAGCGTTGATGGCACATTGAATACCCCAGTTCTCGTTCTGTCACTTAAGTTAAGCAACATACAGCGAGGTTAGGTCTTGGACGGGTGACCTTTCAAACTTGAATCCTCATGATGCTGGCTATTCCCGGCCACACTTAGGCTGGGTGAGGTTAATTTGAGTAGTAGGTTTGTGAGTTTTCAGTCAATGGTAGATTGGTAGATAAAATCCTCGTCGTGATATGACCATCCAGTTGAAAAAACCCATCGTATGGTGATCGCAACCTTAGAGAAGGTCTTGTATGATACTCTACTCACAACCACAGACCGAAGAAAAGAAGCAGAAGACATGGAGGAACCACCCTGGTGAGTAGCATTGTGGTTACAGACTTGGATGAAGTTATTATCACATTTCTAACTAGGGAGAGAGAAATAGAGACACACAGAGCGAGAGAGAGAAATGACTGGGAGAGAGTGTGAGTGAAAGGGAGAGATAGAGAAAGAGAGAAAGAAAGAGAAAGAAAAAGAGAGACAGACAAAGCGAAAGACAGACAGGACTAGGGAAGAGAGAAAGAAGAGGGAGAGAAGAACAAAGAAAGAGGAAGAGAAAAAACGTAAGAAGAAGACATGAGAAGGTAAGAAACAATCATACGAGGATAATTAACAGAAACAAAAAGAGAGAGCGAAACAAAGAGAGAGGATAGAAAAATGGAAAAAAATGAGAATGGGAAGAAAAATAAAAAGAGAGACCATGAGAAGACAGAAAATATGGGAAAATATGAGAATGGGAAAAAAGATAAATAGAGAGAAAGAAAGACACAAAGAAAAGAGATGGAAAAGTAACCCTAAGAAGAAAGGAAGAGGAGAGAGAAGGAGAGAAAAAAGTGAGGGAGAAAAGAGAGGATAGGAGATTAAGAGAGTTTGGAAAGGAAAAGGGCGAAGATTCATAGAATAAGAGAGGGAGAGAGAGAGATAGGAGGAGAGGGAGGGAGATAGGAAGAGAGTAGAGAAAGAAAGGAAAGTGTCCCATCTGTTAAGAAGGAGATGTAAAATAAAGTATTTTTACTAAAATATAATTATTTAACATTTTAGTCCCAGCTTTCTGTCATTGCAGAGCTAGTTAATATTCATTTTATTCAGCAAGTACATTTTGGAACAAACCTACCTAGCATGGAAATGTTGACTCAGAGGGAATCACACTGTTTTTGTGACATTTATTCTTCATAATCTTGTATCTAATTTCACATGACGAATCCTCAGATAATTAGAGCAAATGAGCTCGAAACAGCTGTCCAGGTATGTTCTGATATTCATGTACATCTAATCCCCCAAAAAACACTACGTGTAAAAATAATCGTCAAGTGTTGGAATGATTAAAAAGAACTGATATCAAAAACGTCAATTTTCTATGTGTTGAAGGAATTATTTTTTTACGTAATAAGTCTCTTGATAATTCAACCAAAATAATAGCCTCACAACAACAATACACCTTTGAGCAAACTTCGATTTGGTAATTTGAGAATTTAACCAAAAAATAGCTACACAACAAAACAATGCTCTTGTAAGAACAATGTTGCATAATTACAGAACCATTGTTCTTACAAGAGCATTGTTTTGTTGTGTGGCTATTTTTTGGTTAAATTCTCAAATTACCAAATCGAAGTTTGCTCAAAGGTGTATTGTTGTTGTGAGGCTATTATTTTGGTTGAATTATCAAGAGACTTATTACGTAAAAAAATAATTCCTTCAACACATAGAAAATTGACGTTTTTGATATCAGTTCTTTTTAATCATTCCAACACTTGACGATTATTTTTACACGTAGTGTTTTTTGGGGGATATCACTACTTTTTGATTTAAATGAAATCCTCTGATAGATGAAATAGAAAGTAATCAATAGATATAAGAAAAAGACTTTTATTTTAAGGTTTTTGTGATACGCAGTAATATTATAAGACTATCATATAAAATGTTGGGTAATTTATATTGAACTAGTGCCGTCTTGAGATACAGGGTCGGACGTCCTGCCTAATATCCATATATTTTGACGTATAACTCGTTAACCGTAAATTCCAGAAAAATGAAGTCTGTTGATAATAACTCCTTGTGGTAAAACCTTTCGAACAAGTTAAAATTTGATTTGTTTTTTCGATATTTTTTTTTTTCGTCCGGCTGCCTGACGAAACCGACCAGAAACTAACATCAATAACATCAAGAGTGTAAGTCGAGTTATGAATTGTTCGACAGGTCTTGCCATAAGGTCTTCTTATAGACAAATTTCATTTTTCTATAATTTACGGTTAACAAGATATACGTCAAAATATATGGATACGCAGTACGTCCGACCCTGTATCTCAAGAACGGCAAGTCGTAACTCACTGAAATTTGTTGTAATGAAATTCTCTCAATGAAACCTTTAGACAATATTCCACAAGACACACCATTCTATTTAAGATTTTGAAGTTGGTCCATTTCCAGCCTGACTGGGGCTGTGTAGATATACGGGTTTTAGCGTTTTTTGATATTTTGAGTCGTTTTCGAGAAACCCAGGCTTGGGCGAGACTTTATGGATGCCCTGTATTTGTAGGTAGTTATTTGTAAATTTTGAATGAGATCTACGTAATTTACGATTCAAAATACAAAAGTATTGATCCAAATAAATGCTTTGTTTAGACTGTCAGTGGCCAGCCTCCGCGGCGTAATGGTTGTAACTACTGCCCGTAGTCCAGACATTTCGAGTTCCATTACCGGTTGTTGCAGACTTTTCTAATATTTTTTTCCCCTCTAAACACGTGAGTCTGGAATCACAGCCCTCCAAGCTGGGTGAGGTAAATGTGGGTAGCTGGAACGATTCCCAGCGAATGGAGGGTAAAACCCTCCCCTGACTAGTTCAAATCAGGACGTTAAAACCAAAATACAATCAACTGGTCACAATCGTTTTAAAATGAGGTTGGTGTGATAAATGGTGCTTCTTTTGTGGGACTTAAACCAGTGCATAATAATGAAGAAAAAAACATACTTATTTAATCTTAAAATCCATTAACAATAATTCATAAATAATCAACTAGTGTTTTAACCTTGTATTGAAAAATTAGTAATGAACTCGTTATAAAACGGACAATTCTGTTTCGTGGTTTTGTTTACAATACAATTTTAATTATTTTATGTACCTACGTATATGACCAATTCGATCTTGGTAAAATAAAGAGAGAAATGAAAGTGCCGAGTATTATTATGTGTTCAGAAATGTTGACCCATATACAGGGTGTCCCACCAAACTTGGACACCTCAAATTACTCGGCCCCTGAAAGAGTTTTTGAAAAATAAAAAAATCTAGGGTACATGTGCTAATTATGCGGTTTCAGTCATGAAATTTTTTTTATACAGGGTGGTTCAAAAGTCAGAAATTGAGGTGTCAACTTTCGATTTTTAAATGGATCGACCTGAATTTTATTTGATAATTTTACTTCTAAATGGTTCTTAAGTACTTTTTTAAACAAAAATATTACATACAGGGTGGTTTTTTTTCGACCAATTTTTTTTCTAAATCTTGAATAACTCAAGTTCGGTTAATTTTTTCGATAACAAGAATAGAATGTGTTTGTGTAATGAATACACGCTCTTTCAATTGGCATCAAAAATTTTTATACAGGGTGGTTCTCAAGTGAAATAATGACTTGATTTTTTTAAAACCGAGTTTTTTTAATTTTTTATTTAGGATTAATAATTCTCGTCTAATTTTACACATTTTTCGTTAGTCATATCGAAAAACAAAACTAAAGTGTTGTACAGGGTGAGACATAATTTTTTTGTAACACCCTGCATATGGGCAGTCAAAGAGACGCAAAATTCAATATAAAGACTAAATATGCAAGAAAAACTTTGATTTTTAATTAAACAAAAAAGTTATGGTGTTTTAACTAATATTGTCGCATGGACCACCCTGTAGATATTTTCTTAAACTATCATGTAGGTACTCTAAGTTGTATAAAATTCAACGAAGACTTCGAATCATGTGGGAAAAACAAGTAAAAAACACGAATTTGAAGCCACTTTCAATTTGGTGTCCACACTGAGTGTTTTAAAACTTGAAAGAAAAAGTAGGTAGGTGTAGACACAAAATTGAGCATGGCTTTTTGGATTCATTTTTTTTCTTTCAGATTTGGACTCCTCGTTGAATTTTAGACAGTTTCGACTACCCATATGATGGTTTAAGAAAATATCTACAGGGTGGGCCATGCGACAATATTAGTTAAAACACCATAACTTTTTAGTTTAATCAAAAATCAAAGTTTTTCTTGCATATTTAGTCTTTATATTGAATTTTGCGTCTCTTTGACTGCCCATATACAGGGTGTTACAAAAAAATTATATCTCACCCTGTACAACACTTTAGTTTTGTTTTTCGATATGACTAACGAAAAATGTGTAAAATTAGACGAGAATTATTAATCTTAAATAAAAAATTAAAAAAACTCGATTTTAAAAATAATTAAGTCATTATTTCACTTGTGAATCACCCTGTATAAAATTTTTTGATGCCAATTGAAAGAACGTGTATTTATTACACAAACACATTCTATTCTTTTTATCAAAAAAATTAACTGAACTTGAGTTATTCAAGATTTAGAAAAAAAATTGGTCGAAAAAAAACCACCCTGTATGTAATATTTTTGTTTAAAAAAGTACTTAAGAACCATTTAGAAGTAAAATTATCAAATAAAATTCAGGTCGATCCATTTAAAAATCGAAAGTTGACACCTCAATTTCTGACTTTTGAACCACCCTGTATAAAAAAAATTTCATGACTGAAACCGCATAATTAGCACATGTACCCTAGATTTTTTTATTTTTCAAAAACTCTTTCAGGGGCCGAGTAATTTGAGGTGTCCAAGTTTGGTGGGACACCCTGTATTTGCCTAACTTCGAGTTGCTAAACATGGTGTCATTTCAGCATAATCGGTAGATATAAACAGAAGAAGTGAGAAATTGTACTAGATATACATTTAATAATTATGAATTAATAGGCAAGCATATATCCATGGAATATACCCTGAAAATTTCAGCTCGATCGGACAAAAATGCAACTTATATCACGTTTCATACATAGGTAGATAGATAATTAGATTGTGACAAATAAATGTTGATCGAGTGAAACCATAGTCACTTCGTTCGAAATTAAATGGTCATAGGAGGTTGACTCAAACTAGCAACTACTGTTTTTTTTTTTCTCACGAGAATACCGGACATCCAAAGTACAGAGTAAAAAAAAATCTACCTAGGCGGGATTCGAACCCAGGTCACCTTGCAAACTTTGTAATTTACCTACACCAGTCGACGACCACCATAGAGACTGCTTAATACATAATATTTTATTATATTTATCATATTTTGATCTGCAAATCAATATTTTTGCTTATTACTGGCCAATATTTTATACACTGCTCATAATAATAATATAGATCTAGTTTACCTCTTGATGTAGAAACCTTTTAATGAATTTATGAAACGTTATTATTCCCTCTCTAGCAAAGCGGTCTGTTGGCAGCTTGGATGAAGCAAAGACGATTGAGTTCCACCCATATTTTAAGTTCTATGTGCGGCGAAGATTTTTTGTTACTCTCATTAATCTTAATTCAGTTTTTTCTTTTAGTGTCTCACACTGTCGTTGATTTTTCTAAAATTTTATTTACATCGTATTATAATTTTCCGTAATTAGACCTTTAGAAGGACCTTCAGTCATGCACGTGGGATAACTAGGCGTGGCTCCAGGGTTCATTATAGATATTCCTTTAGAGGACTTTAAATACTTTTCTACTTGTTTCAACCATCTGAAATTAAGTGATCTCATTCCCTATGACTAGACCTTTCTAAAAACACCAGAAATACATCTCTAGGATAACAATAGACGGCTCTGGGCTCCATAATAAGTATTCCTTTCAAAGGCTATAACTCAAGTTCGGTCCAGTGTAATACTTTAACTATATTTTTATATTTTTTCCTATGGTAAGACCTTTCGAAAAATACCACGATCGCAGCTCCAAGATAACCAGGGGCGGCTCTGTGCAACTTTCCGGTTTTTTTTTTAGAAGGCTATATCTCCTATCTTATAAAAAATAAATACTTGAAACTATAAAAGGTATGCAAAGATAAAAATTCCCTATTCAAAAACGTAGCTCACGTCTTTCCACGATAAGCACACGTTGCTGTACCCTTGACAGAAAATTGGTCTGAAAAAAAAAAAAAAAACCCCGTATGAATAATTTCATGAAATTCAAGATTTTACGCGTGGCCAGAAAACGACTTTAACTGAACGTAGGAACCTCGCGCTTTCGTGAAACACAATCTATTTTCGCGTCTCATTACGAATTTGAAATAAAAATTGATAAAAGTTTGCGGGAAGTGTGCGAAAACAATAAAACAAAATACATATAAACTCTGTTTCGTGTTAATATAGGCCGGTAGGCTGGCGCTGCTTGACGAGCGCTCGCCTCCCGGCGAGCTTGATACAACTTCTCACTTTTGTGGATAAGGCGCTAGTCTGGTAATCCAGGTATCGTAGGGATCCGTTGGTTCGAATTCCACCCAATGCATGATTTTCACCTCATTCATTTGAGAATATGATCACATAATAATAAGACTCTGAGGGTTATGTGGTTGAAAATGTTTTAAGTCCTAACCTCGCCTGGTGGTTAAGTTACACTGAAGAGTATTACCTATTATTATTATTATTTTCGCACTGCTGAGCGACTCACTAAAATTGTTACTTCTTCTTCTTCTTTTACTTTGTCTTATTCCGCTTGAGCAGGGTCGACAATGTTCAACCTCATGGTTGATGTTGGTTGGTTTTGGCACATTTTTTACGGCTGGATGCCCTTCCTAACGCCAACGATTCTATTTGATTTAACGTCCTCGATTAGGACGGGGGTTTTATAATCCATTTGCTGGGAATCATACCAGCTACCCACATTAACCTCACCCAGCCTGCGCAGGGCCAGAAATGCCAGCCTCACATGCACGGAGGTAACAGAACTTTCTGTGTGAAAAATCTGCTCCGACCGGGGATCGAACTCAGGAACTCAGGATCAAACTTCGTTGATGGCATGAATAATCAGAACTATTACCTGCTGATGAGAACAAATAAGCTCGAAACAGCTGTCCAGGTATTTTCTGATATTCATGTACATCTAGTACAACTTCTCACTTTTCTGTTTATACTGATTATACTGATCTCTGGACTACGGGTAGTAGTCACAACCATTACGCCACAGAGGCTGGCTAAACTCACTAAAATTGTCACATGATGATCAAAACAAACCAAATCGACTTACAATTCCACTCTGTTTTGCAAGATGTACACACAGTACTGTATGAAAAGCTTGCTGAAATGCTGAATAAACACCACAGAGCTCCGCGATATTTTCCAAGAAAACAACAGATGGAAAACCCCCATCGGCTATTGAAAACATAATCATAACAGCGGGGGAAAAAACGCAAATATTTTTTTATTTAAAATCTCAAGAGAACGTAGCTAATTTTTTAACAAAATCTCTGAACCAAATGGGAAAACCTTGTTTGCACGTATCCACGCTTGTTTCCGTCATTTCTGATGCTTGGTTTCCCCATACAATACGTAATTTAATAATTTATTAATGTGCATTGCGCTGAGGGAGTGCTATACACTATTCCTTTAATGCCGAGAATTAACAAAGCGAGGAGGGATGTATAAAAATGTGAATTAGGGTGATGAGTACTAACGATTTCAAGAAGTTAAATATCTGGATTTGGTTAAACCTTTCCTCCGTCCTTCCCAATGGATCTACAAGTTTTATATTACACTTTACGAAAATACATTGACTAGCAAATTTAGAGGAACGCATAGGTTTATTCTCGTATAACATGTCTATTTCTTGTTGGAGAAAAATATTTTGGTAATATAGCAAAGACATGAAGGCCAATTTTCATAATTGAACGAAGTTCTTGTAATTGTCAACCTTTCCCATACAGTTATGGAAATGAATGTAATTATTTTTAATAAATTATAATTTTTAATAAATTATAATTTAAAAAAAAAAAACAATAAAAAATATCAGCACATTGGTAAGATTCGCACATCACATTCATTCGACAGAGATTCTGTAGTGTGTTACCCAGCTAGAGCTGGTAGGAACCGAATCCCCTACTAATGTAAAAGGTAAGTATGCACTACATAATTATATGTTTTATTTCCTCATACACCTGCCAGCTTGAATAATATATGCACGAACACAAATGTACTGCACAATAATACACATCAAGAACTGGAGCACCAGTAATTGTTGCGAAATCTACGTCATCGGTAAAACCCTCATCATTGTTTATACCTTCGCAAAATCAATACGGGTATAAATTAAAGTGCTACACCAGCTCAAGTATTACGCTCTCGAAGGCTTACGACACAGGTATAGAAAGCACTTTTTCAACAATAGAGCACTCAACAGGCATTCCAATAATCAACACACAAGTCCCCCAGCTACCCCGCCTAGTCAGGGTAGCAGCACAGTCAATATTGTTCCTCATTTTTCATACCCCGCAGAGGGTGGGGTGGGGGTGAAAATTTGATTCAATATTTCAAAAGCTAATGAAAATTAACATGGGTACTACATTGGGAGATTCACATTTATTTGAAAACAGGACATACAGATGGTGCACGCTCAGGATTGCTGCGTAAAGAACTCGATAATTTGTTATTGAAACTTTTGAAAATAATTTAGCTTTCAAACTTATCAATATTAAAACCTCTAATAAATACCCATGTATGGTAGTTATGGTAGTCATACCTATGTATGGGCGCTAGGCATTGCACGCACGGTGTCCTGAGTTCGAATCAATTTCAATTTCAATCCCCATTTAATATTACCATGGTCAGAGTAAAAGTATTAAGAGTGCATTGTATTAAGAGTGCCTTCTATGTATTTTACCTAACCCTACTATATTGTTGAGGCATGTCCTTCTATGTATTTTACCTAACCCTACTGTCAGACACTCAAATAAACACTGATAACAGAGGTGACTGTTACTGGTTCAAAACAATGTTTCCATAATATTTTATAAGGATTTTTTGGCGGAATGAAAGTGGGACTTTTTGTTGGAAGAAAAGTGGGATTTTTGGTGTGGGATCAAAACTTGATAGTGTGTTTTGGGACGAATCGGGTTATGGCCGAATCAGGTTGTGTTTTTTTGTGTTTTTTTTTGGGCCGAATCATGCTATGGAAAAGGTCTACTCAGGTAATTTGGGCCGAATCGTGAAGTTCCCATTGTCATAGTCACCTTTACCTGAGGACTCTGACTTTTACATAAACACTCATGATTGGGTATGGGTATTAACTAGAATTTTTTTAATGAACATTTATTGAAATAAAGGTATGTATAAAGTAGATCTAGAGATTCCAGACGTTGCGTCGGGGGTTCGAAACCCAGCCCGGGACATAACAAGTTATTCTCTCATTTGGAATTTTTACCACATAATAATACGTCTTGGCCTTACTGCTGGAATAATGCGGCTTAATAGTCCTAATCTGGCAGTATAAATAAGGCCATATTATTATGTAACACTCAGGAGTCCTTGCCCCATAAACAACAGCCGTATTTATGAACAGAGAATTTTGTATCAGCAATGTCTCATTGTCTCAAGCAAGGTATTGACCAATAATATTAAAGGAAATCATGCTTTAGACATAGTTTAGACGCCGTTTTCTGTTCATAAATACGGCTGTAGGACTTTCACATTGGATTCATAAAATATGATGCCTACGTTATTATTCCTTATTCCGTGATGTGAGAGGAGGGCTCACGCATATTCCATCAACGTACAGAAATGCATTTAAAATGCACCCCCCCAGTTCCCCCACCACTGTTCCGACACGCACCCGTATATTAGACACCAAGTGCTCCATCAGTGTCTTGGCCCGGGGGGGGGGGGGGGGGGGGTGGGGGATAAGCCACATAGGTGGGAGGCTTGGGGGCACGACGAGACCTCCCTGGCCTGTTCAAATGTCTATGCACGTCTGGCGGATAAGGGGGGGGGGGGAAATGACGAGGGTAAATGACTAGGGGGGTGGGGGGGGGGGGCAAAAATGACGAGGGTAAATGAAATTCTCAATTAAACATTTTCTTGGCAACCCCTTCTTTCCATAATATATTGTACACGGGCGCTGTCGTATTCGCATCAAGAAAAATGGGGAAACGTCGAAATGAGACGGTGGAAGTAGGGGGCGGATGAAGAATGCGTTCTACAATAGTGCGTTTTTCTGGTGAAACGCATCAGGGTTGCGTTGCTAACATTTACAGTGTTGCCTGGTCGACGGATTTCAGTGTGAGTATGGTGTAAAAAAAAAAGATTTCGGTAAAAAATGGATTTATGTATTTTTTTTCTTTATATTGTTTAAAAGTCTGGCTGGGGTACTATAAACAGGGAGTAGATAGACCAGCGATCAGTCTGGGGGACTATGAACAGGGAGTAGATAGCCCAGCGGTCTGCCTGGGGGACTATAAACAGGGAGTAGACCAGCATTGGCTTGGTTCTGGGGGCCCTAGTCAATTGTTAGCCTCTTTGTAAAGACAGTGGTAGAAATGCTGAGTCATTTCTCCACTGTCGGGCTACCATCGTTCACGATGACGCCACCCTATGCTAATATGATGATTGTTTAAATTTGTCAATTTTTGTAATAATTAATTGTACTGTAAATAAATGGCTTTTTATATCTAATAAATAATTTAATATTAATAATGGAAGTTTTAAGAGAGTGAGTAACGAGAGGATTAACAAAACTGTTCTGAGAGTGTTGATTTTATGCTATTATGGTTAATCAGTAAAATCAATAAATAGTGTACATTTGAAAATAATATAAAATAAAATATGTACGGTCTTAGTGTCGAATTTTTAACAAAACTGATATCATCAAATGCCTTAATGATCAAAAATTTATCACTAAAATTTGGTTCAAGTTGTCGGACGTTGGCACATCTCGTGTAAGTTCTTAGGTTTATTATTCCTGATAAATTTACTCCAACTACTTACCTTCAGGTTGCCAGTTGCTGCCTTTGCCTTAACTAGTAGTGTTCTACTAGTTATATTAATCCCCCCAAAAACACCACTTCGTGGTTAAAAAAAGAAGAACGCCTCACTCAAAAGAATGATTATAATTAGCTAAAAATAAATGATATCAAATTGAGAACACCTTACCACCTTTATTTCTATATCTCTGCACTCCTCTCTGAATTTATTCCTCAAATGTGTATCTTTCTTTATCCTTTCTAGGAATCATCCCAAACTTGATTTCTCTTTAAATTTACTTGTTGCACGGCAATAAAAAATGGCGGTCGGAGTATGATTTTTCTGAACGTATTTGATTTGAATCGAGAAAATTACACCGCGACCGCCATTTTTTTTTGCCGTGCAACAAGTAAATTTAAAGAGAAATCAAGTTTGGGATGATTCCTAGAAAGGATAAAGAAAGATACACATTTGAGGAATAAATTCAGAGAGGAGTGCAGAGATATAGAAATAAAGGTGGTAAGGTGTTCTCAATTTGATATCATTTATTTTTAGCTAATTATAATCATTCTTTTGAGTGAGGCGTTCTTCTTTTTTTAACCACGAAGTGGTGTTTTTGGGGGGATATCAGTTCTTTTTGTACGAAAATATAGGTTCATACACGACTGAAACATTATGAATAACAAAAGTAAATAAGCTGGGAAAATGTGAATGTACCAAGTTGTCTTTTTTTTAAGATATAATTTTAGTAGTACGTATTTAATTTTTCTAAAGTCAATATCTATTTGGATCACAGATTTGGACCCCTGAGTCTCCAAAGTGAGTAAATAATATATAAATTTGCAATGCAAGACCTTTTGATTCTATACTCCACATGATTAGGTTTATCTTTCAATGCTAAATAGACCTCGGAGCCTCCTATGAGGGACACTAAAATACCTGGATTTACAAATGCCAAAGAAATTAATTTTTAATCACCTTATCAAGGTGAGGTAATGAGTTCTCTCCCGTTGACCTTTTCTTATCCGAATTCTCTCCGGCTTGTTGCAGGGGTCACCACGAGTATTTCTCCCGGAAAAAAGACCATGCTTTTTTACATTAGGTATTTAAGAAAATGAAAACTATAAAATTATCATTTTTATATAAGAATCGGCCCTTTATAAGGAAATCTTTCAAATCTCTAACTAATGAAAGGCAATGCCTTCAGTGTTTAGTGGAGTTAGGTAAAATACATAGAAGGCCATGCCTCAGGAATATAGTATATAGGGTTAAGGATAATACATAGAAGGCAATGCCTCGGGATTATAATAGGGTTAGGTAAATATATAGAAGGCCATGCCTTGGGTTTATCATAGGGGTAGGAAAAATACATAGAAGGCCATGCCTCAGGTCTATATAAATGTTCCTAGGTGTTTCGATTATAATTTTTATGCTAGGCCTAAACTATGTAGGTATAAAATCAGGTAAAAATGCAAGCAACGTGACGGGAGACAATTTGGTGTTGATAAAACCATGAGCGGGAGAGAACTCGGTTGTGAAGTCCCTTATCAATACCTCACGAGGTATGAGTGTACCCCGGACATAATGGACAGAGAAAAAAAAAAACTTCCCTCAAGGGGATCGAACCCAAGCCTAGTATGCTACCCACTTGTCCAAAGTCACTACTTTGTCACAACGTTTAATGAGTTATGAGAGCTACATAATTCATAATATTTTATCTCCATCCAACCATGATTGTCCAAAATCAATCTCGTAATGCCGCCACAGTTCATTATCCAATTCTGCAACTTCTAAAATTTTCCTCGCGAGGGTAATGGGGTCGTCATGAAGATCAAATATAAAGATCGGTAAAACAAAACAACGTTAAGCCCAAATTGAAAATATAGAGCTAAAAAATTTCGTCCCGCCAGGATTCGAACCCATGCTGACTGGGTGGCAGGTCGAGCATGCTACCAATAGACAAAGTTATCTTCTACAGAAACGGACGGAAAATGAACTAAATTAATACTTGGAAACTTAAACTTTAAAATTTTGCAGTGAGAGAGTGAGGTCATCTCGAAAAATACATACTGGCCAAGATCTGACCACTTAGCTAAGAATTCGAAGGTACCTACCCGCCAAAGAAAATGAAAAGGCCACCAGGTGCCACCCAGTGGACCGGATGAAGGAATAAAATCAATAAATTTGGTATCTGCTCATCAAGATCTTTCATTTGATACCACTTAAGACTAGTATTATCCTTCAATTCCCGATTTGGGCTCCCGAAACCCGAGGCCGCCCAAATGGGCCGCCCGCTTATAATTTAGAATTTTTTTTTGGTCCGGGCTCATCTCCATTATATCTTGATCACTTTAGACACCTCACTTAATCTTCAGTCCCAAGTTAAAGACACGAAGTCGGGTCTCAAAGGATCCGTATGAAAAAAAAAAACAGAAAAAAAAAAAACAAAATTATGAATCTTTTCATGTCTTTCACGATTGTTGGGGGGTCTCGAAAATAGGGTTCCCGGTGGCCTAGGAAGTCAAACAAAGAGTCAAATCAACTTATTTTTCAACGTAGAGCCCATTTCTGCAATAAAAATTGCGATTTTTGAAATTCATGTTGCACTTTTCGCTGGCTGAAAGTACATGAAATGCATGGGAACTATGTTTTCCGTAACCTTACACTCTGCCGGGCTGTCTCTTTCTTTGTATAGGCGTTCTTCACACCTCGGCCGAGGTGTTTGATATGAAGATAAATCCTCTATCAAAATAACCGAAAACGTTACCACCCGTTATTGGTTTATTCCGTGCTCTGTTATAGTCAAGTGGTTAACACGCTGGACTGCTAATCCAGGTAACGTAGGGATCCGTTGGTTCGAATCCCACACACAGTGCATGAATTTTTCGTCATTAATTTGAGTTTGTGATCACATAATAAGTGGTTAGGTGGTAAAAAATTATTTGAGCATTCGCCTCGCCTGGTGGTTACCTTCCACTAAATAGTGTTATTATTATTATGAGTATGTTAATTTAGATATTTTTGTCATTTCTAATGTATTTATTTTCTATCGCCCTCTTTGTCTCCGCTCCCCCATGTAATTCCAAGTCAATCATGAGTAAAGGCAATGTAGTTTCTCTTCAAGATAAGAGTTTTCATTTCCTTTTCATTCAAAAAGTTAATTTTTGAATGAAGACTTTTTGAAATGAATAATCATAAAAAGACGTCTCCCCTTTTTTCTTCTTTGATTGACTTGCATCATTGTCACGTCAAAATTACCTAACAGTACCGAGACAAACTGGTGAGCATTGTTTTTTCTGTCTCTTGCTCTTTTTTTACGTTACCAATTATTATTATCTGATCTGGTTGCAGGGTTTTCAGTGAAACCCTAACAATTAACACTGCGACCTAATTAGATCTATTGTGAGCAGTTGATTCTATTTAGTTTTTAAGTCCTGATTGAGATCGATAGTCAGGACGGGGGTTTTACGCTCCATTCGCTGGGAATCGTACCAGCTACCCACATTAACCTCACCCAGCCTGGGCAGGGCCGGAAATGCTAGCCTCACGTGTTTGGACGGAACAGAATTTTCTTCGAAAAGTCTGCTCCAACCGGGGATCGAACTCGGGATCTCTGGACTATGGGCAGTAGTCACAACCATTACGCCACAGAGGCTGGCTGTACGTCACCAAGATTGAGTATAAATTGTATTTTTACTGAAAGGTCCGAAACAGGATTAGATTAACTAATCCTACACTATGCCTTTACGCGGCCTCTGGTGGGAATTCCAACCAACCACAGCGCATTTATATCAGCTGTTAAGTGATAGTGGCTTGGATTAACAAATCCTGGATATTTAATCCTGTTTCATAATATGGCCCTTAAGAGTATAACTAGTTGTAGGTTATCATACTATTTGTGTTGATGACAACAGTATGAAGTTGCCTCACTGATTTGCCAACTTTTGAGTGTATGAGAAGTAGTAAATCCAACCAAAATTTGCTCATATTAAGACACAACATAGTAGGTACCATTTTAAAGTGAGATAATTATAGCTTATTATTTACACTTAAAATAGCATCATATATCAATGTTCACCCTCATCCTCGGTGGCACTTGCTTCTGGCCCGTCTGGACACTCGTCACTATCAGCGTCACACCCGTACTGCAGAAGCTTACATTTCGCCTTCAGTTTCTTCTTCAGCGCCTTCAATTTTTTCTTTTCAGTTTCTCTTCGTATTTTTTCCTTCATCTTTTCGCACTTCTTTCTCTCCTTAATTTCATCTTTTATTGCTTTGGCTTTGTCTTTCTCTAGTTTTATCAACAGCTTCAAGTTCTGCTTCTCCTGTTTTCGTCTCATTTTCTCTTTCGTCGCAAAGTCTTTGGAAATCGATTTCGTCATCTTAGAACAACTTTTTGCTAGTCTTTTCCTCGCTTTTTTCCCGCTTTTGTCTGCCTTCACTTTCTTGACTTTTCCTCTTTTAGTGAAATTTTTGCATTCGTCTTCCTCCTCAGCCTCTGTGTCTTCTTTTGGCGTGTCTTCTGCTGTCTCTTCTGAAACATCAAACTCAACTTTCTTCGATTTCGTTCTCCTTCTTTTGTCTGAGTTTGCGTCCTCGTGGTCCTCCTCAGTTTCGGTCCATTTCTTCCTGGTTCTCCTGGGTTCCTCCATGTCTCCTGTGTCTCGAGGACAGTCTTGCCTGCTATCGCCGTTCTTCGTTTTGTCCTGTAAGGTCTTTATCAGTTTCAGAACCATATCGGCGCACTGGGCATCGGACACATCGAACTCCACTTCGACAGATTCAGCCTGCACTTGGTCAGCCGCTGTGGGAGGTCGGGTCCCTGGGGCTCTTGTAGATCTAGCTCTCATGGTTATGGAAATTAACTTTTGAACAAAATATCAATATAATAAAATACTATGGTATTATCTAGTTACTCTGATTTAACTGTGTTTTCAAAATGAATCTTTTTTCTAACGAAAACCAAATATATTGTTTTATGTGTAAGTTCTCATGTTTACTGGGATAGTTTTTAGTGTTCGTGTATTTTTAGGATTTTTGTAAAGTTTTCGTGTGCTTTGAAAGTATGAGTGAAACTGGTTTCAGCGAAGTAACGATCGACTCATGACCAATAATTTCTTCATCTATCTCGGCCACTTGAGCGTTGCTAATTATAATTCCTACCGAATTTTGTTAGTTTATTTATGGAGAACTGATAATGTATAATCTCAATAATGGAAGGCAACCGACCTCAGTAGCTTGATCGATAGTGCGGCGGACTTGTAATCGGAGGTCAGTGGTTCAATACCTAAGATAAGCAAATATTTGGTAAAGCGAGTTTGACTAGTTGATAACTCAAATATGATAACTCAACTTAACATAGGTATTTATTTATCGTATGGCTTTTGTAAACAAACGCCTGCTCACTTCTTTACTTCTACTGCCATTTCTCCTGCCTTGTACTCATGTGGAAAAGTAGCAGTAGAAGTGAAGAAAAGAGCATAAGCAGATAAGTGAGATGTATACATTCTCATCATGCAAACTCGCATCATAATATTCATAAATTTATTAATAACAGGACATACATTTATGTACAACCAAATAATGATAAAAAATATATACAAAATTGACAACAATATAAACAAAACAAATACAAACAACATAGATAAATTATATACAGATGTCCTAACTAAAGGGCGGGGTAATTGCCTATGGCGATCTATACCACCCAACCTATCCTCCTTACTTGGAGATCAACATTAAGTAGTGACCAAGACCCTTTCATGCTCTCCATACCAAATGGACTATTACAACTACACCACCACACTCAAAGGAAGATAACAATTATGTAGGTACCTACTTTGAACAGGATAACCAAACAGTTTCATCCGAAAGCATCTTGTTTGCTAACTGGCTACGAGGTGTTTGGATTTAATGAACAGAGTTCAAATGTTCGTAACGAGCGAGATGTAATGATAAGAAGCACTTTGTGTTTTTCTACAATGACCGGTGTGTTTTCTGTTACCAAAGTAAATAGAAAATGTTGCAAGCCGGGGGATAAAAGCGCGTTTGACGCAAAATGTGAACGACATTCTTTTTATAACCTTTCAGCTTTTGAAGAAAATGTGTTAAATCTGGTTTTACTACAGCACAGTCTTTTTCTTGATGAATAACCTCCAAAAGAGTTTTTTTTTTATTTTTTAATCTCCTTAGAATTAGAAAAAATCTCTTTAAAACTACTTAGAATTAGAGAAAAATCTCTTTAAAACTGCTTGGAATTAAAGAAAATCTCTATAAAACTCCTTAGAATTAGAACTTTTCCTTTGCTGACTATTCCAAGCAATTTTAGAAAATTTTATTCTAAAACTGCTTGGAATAATCAGCATAAGAGAAGTTCTGACCCTGGGGGTTTTCTTCCAAGTTTTCATTGAATATCAATATCAGTAGAGACAATGATTGTGTATTTAATGTGCCATCAACCGACGTTGATTTCAGTAACCATTAGCTATTTCTTCACAAACTAAATTATAAACAGAATCTTCTTGAGGAAATGACGGCTTATTGAATATCCTCCGAGAATCCATAGAATATGCATTATTTTAATCCCAACTTCCCAAGTGAAGGATGTTTATCAAAGGGTTTTGTTTTAGGGCTGTTTGAGAAAAATGGAATACAAGCAAAGGGTGATTTATTCCAAGCCATTAGGATTTTGTGCAATTCAGAAGGAGCCAGGGAGAGATAAATGTATCGGAATTTTATGAGACATAATCTACTTGGAGCATATTTTATTCCCAAGTGATTAATGTTCGAAACCGGTGTCTTCTACCTAGAATAAGGATGTTTTTTTCCCAGAGTAATGTGTTGCATTTTGTATACGATCGATAAACAATTCAGAGAGTTTTTTTTGGAGTCAGAGAGTGGTTTCATTAATAAAAATCGGTTTTCTTGAATTTTCCATGTTGTTAATGATATCTACGAGTACCTAATCTCGATATGTTTTATAATGACACCTTCAGAGCTTTATCCGATAAATAAAACAAATTTTTGGATAGAGATTAAGATCGAAATAGCTATAATCAGATCTGTTTCTGTCAGATTCACAGAAAGGCGGTACAAAGCTAGAAGTTTCAACATGTTGTATTAGTGCGCTATTCTGAATTTTAGTGCATTAACATTATAGTCTGGCTGGGGGACTATAAACAGGGAGAAGACCAGCATTGGCATGGTTCTGGGGGCCCTTGTCAATTATTAGCCTCCTTGTAAAGACAGTGGTAGAAGTGCTGGATCATTGTTATCAAACCAATCCAACATGTTGAAACATTCCTCCACTGTGTGGCTACCATCGTTAAAACAGGTACCTTTTTCTATACTTGTCAGATAATAGTTGTATTGTGCATTTGAATGTGTAATATTGGAAAGGTTTCTAAAATAAAGTCATTTAGACATAATATGTAATTATTTTCATGAACGACTGGAACTTCAGTCCCGTTTTGATTATTTAATTTCCGGGAAGAGCCCTGTGTCTTTCCTTTCATCCTTTGTGGCTACACAGAGGTGTGTTGGTGACATGGGAGTATCAGGATGTAAACAGGGGATCTTTACACATCCTGGAACTTTATCTTTGTGCCTTGTTGGTGCACACAGGGTTTGTATACACTGGCTTCTTGTCCTTAGCTCTTCAGAAGTGTTCAAGTTTGTGTCATGAGGTTTATTGTCAATATTTAGTATTTTAATGATGTGTTTGAGTCCCACCTCAAAGTCAATATCATAAGATGTGATCAAAGGTGTTCAAAGATATATTCTCTCCTAATAATTGTATACCTGATGGCGCAATTTGATCACTTTTCAGAGATTACATTATGTAATTTAGAAGGGTAAATTGAAAAGTCGGACCCATTGGCCTCTTAAAAGTCTTGAACATTGATTGACCGAATAAGCATCTACTTGTTCGTTACTATTTTTTGAATTTTTGTTGCATAGTTGTTAATCATATTTGATTACAAATTAACTGGTACTACGAGTGTTGGATTAAAGTCGTAATTAAAATTGATAACGAATCCTTTTCCCTTCCTTCTTTGTTTGACCATTTTTGAAAATTTGAATAAAATAATCAGGATTCTTGTAACATGTAAAAAACATTATGTTACCTACAAATAGGTACCTAGTACAATATATTATTTTAACCTCCAAACGAGCAGTGATTCAGTAGATCCAATAATACATTCCGTATATTCCTCACTTAGGATTAACGGATCTTTAGCTTCAGCTAACAATTAAGTCCTCGTCTTTGCAATCCAGCCTTAGTTATTTTATACCAGGTTCTACTTTATTTTTTGGTCCATTTAGGTAATTTTCATCTTTTTCTTTGGACTCTTCGCGTCTCTTTCATTCCCATCAAGTTTCCATGCAGATCACCCAGAGACGGTTTTGTTCTCCGAACCCGAAAAAAAACTATCTCTAAATTTCTGTGGAGACAATGGAAGATATGAGAAGCCAGGAGTAAGGGATTCGGGACAAGGGACGCGAGAGGGTACGGCGATAATGATTATGAAGTTAGGAAGGTGTATGCGGTAAGATAACAGACATGAACGTGGCTCTGAATACAAATGGAGAATCTCCTGCCCCATTACCCCCACGATCCCCTACATACATGAACCACCTCTCTTACCCAAAAAGTGTCTTGGAGAAAAAGTAAATAACATAATGTGTAAAAAAAGTATAATATTATGTATCCCTTGCATCTAACTTGCGGTACGTTCTTTTTAAAGTTATTATCTTTTTTCCCCTCGTTTGTAGGCAAACAGATAGACAGGCTTCCTAACCTTGGTCAAAGCTGAAATGAAAATGAAAATTGTAGACAAAATGTATATATATATTTTTTTTTCATTCTCATAATTATGGTGAACAATATCTTGTTTTCGAACTTTTTAATTTCTATTACCTAAAACATATAAAAAGTGTTGTTTTATTTTTGAAATTCTTGGGGGCCAAGTCAGTGCCAGAAAGTCAAAGACCAAAGAAGAGGGTGAATTGAAAATATTTTCTTTATCTATACAGAGCCAGAAGGAGAGAGAGAGAGAGAAAGAGAAAGAAAGAGAGAGAGAAAGAGAATTGAATTGAAAATATTTTATTTATTCATAAAGAGCCAGAAAAAGAGAGAGAGAAAGAAGTGAATTGATCATATTTTATTTATTTATACAGAGTCAAGAAGAGAGAGAATTTAATTGAATTGAAAGAATATTCTTAATTTTAGAGAGAGAAAGAGAAAGAGTGAGAGAGAAAGAGAATTGAATTGAAAATATTTGAAAACAAAGAGAGAGGAAAGTAGGAGATAACACGGAGGTAATGAAGGGGAGTAGATAGCTGTAGGAGAAGGAAAACGGGAGCGCAGGGAGAGGGAGAGAAAAAAGTGGGCATATAATAACAGAGATATGAAAATAGAAGGCAGAAAAGTGGATACATATAATATTCAAATAATAACTTTACCAGGTAGGCACGCATGCTTCCCTGATAATAACTGTCAAACTCGAGTGACTGATGAGTACACCACCGCCATACGTCATCGCATTTATATTTCATACAGGTTACCTACTATATAATTATATATAGAATATATAGGTATTTTATATATAGACGCAATATAGAAAAGTTGTATGAAATGTAGAAATTTACCAATATTATTTATATTTTAGGTATTATTTATACCTACATTATACATATATTATTTATATTTTAGGTATTATTTATACCTACATTATAAATAATATTGGTATATTTCAACATTTCATACAACTTTTCTATATTGCGTTCAAGTTTTCATGTTTCAATATTTTACACAAGTTTCTATACTTCAAACAACTTTCTGGCTTTGTTTCTAAAGTTTAGTTCATACTCATGTAAATCTCACCTGTTCTTTATGGGGGCTGTTGTTACTCTCTCATCAAAATATGTGACTGAGAATTTTTTACAAAATAAATAAATAGGTACAAGTCTATGAAATTTTCTCTATGTCAATCATAATTAGTACTACCATAATAAATTATGATGTCCTGTGAAATGAAAACTGCAACTGAAGTTGAGAATGTTAATATTATTAAATACCCTATAACTATTCTAGATAATTATAATAATTATCTAGAAATATAGTTCTATAACCACCACCTGTATCAAAATAATTTAAAATATATATTTATATACATAATTATGTATAATTGTTTGACAATATTACTGTCTTCTGGCAAACATCACTGAGATGTCAGCATAAATAAAGTAATGTACGTACATAGGTAATTAATCAGTGATTGAAAATTGTATGATTTTGTAAATAAATAATAAATATTCATATTATAAAAATAAATTAGTATTGGTATGAACAGATAAAATAATAATGCCACAAAAATAATATTGAAAAATTTAAAAGTACAATGAAAGTATCATCAATTAATTTATTCAAAGCCTTTACGGAAAAAATGTGAACCATTTTAATATTCTCTTCCATTCTTAAATTTGTTATTGATTTATCAATTATCAGGCGAAAGCGAGAGAAAAGTTTTTCACGGTGATTTGTTTTTGAAACAGTACGAAATTAATTACGAATTTATTTTTTTAATATTTTTAGGAAACATAAAAATGATAAATGAGGTCTTGCAAAGTGCCTCTTCAATTCCTTTGAGTCGTAAAACTTATTCTATAAAATATTGAAAAAATCTATGAAACATTGGAGTTCGTTTCTTTATTCAGATTAACCTCAGTAGTTCAATCGATAAGGCAGTGGACTTGTATGGAACAGGGTGTTCCTGTTCCATTATAAACGAGACACTCAAATATCATCCAAGAAACTTTTCATAGTCTCCATTAAGACAAGTGTCCATTTTAGAGCTATGAAATTAATACCTTAACAGATTTTTTCAATCGTCATTGATTTTCAAGATATTTGAATGTCTCGTTTTCAATGGGACACCCTGTATATTTTTTTTAAATGAAAATGGGTATTTATCTCTCTTTCACAACTATTTTTCGTACATCATACAAAAGTAGACCCTGTAATAAATAAATAAATAACAATGAAATTCCTATTTCAGAAGATTCTTTGATAAACTATTAGCAGGATTTTTTTTTTTTTTTTTTTTTTTTTTTTTTCAGTCTGTCGATATCGAAGAGGTGTATTTTCTTGCTGGACTAAGAAGAAGGTAGGTATAAGGGTTCGGAAAAGTTCAATTATCAAACTTAGTTTCTGAGAAATAATAACAACCAGAAGAATTAAAAATAACATTGATAATAATAATAATTATGATTAATTTCTTCTCTTTCTCTTTTTCGCTCATAATTTATTACGAAACAATTTGAGCCCTTTGTAGGTAAATTGTGTTCTTTTAAAAGCCACTGAATGTAAGATGGGGATTTTTTAGATAAAACAATTGAGGCTTTTACGTAAAGTGCAATACATGGTATTATCTAGGTAACTGTTGATTTTGATAGTGCAAAACTCTCCTTGTAAATTTTTATTTTTTTAAAATGAGAGGTACCATAATAATATGATTAGCATAAAAAAATCTACTACAAAAGCTATAGGTATTTGTTTTAAAAATATTGAACGCTTTAAGTCTGGCTAGGGGACTATAAAGAGGGAGTAGACCAGCAGTCTGGATGGGAGACTAAAAACAGGGAGTAGACCAGCATTGGCTTGGTTCTGAGGGCCCTTGTCAATTATTAGCCTCCTTGTAAAGACAGTGGTAGAAGTGCTGAGTCATTCCTCCACTGTCTGGCTACCATCGTCCATGATGACGCCACCCTATGATGATGAACTCTTTTGTAAAATATCACCTCCTTCACTTTCATGGACACTTTACAAAGGATCTGCAAATGATGTCCTTCAGTAGGTTTTGAACCCACACCTCACTACCCAGCAGTCGACAGCTTCTGAATTTTTTTATATTCGAGCTTAACGTTGGTTTTAACTGCATGGTTATATGACGACGGGGGTGTTACTCTCCATTCGCAGGAAACTCACAGACCTGCTGCTACCCACTCTAGCCTCACTCAGCCTGGGTTGTGCCGGAATCACAATCTTCACTTCGCTGGACGTTAATTAACTTCGGTTACTGGTTACCCCACGAGAACCGCTTCATTCAAGACGCCATCAACGCTGTCATAAATTTGTATTATGAAACACTCGTAGTCACATATACCTTTCTCAGCATAACGTTTTTGGAGGACGACCATTATAGTAAATATTATACGCCCTTCCATACATACGACCTTCCAGCCATTTTCCATATAATGTCGTGAAATGTTTTTCTGAAATTTTAAACAGTAGTGCACCCCCCGAACAAAGCCAACCTATTTCTCAAGAGCGCCATTTTGAAATCATGAATAATTTGCCATACGAAATTCGCACACCATGCAAAGCTGTAGGTAGAAAGTACTCCGGGCCAACACGAGCTTTATTTCGGTGTTCAGTTGAAATACCTATTTATATAAATTTTATTCCACAGTTATGTACCTCAGCAAAAGCTGAATTGGGTTAATACATGGTAGCTAGTATTTAATTTTATGTTATATGTATATGTATACATTTTACATAATTATTAGGAACATAGGCATAAACTCAGTATCCGAATGATTATTGATGCCAGCGTCAATGGCGCGTTGAATGCACTGGTTCTCGTAGCATCACCGAAGTTAAGCAACGTCCAGACTTCGTGATGCTGGCATTGCGGCCCAACCCAGGCTGTGTGAGGCCAATGTGGTTAGCAGGTTTGTAAGTTTCCTGCGAATGGAGGGTAAAACCCCCGTCGTGTATGACCATGCAATTGAAAAATGACGTTAAACTCTAATGAAACAAAAAAAACAAAATTATTATTGGTCAAAATTTTGATATGGTCGGTGTGACAGTCCAAAATTAGTCATTAACCATACTACTTTTATTCTTACATATTTATGCTGCTTCAAGTGCTACAAATAATCAAATTTTATTGTCCTAAAAAATAATTTCTGAATTGATTTTTAGTTGATGGAGAGAAAAAAAATGTGTTTTTCCACTAATAAAACACGACATCATAGGAGTGTGAACCATGTAAACCATATTGCATACCTAATATACAAATTCTTTGATTTAAAGTTATTACCCTTCTATATCATACAACCGACCTCAGTAGCTTGATGAGCTTGATCGATAAGGCAGCGGACTTGTAACCTGGAGGACGGTGGTTTAAGTCCCGGTTTCAGCGTAGATTATATAAAGCGAGTTTGAGTAGATACCTATTTATCACAATATTTAGATGGGAAGCGTAAAATTAAGGAACTCATATTATATTCTGGTCGGAAGGTAATGTTTTCTCTATTTCACTAGTCAAAACAGAAATAATTCAAGAATCTACTTACCTACCTCATAAAATAAATTAAAATTTATGTATGACAAAAAAAAAGGAAAAAGATACAAAGTAAATGTCCTATTCTATAATTATGTACCCTTTCACTTTTCAATTTAACATTTTGCTGCTTGTAAAGATAAAAAATAAACATTATTTGTCCCAGTAATATCAAAAGAGCAAGAGGGACAAACTGTTCAGGGACGTTTTAACTGAAAGGGGTGGTAGGTAAAATTATAGACAGTCATACAGGACTGCGTTTTTTATATTAACCTATTTCTTAATTTTTCTAAATCATTGGGAGTTTCGTGTCAGCTAACTAGCTTAGCCTTTGTTTAGAAATTAATGTAGGTACAAGATGGATTCAAAGTCATGTCCTCTCGACCATATAAAGGTTAATACTCACATCTATTACACCACGGAGATTGACATTAATTTTCTTGTATAATATATTCAATATTTTCCGTGGTAGGCAGGTCCAGGAATACTGAAAATTCTTTTGGGTGAGACCACATACCGACATCAGTAGCTTGATCGATAAGGCGGGCGACTTGTAACCTGGAGGTCGGTGGTTCAAGTCCCGGTTTCAGCGTAGATTTAGTAAAGCGAGTTTGAGTAGTTGGGATATCACGAAAGTGATTAACACAAATAGGACGAACTTTAACTTAAAAGGTGAGACCACAGATCGCAGGTATTCAATTGCGATGGTTTCGATGAGATGGCGAGCAGTTGATGGGGCATGCATTGTTTATCTCACTTTAATTCTGGTTTGTTAAAAGTATAGAGCTTTAAACCAACCAGGCCTTGGTCGATTTCAAACGAACCAGGGTGGTTCTTGTTTCCCTTCTTCTGACATGTTTCTCTTTCGACGCGAGTCCCAGCCACAAGTGACCTTTCAGTAAAATCAAGCCTGTAGCCAAAGCACACCCTCCTCCTCCCCCCACCTGCTGCGAGCCTGCTATCTAAATGGGTGTGAAGTAGGTGTTGGGGGAGAGAGGGGAATATGAAATTTTCACGAAAACATGTAGTTTTTTTTGTATAAAAAAAATGTCATTTGCCATGATAGTGTTGTCGCGATAACGAAATGGCAGCTCTCCTTCTCTTTCTCCCTTAATGTGCCTTTTCTCTATCTCTGTTTTCACCCTCATTATCATATCTCTCTCCCTCTCTCTCTATCTCTCTCTCTCTCTCTATCTCGTAACGTCCTACGGAAAACAGCCATAACCACTTCAAAGGAACATCTTAGGGAGTAATAGGAAGGAAAACTGAAGCAAAAATCGAGACGGAAGAAAAAAGTTCCAAAGAAAATCGAGACAAAATGAAGCGAGACAGAGAGAGAGAGGGAGGGAGAGAGAGAGAGAGAGAGAGAGAGAGCGTAATCGGTAAGGGAATAGGAATGAGATTGATTATGAAGTTGAGAAGAGAGAGAGAGAAAGAAAGGAACATTGAAGGAGGAGAATTTAAGAGACAGAGAATAATGGGGAGAGAGAGGTAGGAAGTAGGCAAACCCAGAGACATAGTATAAATTTAACATACACAGAGAAAGGAAAAAAGGATAGAGAGATCAAGAGAAAGAGAATGAGAGAGAGAGAGAGAGAGAGAGAGAGAAGAGAGAGAGAGAGAAGAGAGAGAGAGAGATTTTGATTTGATTTGATTTTGAAAAAATTTCATTTATATTTATATATTATTTTTTTTATTATTACAAACATTACATCCCCTAAGCTAATGCTAACTTTTTGGGGTAGAGGTGAATAATAAAAAACAGATAAGGTCATGGTGGAGTATAAGTTAGGTACAGGATTTGTTCAAAAAGAAATCATAAAAATTGAACGCACTAAGACTAAACAGAAAAGAGAGAGAAAAATTAAGAGAGAGACACATGGAAAAGGTAAAGATAGGGTTTGAATGGGGCAAAAGAGAGAGAAAGAGAGAAATGGTAGAGACAGTTAATAATTATAGGAGAAGTGAAGGAGAGAAAGAGAGAGCGAGAGGAGAGAGAAAAAAAAAAACATAAAAATTGAACACACTGAGACTAAAGTGAAAAAAAATAAGAGAGAGACACAGGGAAAAGATAAAGATAGGGTTTGAATGGGAATAAAAATAAGGGAAAAGAGAGAGAGAGAAATGGTAGAGACAGCTTATAATGCGAGGAGAAGTGATGAAGAGAGAGAGAGGTAGAGCGAGAAGAGAGACAAAGAGAAAGAAAACATAAAAATAGAACACACTGAGACTAAAGAAAAAAAGAGAAAAATTAAGAGAAAGACTCAGGGAAAAGATAAAGATAGGGTTTGAATGGGAATAAAAATGAGGGAAAAGAGAGAGAGAGAGAGAAATGATAGAGACAGCTTATAATACGAGGAGAAGTGATGGAGAGAGAGAGAAAGAAAGAGAGAGAGACAGAGAGAAAGAAAGGGATAGAGTAGAGAAGGAAGGGAGTTCATTAAGATGCTTTTCTTAGCTCCAACTAATAGTTTAGTGGCAGTGCAATGTGCGGATAGGAAATTAAAGATGGTGTTCTCGAGATAAAGGCAAAGATAAGGACAGGGTGAAAAAGGAGAGGGAGAGAAAGAGGAGAAGGAGAGAGGGGAAGAAAGAGAAGATATACAGGATGTTGAGGATCTTGCAAAGAGATTTGTGAACAATCAGACATATACAGGGGGTAACTCGATGTTAAAGATAGCGGAATCATACCTTGTGGATCGAATGTTCCGCAGCCCTAAGCGTGGTGATTTTGTTAACTACTGTGAAGTACTTAGTATGAAATTACTCGATCAACAAACCAGTCTAAAATACCTATCGTTAAGAAATAAGTAATAATAAATAAATGTGTTTCTTTGTGTTATTATATCACAATTTTAGTGGGTAGCGCAGAATTATAGGACTTTTCCTTACCTTAATATCTCAATATCTTATTTTTGCTTATAATTTCGCCACTGGTTGCTACTAACATTAAAGCAGCTACTCATTTTTCCTCACGAGGTATGAGTAGACCCCGAACACCCAAGTACAGAGCAGAAAAAATCCTGCTCCGCTGGGGATGCCTAGATAATAATTATGTACAGTACAAATAATGATGACCAAGAAATGAATAAATGGAAACAATATAATCAATAAAAAGGAAAATATAGATAAATAATATTACACACATACATATTATGTTCTAACTAAAGGGCGGGGTTATTGCCTATGGTAATTTTTTCCACCCAACCCTTATAAAATAATTATGCAGGTACATTATTCCTTTTTAAGTGTTCTCTTTTCTTGTATATTTTCATTTTTCCCGTGCTTAAAATCGAACCAGCCAGTGCCAGCGAGTCTTGCAACACTTTACAGTCCACTAAATCATGTCTCTCCTTACACGTCTTTAAAAGTAAAAGATGAGTGTTTCACAGCCTTTTTTATTTTGTAGCCATGAAACAGGAGCTACTGTAGACGCTTGTGGTCTGTGTTGTAGCTTGCCCATTCCGTAGTATGCCTCCCCTCTGATGAGCGAGAAGTGACACAATACTTCCTATTTAGGTGCTGGGTCAACACGAGCTCACCGGAAGGTATTCCCTACAAACAACTGTAACCAAACTTTGAATACAAATTTTTGTCGGCGCACAGATTTGAACCCAGGAACTTCCACATGGCAATCAAGTACATTACCATTAAGCTAATTGTGCGTTTAATACTTAGCTGTGATTGGTTGAAACTCCGACTTGTGGGATATTCTGGCTTATCTTAAAATTAATCCTGTTTTTATAATTTGACACAGGGCCGAATTATGAAACAAGATTCGATTAACTAACCCTGCACTATCTCTTAAATATTTGTCGGCGCGGGGGTTCGAACCCGGGACCTTCCATATGGCAAGCGAGTGGTTAATCACTGAGCTATTCGTGCAATCGTATTTATGTTCGAAACAGCCAGGTTCTCATCTCTTGAGACACCCCGTATAGTTCCTTCTCTTTTTCTTCCTTCTGTTGACTCTAGGTGTCTTTGTAGTCTGGAAAACAAGAGTTGAACTTTGTCGTCCCGCTTTCCCAACGAAAGCTCTATTATCAACCTGCTTTTAGTCGTTTAAACAGTTTAGAGTAGAAAGTAGACTTTGATAGTTTCCTGCAAAGAGTTAAGGGAAACTGCATTCAATAATAGTAATAATAATAATGACAATCTCCAGTGGAAGGTAACCACTAGGCGAGGTTAATTCTCAGAGCATTTTCTACCACCTTGCCTTTACTCATGATCGACTTGGAATTACATGGGAGAGGGGACAAATAGAGAGAGATAAAAAAACATAAAACCAAAAATAACACTATTTAGTGAAAGGTAACCACCAGGCAAGGTTAATGCTCCAAGCATTTCTACCAATTAACACTCAGAGTCTTATTATTATGTGGCTACAAACTCAAATTAATGATTAAAAATGCATGCACGGGGTGGGATTTGAACCAACGGATCCCTACGCTACCTGGATTACTATAGACTAGCGCGTTAACCACTTGATTATTAGTGCACTTTATCAGTTCACTTACTTCAATATCTATCTATTCACTTACACATAGTTGAAAAGTGTCAAAGCCTACATTTTTGTCCATTTGAGATTACATGCATTCCTGGTGCATTCAAAATAGTGGGTATAGTTGGAGAGAAGTTATTAGCCAGCGCCCCGCGCCGATCGCGCGTTGATTGCACCGGTTCTCGTAGGATCACAGAAGACAAGCAACATCCACCGAGGTGAAGACTTCGTGATGGCAGTCGGGCAAAACCCAGGCTAGGTGAGGTTAATGTGGGTAACAGGTTTGTCAGATTCCTGCGAGTGGGGGGTAACACCCCCGTCGTGATATGACCATGCAGTTGAAAGCGACGGTTAACCCCAAAAAAAAAGAAGGTAGCATTTGGAGTAACACTGCCACCTAATTAGATCTATTGTGACCAGTTGATTCTATTTGGTTTTATAACGTCCTGATTGAGATATATAGTTAGAACGGGGGTTTTACCCTCCATTCGCTGGAAATCGTACCAGCTACCGCATTAACCTCACCCATCCTGGGTAGGGCCGTGAACTGCATGGTCATATCACGACGAGGGTGTTAACCAACACTCGCAGGAATCTGACAAACCTGCTACACGCATTAACCTCACCCAGTCTGGGTAGGGCCGGAAATGCCAGCCTCGCGTGTTTGGAGGGAACAGAATTTTCTTCGAAAACAGGGTATCGAACTCGGGATCTCTTGACTACGGGCAGTAGTCTCAACCGTCACGTCACGGAGGCTGGCTTGGTCAGGTGGTAGAAATTGAGCAATAACCTCGCCTTGTGCTTACCTCCCACAACAGAGTATTTATATAATTTCTATTGAGTTAATGTGGGTGTAGCTAGTACGATTCTCAGCAAATGGAGGGTGAAACCCACGTCTAACATAATTCGAATTAGGATGTCAAAATAGATCCCATTTGGTCCCACTGCTTTGTGTGAGATTTCCACTCAAACCCTGTTCTCTTCCTCTTACTCTATGGAACTCATCCTCTTCCTCTATGGAACTCTCCTTCTTCCTCTATGGAACTCTCCCTCTTCCTCTATGGTACTCTCCCTCTTCCTCTATGGAACTCTCCCTCTTCCTCTATGGAACTCTCCTTCTTCCTCTATGGAACTCTCCCTCTTCCACTATGGAACTCTCCCTCTTCCTCTATGGAACTCTCCTTCTTCCTCTATGGAACTCTCCCTCTTCCTCTATGGAACTCTCCCTCTTCCTCTATGGAACTCTCCTTCTTCCTCTATGGAACTCTCCCTCTTCCTCTATGGAACTCTCCCTCTTCCTCTATGGAACTCTCCCTCTTCCTCTATGGAACTCTCCTTCTTCCTCTATGGAACTCTCCTTCTTCCTCTATGGAACTCATCCTCTTCCTCTATGGAACTCTCCCTCTTACTCTATGGTACTCTCCCTCTTCCTCTATGGTACTCTCCCTCTTCCTCTATGGAACTCTCCCTCTTACTCTATGGAACTCTCCCTCCTCATCTATGGAACTCTCCCTCTTCCTCTATGGAACTCTCCCTCTTCCTCTATGGAACTCTCCTCTCTTCCTCTATGGAACTCTCCCTTCTCCTCTATGGAACTCATCCTCTTCCTCTATGGAACTCTCCCTTCTCCTCTATGGAACTCATCCTCTTCCTCTATGGAACTCTCCCCTCTTCCTCTATGGAACTCTCCCTCTTCCTCTATGGAACTCTCCCTCGTCCTCTATGGAACTCTCCCTCTTCCTCTATGGAACTCTCCTTCTTCCTCTATGGAACTCTCCCTCTTCCTCTATGGAACTCTCCCTCTTCCTCTATGGAACTCTCCCTCTTCCTCTATGGAACTCTCCTTCTTCCTCTATGGAACTCTCCTTCTTCCTCTATGGAACTCTCCTTCTTCCTCTATGGACACCTCTCCCTCTTTCCTCTATGGAACTCTCCCTCTTCCTCTATGGAACTCTCCCTCTTCCTCTATGGAACTCTCCCTCTTCCTCTATGGAACTCATCCTCTTCCTCTATGGTACTCTCCCTCTTCCTCTATGGAACTCTCCCTCTTCCTCTATGGAACTCTCCCTCTTCCTCTATGGAACTCTCCCTCTTCCTCTATGGAACTCCTCTTCCTCTTCCTCTATGGAACTCCTCTCAACTCTCCTTCCTCTATGGAACTCTCCCTCTTACTCTATGGAACTCTCCTCCTTCCTTCCTCTATGGAACTCTCCCTCTTCCTCTATGGACTCTCCCTCTTCCTCTATGGAACTCTCCCTCTTCTCTATGGAACTCTCCTCTTCCTCTATGAACTCTCCCTCTCCTCTATGGAACTCTCCCTCTTCCTCTATGGAACTCTCCCTCTTCCTCTATGGAACTCTCCCTCTTCCTCTATGGAACTCTCCCTTCTCCTCTATGGAACTCATCCTCTTCCTCTATGGAACTCATCCCTTCTCTCTATGGAACTCTCCTTTCCTCTATGGAACTCTCCTCTTCCTCTATGGAACTCTCCCTCTTCCTCTATGGAACTCTCCCTCTTCCTCGTCTATGGAACTCTCCCTCTTCCTCTATGGAACTCTCCTTCTTCCTCTATGGAACTCTCCCTCTTCCTCTATGGAACTCTCCCTCTTCCTCTATGGAACTCTCCCTCTTCCTCTATGGAACTCTCCCTCTTCCTCTATGGAACTCTCCCTCTTCCTCTATGGAACTCTCCCTCTTCCTCTATGGAACTCTCCCTTTCTCTCTATGGAACTGTCCCTCTTCCTCTATGGAACTCTCCCTCTTCCTCTAGGAACTCTCCCTCTTCCTCTATGGAACTCTCCCTCTTCCTCTATGGAACTCTCCCTTCTCCTCTATGGAACTCTCCCTCTTCCTCTATGGAACTCTCCCTCTTCCTCTATGGAACTCTCCTTCTTCCTCTATGGAACTCTCCCTTCTCCTCTATGGAACTCTCCCTCTTCCTCTATGGAACTCTCCCTCTTCCTCTATGGAACTCTCCTTCTTCCTCTATGGAACTCTCCCTTCTCCTCTATGGAACTCTCCCTCTTCCTCTATGGAACTCTCCCTCTTCCTCTATGGAACTCTCCTTCTTCCTCTATGGAACTCTCCCTCTTCCTCTATGGAACTCATCCTCTTCCTCTATGGAACTCTCCCTCTTCCTCTATGGAACTCTCCCTCTTCCTCTATGGAACTCTCCCTTCTCCTCTATGGAACTCTCACTCTTCCTCTATGGAACTCTCCCTTCTTCCCCTATGGAACTGTCCCTTCTCCTCTATGCAAACAACTTCCTGAGAGCACCCCCAGTCGATTAGGTAAAGCTTAACAGTAGTGAATAATTAAATATCAATTAGAGAGTTAATGCAGGGGGGGGAAACAGTGAGGGGGGGGGGGGGGGTAAGGGGATCATTATGCAGTATTTATTTTCTGAAAGTGCACTTTTGAAAATTCTACATTAAACGTATTTTATAAGGTACAAAATAATATTATACATGTATAAAAGTATTATTTTGGTATAACTGCGTAATTTATATAATTTATTAATTAGTACCGAATACCCAGCATAGAACATACCTAAAGTAATGATGAAAACAATAATCATATAATATAATTATTATAATCATATTAATAAGACTCATTAGTGGAAGGTAACCACCAGGCGAGGTAAATGCTCAAAACATTGTCTACCACCTAACTCTCAGAGTCTTATTATTATGTGGTCACAAGATCTAATTAATGAGCGTGCACTGGGTGGGATTCAAACCAACGGATCCCTGCACTACCTGACTTACCAGACTAGCGCGTTGACCACTTGACTCCCACTGCACTGTAGTGTAATGGAGATATTTTAATTCAATTACTATCACCAGAATAGGGGACCTATATTTTTTATCTTTATTTTGTGTATTGCTCTAAATTAAATGCGCATAAATTTATGCATTTTTTGGAATGCGTTCTCAAGAATTTCGGCACTATTCGGTTTTCAAACAGTGCTTTGGATCAATTTACAATTATTACAGAATGCACTAAAACCTTTGAACAGAATTACGCCAAATATTTCAATTTGCAGAATGCACTAAAACCTTTGACCAGAAGTAAGCCAAATATTTAGTTCATAGAAACCCATAGCGAGTACTTAGCTCTTTTTCTTTGTCATTATCGAAACCAGTAGAAAGTTACGTCAACATTAAATTAGAACCACTTCAAGCAAGTTTCCATCAGCTCATTAGCTGACCATATTACTCCTCCCCCCCCACATCAAATGTCGACCACTATTTGACCTCCGTAATATCGACATAAATCTTGTATACATTTCTGTAATACCCAGCTTACAATAATAACATGGAAGAATCCATGGCTTGCGTTCTTCAAGTCGTAAAATCGTGGCTTTTTTTTATTCACCCCCAGGGCTGGCTTTGCGACCGAGGTTTGGGATAACTTTAACAGTTCATTGAAAGTATTTTTTATTTAATTTAAAGTTATTTAAAGTTCTGGGCTTAATAGCTTTACTTATAAAGCTTTGCCCTTATAAGATTTATTATTATTATATTAATTGACTCGTATTTTTTTACCGAAAAATGTGTAATTTTTGGTTAAAACTACGATTTCGTAAGTAGTTTGTTATGTTTCGCTGTAGTTTTCATTTAGTTTAAGTTTAAGGTAGCTTTCAACTGCATGGTCATATCAAGACGGGGGTGTTACCCTCCATTCGCAGGAAACTCACAAACCTGCTAACCACATTAACCTTACCCAGCCTGGGTTGGGCCAGAATGCCAGCATCACGAAGTCTTCACTTCGTTGGACGTTTGCTTAACTTCGGTGATCGTAAGAGAACAGGCGCATTCAACGCGGCATCAGTTTTGTTTGTTTTTATAATAAAATTACTGATTGTTTGTGACGGGATTACTTACGAAAGGATACTTCTTTTTCAATGACATTGAATCCCCTTTGACCTCCCTATTCCCTGCGCCAGTCTTAACCCAGATGGGGCTGACGTCAGGTTGTATGTTACATACATAATAAAATCATTATTACCTTTTGTAACATATTCTGCCAACTAGAATAGTTCCACCCCTGGTACCTATGTTACATAAATTATTATTGTTATGATAACTACATAATATAACATATTCTACAAACTAACATGATTATTTAATAAGGTAGCATAAATGTATGACTAGCCCTGCCACGCGAGGTTTCATGTCAACTTTTTATACTATTTTGTGTGTTATTGTTGAAAAACGTGGAGCATACCAATGAATAGTAATACTCTAGGAAGTAGCACTCCTACCTGAAAATATCTATTGAGAAGGACCAAATTAAGTTATCATATTTGTGTTAATCACTTTCGTGATATTACAACTACTCAAATTCACTTTACTAAATCTACACTGAAACCCGGACTTGAACCACCGACCCCCAGGTTACAAGTCCGCCGTCTTATCGATCAAGCTACTGAGGTCGATGAAGGACCAAATTATATAAAATTATAAACTTCTAGGATCTTCCTTTCAGTTCTTTAAGTAAGGGACGGGACGGTGGTTCTTTTTTATGTTATTTTATAATTTGGCCTTTAACTCATATGAGCATAAATTACTATTTCAAGGTATGAGGTGCCTACTGTCTACGTTTACGTTCTGAAGCAGGAGCCTTTTCACTATTGTTGCTATACTTGTTCCTGTATACACTATTTTATTTTTATTTTGGTACATAGTGCCTCTACTAAAGTTACTAAATACAAGTAGTTCCGTGAACTGTAAACCTCACACAGATTCAACTATCTCATTATAAATGTTCAATCAAGCATGAGGACATCGAGACCTTTTATTTAATACCCCTTTCGATGGATATTAATTTAAAAAATATTAGGCTTTTCACATAAAAAATATTAGGCCTATTACAAGAAATACATAATCTCTAACAGTGGACAGTTGGTACACACTCAAACATCTTTTTGAAAAAAGTACCTGGAAGTGATGAAGGCATCTCCTCTAGATTATTACTCTGAGAGCATGCCGCTTCCACTTTCCTCCGCTCCAAAGTGGATGTCAAATACCCAGAGTTGGATTCGTTCAACATTTCCAACTGGAAAATAATAAGATACTGCCGTGTCTATGATTATTATTATTCAAATGACAGAAACATACGAGGAATTTTTTTCGGCTTCTCTAGTAACGGGAGAGTTTTCCCCTAACTAAATTATTCAAAACTCTCATTTTAATATTTTCCGGTCTATATTATTATGCGCTCTTGAGTCCGACCATAGCCACACTTAGAAAGGAGTTTTAAATGCCCAATTATTTTTCCGTTACTACACCATCTGAACATGGGGAGCTATGGCCGACAAGCTATAGGATATGGGAATATGTTGCAATTAACTAGTCAAAATTGAAAGTAACTTTTTATTACGAATTTTAAGAAATATTTTCAATAGTTAAATTTATATACATATAAACAATAATACACCAGACACTAGACATGGAAAAAGCTCAGATTGAACGGGTTATATACTCCATCAATCCTTCCACCACAATGACACAATTATTTGGACACAGAATATATATACAGTTTATTTAAAATACAAACGATGCTGCCTAACTTTTGTCAGGTTGCTATAACACAGCATAATCATCAATACTATCGTACATTTTTTTTTTTTTTTTTTTGATACTTATATTCTTCTTTAGCTGGACTTAAGTGTCATTTTAAATAATACTATAAAATAGGTTAAGCTGATAAAATTCTGCTATAAGTAACTATTTATAAATTCAAGAAAAAGAAAGGTTTGTACTTAGTTCTTGTGGTGTCTTCAAAAAGGTTCCTTCTAGAGGCAAAAAAGGAAACTTGTCCTTAGTTTTATAAATTTAAACAAGAAGTAGGTAGAAATTCTGTCATCATATTCTCAAGGAAACTGTCGCCAGGTCCTCACCACAAGCCCCAGAGCTCGGGAACTTCAAAGGTAAGTAAGAGGAATACGATAATAAAGACCTAACGAGAAAATAATGTTTTTATTTATTTTATTTTAAAGAAAATATGAATTTTCTTTGACAGAAAATGTGGTTTTTCTTTTAACCAAATTATGGTTTTTATTCAAGAAAATAAGTATGATTTTCCTTATTTTGAAAATGGTTTTCATTTTCAATAGAAGGTTTTTCTTTGATAAACAAACATTTCCTGGATGTAAATTTAATAATATGGTTTTTATCTTAGACACGTTTCGCTGATTTAGTAAATTTAAATGTAAATTATTAAGTAGATTTCTTTACTTTTATGATTTATAAATTGCTATAACGATTTTATAAAACCCGCAGAAACTCACGGTGGAAAAAGTATGATAATAGATATTACTTATTAATAACTATTATCATAAGTAATATCTATTATTACATATTATAATAGGCTTCTCATCAGAATAAAGAGCCTTACCTCAAGCTTAAAACCAGAACTTTAATCTTAAGTTAGCCTCAGTTTCTGAATCACAAGTTTATCTGTCTAAGTTTTCACCTCAAAGTTTGAGAAATAGTAAAATGCAGGCTCCATTGAAATGAAATGAAATGATGGAAGCAACTCCGAATATTGAGAAGCTGTGACAGAAAGGAATGCTAAGAAATTAATTACTGTCTTGAAGGTAACTTATTTCAGGAGATCAATCATGTGGTATTTTGCAAAATGAAGTAAGCTGAGAAGTAGATGAATTTGGCAATAATGTAAGTGATTAATCTGTACTGAAGTTGTTATTAGACGTGTTGCTGGTTTTAATAAACGTAAATATCATGTTGTTATGACAATCATGTACGTATTACCATATAAGCTGGGTTAATCTATTTTAAATGATGAATAAATTGTAAATAAGTTAAATACATAGTTACTTATCATAGATTTGAACAATTGAAATTTCAGACTTCAAATGGGTAAAATGAACAACTATTTGGTGTGTTGTATATCGTTGGAAAGAGCGATTTTCTCCGATAATTCCTATATTTATCATGGTAGATATTTTCGTATCCAAGGTCAGATTAGTTTAGGTTAAGGACTAGGAAATAGATAATTTAAGTCTGGTCAACATGTCTGGTTTTTTATTTCTAAACAGTTCAGGCTTTCCAAATTTATTCAGCTCTTTCCATGATGGATTAAATCTATGAGTATCCAATAACCATACCCAGCCTATTTGACAAAAAGTCTAAGCATATTAAGTTAATGGGTTAAAAGCCCATACGTAAACCTAAGCACAAATTTCTGACCAAATTTTTCACCAGAATTTTCTCTTGTATTTTGGAATGATATAAAAGTTTAAGTTATCATATTTGTGTTTTGGAATAATAACTATATAAGTATAAGGACAAACTCCAACCGTTGAAAGTACCATGACTCCATAAAAAATAAATAATAATCTAGGAGTCACCACAGCATCACCGAAATTCAATAAGTCCAAAATATTTGCGTTTATTAATATTTCATCTGCTTACAGCACAGAGCGGAGCGTGTGTCTCGGAGAAGCAAAAACATGTACAATACCCCCCCCCCCCCTCCCCGGCCTGACCCACCCATGTCGAACATGTGAAAATATTTAGGGCAAACTAGAATATGAAGGTAGAAAGGGTCAGATATGAGAGGGTAGCTTTCAATTTTCTAAAAATACCTCGAAGCTAAAGAATACGGCGTTGTTTTTATTGGAGTCAAAACTTAGAGAGTTGAATAACTGAAATACCTTTGTCCGTTCCAGCGTCATGGAGCTCTCTTTCTACATAATGTAATATTCACCATGGTAGGATTTAATAGAGATGTAGCAGGCAGTGGCGGCTCATCATACGGGTGCTTCTACCATGAGGAAATTATTCTATAAAATATATAAGACCTGTTTGACTGCTGGAGTAAAGGTACTTTTCAGTCTTACCTCGGCAGTATAAACAAGGTATATTCTATTAAAAAAGGGATATTCTATTAATGAAAAAATCCTAATAACTCAAACTTGTCCCCTAAAATCTAAGAGCTCTCTCTACATAATGTAATATTCACCATGGTAGGATTTAATAGAGATGTAGCGGCCAGTGGCGGCTCAACATACGGAGGAATATGTAATGAAAAACTCGTAGTACCTCAAACTTGTCCCCTAAAATTGGCCATCTTTGAAGTTTAAACACACGGGAAATCACTTCGAGATATCACTACTCAAACTCGCTTTACTAAATCTACGCTGAAACCGGGACTTGAACCATCGACCTCCAGGTTACAAGTCCGCCGATCGATCAAGCTACTGAGGTCGATTTGACATAAATAAACAATTAAGTGTATATGAAATATACTCATTATTAATTTACCTGCTCATTTTCAATATTCTTCTCTACTCTTCACTATCTAAAAATGTAGCACTATGCAACTATCTATGCAAAAAATGTTCCCAGAAACCGTGCAGAGAGCCGCCACTCATCAGAGAACTTACTGCGGACCAAAGTTTCCCGTGTTATTACGAGAGGAAGACCAGGTAACCGGGTTCTTAGAAAACTGTTCAATTTAAATTCAGGATTATTCTTTCTCTCTCTTTTCATTTCCTTTCTTTGTCGCTCTTTCTCTTTATTTCTATATCTCATTATTTCAATATTTTCTTTCTCTCACTCTTTTCTTTTCTTTATCTTCCTCTTTCTTTCTTTCCCTCTTTCTATCCATCTTTATTTATTTATCTCATTATTTCACTCCCTCTCTCTTTCTCTCTCTCTCTCTCTCACACACACACACACTACACACACTATTTTCATTTCTTTCCCTCTTTCTATATATCTTTATTTATTATCTCATTCTTTAACTCCCCCTCTTCCTCTCTCACTCTTCCTTTCTCTCTCATTTTTTCTCTTTCTCGTTTTTTGTATACGTCTGAAATAATTGTTCTTGGAAGGTTAGGAGCCTATCTAAAAATGAAGAAGTATGCAACTATACAAGTCTCTATTAAAAAAAATGTTCCAGAAACCGTGCAGAGAGCCGCCTCTCATCAGAGAACTTACTGCGGACCAAAGTTTCCGGTGTTATTACGAGAGGAAGACCAGCAACTGGGTTCTTGGAAAACTGTTCAATTTAAATTCAGGATTATTCTTTCTCTCTCTCTCTTCATTTCCTTTCTTTGTCGCTCTTTCTCTTTATTTCTATCTTTCATTCTTTCACTCCCTCTCTCTATCTCTCTCTTTCTCGCTCCCTCTCTCACACACACACTGCACACACTCTTTTCATTTCTTCCCTTTTTCTATGTATCTTTATTTATTATCGCATTCTTTAACTCCCTCTCTTTCTCTCTCTCTCTCTCTTCCTCTCTCTCTCTCTCTCTCTTCCTTTCTCTCTCCTTTTTTCTTTTCCTCTTTTTTTGTATACGTCTGAAATAATTGTTCTTGGGAGGCTATCTAAAATGTAGCATTATGCAACTATGCAAGTCTCCATGCAAAAAATGTTCCCAGAAACCGTGCAGAGAGCCGCCTCTCATCAGAGAACTTACTGCGGACCAAAGTTTCCCGTGTTATTACGAGAGGAAGACCAGCAACTGGGTTCTTGGAAAACTGTTCAATTTAAATTCAGGATTATTCTTTCTCTCTCTCTTCATTTCCTTTCTTTGTCGCTCTTTCTCTTTATTTCTATATCTCATTATTGCACTATTTTCTATATCTCATTATTGCACTTCCTCTTTCTATTTACCTTTATTTATTTATCTCATTATTTCACTCTCTCTCTCTTTTTTTTAATTCTCTGACTCTTCTTTCTTTCCCTCTTTCTATGTATCTTTATTTATTTATCTCATTCTTTAATAAGTTCCTCTCTTTCTCTTTCTCTCACTCTTTCTTTTTCTTTCTTTTCTTCTTTTTTTCTTTCCCCCTTTCTATCTATCTTTATGTATTGATCTCATTATTTCACTCCCTCTCTCTTTCTCTCTCTCTCTCTTTTCAATTTCTTTCTCTGACTCTTCTCTTTCTTTCTATCTTTATTTATTTCTTTCATTCTTTCATTCCCTCTCTTTCCCCTTTCTTTCTTACCCCCCCCCCTCTTCCAAAATCCACCCCGTCTTTGTTCTCTTTCTCTATCTTTTTCAATTTCTCTTTCTCTCTGTGTCTTGCTCTTTTCCTCTATTTCTCTTCTTTCTTCCTCTCCTGTTGGACAAACTAAAAGTTGTCTGAACGTAAATATTTCCCAATGTTCCAAATTGTGCATAATTTCCTCTGAAAGCGTCTGAAAGCATACCATGTCTTACATAGTATGCTCACATCGGAATTAGTCCAGGTATTTTGCAAAACATCCCCTTCTCTCCAAACAAAACAAAACACACACACACCCACACACACATAAACATGTTAATACTAGAGAGCTTCATACGAGCTGAACTGCAATCAACCTAATTCTTCAGATGCCTTTAACGTAACAGAAGGATGAACAATTTTTTTAAAGTAGAACATATGAAAAAACGTTAAGGCACTGTTCTGGTGATCCAGGTATTGTAGGGATATGTTGGTTCGAATCCCACCCAGTGCATGCATTTTCCTCGTTTGAGTTTGTGACCACAAAATTATAATAAGACTCTGAGGGTTAGGTGGTATAGAAAATGCTTTGAGCATTCACCCCGCTTGGTGGTTATCTTCCATTAAAGACTGTTATTATTATTGAAATAGAGAGGTTAGTTGTTACCATGTACATTGATCTGAATGTACTTCAAAAAAGTACCCACAAAACATCGTACGACTTCTCACTTTTCTGTTTATGCTGAAGTGTCAATCAGTATCCTAAAGAAAAAGTTTTCAATCCGAACTGGAAGAAAAAATCACGCCTCGCGTGTAGTTTTTCACAGGCACAAAAAAGAAATCAAAGTGCAAAGAACTTCAAGCGGCACCCTTTCCTAGATAAGTAGTGGGTGATGGTAAAGTTTATGCACCCGACAAAGTTTCGCGGGTTTTCAGGACTTGTGAGATGGACTCGGGAGACTCAGGCTGGTATGGAAAGACATTTTTCAATCGCTACAGTCGTCACTATAGCGTTCTCCGTCAAAACAGCTGATTTTAATATGCAGAGACAATTTGTTGTATGGCCTGTGAAGTCTTTGCGCATACGTACATGTCATTTTATTTTATAGATAACCATGTGAGAAATGCGGAAGTAACAAAAAAATGTCAAGGTTGAAGTATTCACTTTAGCAAGCTCGAGACCTTGCTATAGGAATGGTTGTAGCTTTCACTGTAGGTATCGAAAAACGTCTCTGCATACCAGCCTTGTGTTTTCCCAAGTCTCTAAGGAGGGGGGGGGGGAGAGAGCAAAGAGGGGAGAAGAGAGATTCGGAGGGGGCAAAAGATTGAATGAGGAGTGAATAATAAGATGAGCATGGGATGAAGAGGTGAGAGTAAGAGGGAGGGGGGGGGGGGAGCAGGAGCTTTGAAGGAGGGGATAAGAGTATCATAGGATACGAGGGACAGAGTATTGGGGGGGGGGGGGGGGGAAATAATGTAATAGGATAAGTACAAGATAGAGAAAGAAAAAAAAGGAGTAAAGGATGAGTAAAGAATAAGAGGATCAGGGGCTTTTGGAGGTGGGACAGGAGTAGCAGAGGATGAGGACACCGTCATCTGGTGTAAGGCTTGGTACTTGGGCACTTGTGTGGGAAATTTGATACTCACTTCCTTACCCAGAGGTCAGTGACCCTTTGTCCGCCAGTCTGGTTTATCCAATAAGTTTACTTAGATTTGGTCGAAATACGTAAATTTTTCTTGATAGTTATAATTTCTCAAGGCCACTTTTGAATAAAATATCATAGGTATTATCGTCATAGGTAACACTCGTCAAGTAGCACTCGCCAACAGGCCTGTACGGTAGCTTTGGAGGGCACAGGACTGTAAAGGGATGCCCACGGGAAAGCGTAATTTTCCTTTGATAGCGGTCGAGATCACAGCACAGAGAGAGAGAAAAAAGAATTGACTATCTACTTACTTGATCTGGAGAATACTGCCTCGAGCTCGAGGGCCTCACATGTTGAGATATTGTTGGTGCAGTTTCGGGCGATGAACGTGGATCTCCAAGCTACCTACCGGGTGTCCCTAATCTACGCAACAAGGCCTATAACGCGAAACAGAGTTTATCTGTATTTTGTTTTATTAAGTGAGACAGCAGCATTTGGATGCAAGATTTACCCATGTACAAAAAATCCGTCAGCCAGGTCGACTGTCTGATGTCTAAATGACCTGTCTGATTATTGGTTAAATATCTCGTATGGACAGTTTAGGTATTATGGTTTTAAGTTCCACTTATAATAATAAAGAAAAACGTTTGTCCATAATATTTTCATTTGATCAAAAATAACAAATATATTTGCAGAAGACAGTGGCGGCTCCTGACTTCAAGACTAGGTGAAGACAAATTATACCCAGAACTAAGTATTGAAAAAATAAAATTATTAATTTATCAGATCTTAGTTCTTATGGTCTCATAAACACAGCCCATTGTAAGTTATGGCTGTTTCCCTGCAGAGCATGGTTTTCTCTCATACCAGTTTTGCATCATATAAGTTTTTATAGGTACTTTTTTTGGAGAACACTTGGTACTTAATAAATAAACAAGGCCAGCAGAACAATTTGTCAACACTTGAGCTGGTACACAGCCATTCATTTTTCATAAGCCATTCAGGCTTGAACTGTATGGCTGTGGGACAGGCATTTACTTTACTTTTTTGGTGGTGGTTATAGTAATTGGAGAAATTGGACATCCAGTAATCATAATATCTTTCTTATCCTCATTACTTCTTAATCTGAATGGGGTTACTTTTAATGTTTGAACCCCATGATTTTGTGGGAATCTCATTGTTTCTTTGAAATATTGTTATTAGTTATTCATCGTAATAAAAAATATTAGGTAACTGAAAGTTGGTAAAAAGGAATTAAAATAAAAATATTAGGATTATACCTCAGTAGATAGGTAGGTACAACATTTTAAAGAGGGGTTAGAACTGGGAAGGTTGAAGAAGACTAAAAATTACAATCCAAAACTGGAAGAAAATCCACCACCAGATTACAAAATAAATCTAAGAAAACATACTTACTACAAATATATAAAATCAGCTTAAATTTCTGTTACCATTGATGTTTAAATGACTATTTATGAAAAACACAGATATTGCCTTATAATTTTAAGTACTTCACTGGAAGCTGTGTGCTTAGCTACCTGCAACCTGCATAATTATAATGTTATTACTGACACTGAAAGAAGTACATAGCTACTTCATATTCAACTTATTATGAAAAGCACAGGTCAGATCAGGTAGGAATAATGTTTCTATCCTGTATCAAATACTGGGAAATAACTTTATTAACTAGTTACACCAATTAAAAGTCACTTGATTACCGTTGAAAAGATTTGAAAATAATCTAATAAAATTTAAAAAGTACCAAGTTTTGTTTACATTCTAAAGATAAGAGATACAATGTTGCCAAGTTAATTTCATAGCTAAATTTCTACAAACTTCAAGAGCTATATTTTAAATTTAAAGAAATCCCTCAAATCATGTAAGACGTATTTATTTAATTAAAAAAATAATACTACACCGCCTGAACAGAATTTTCTCTTGAGAATTTCATTTCAACACGTCTAAATTCATGATTTTTTTTTTAAAGTGGTTCCATAGTCAGGATCTTAAACAGGACCACCATTGTCCCTATTTAAAAACATCTTGGAACAACTAGATACCAGATTATCTTATTTGGCTCAATTTCGGTACCTACATTAAATAATAAATTATTTCCGAGATTTGACTTCAATCGATATGTCCTTTTTAAGACTATAGTTGACAAGATACATAAATAGTTAAAATTTATTGGTATCGGCTATCGTTTAGGAACTATGTACAAAACTAGAACCAAAAAAATGAGAAATAATATCCAAAATTCCTGACACAAAATAATGCTTTCCTAACGCCTACGTTATTATTATTATTATTTATTTTGTTTTTTAATATTACAAGATTGTGCTAGATATGGGAGGCTAAATCATTGACTGGTTTCCTAGGACTGGCATAATGCTACTGGCAACAATGTTAATATCAAAAACACATGACATCGCACATGGTATGTGGCTTCGTGACATTTCGTATGAGTTCGTGTAGATATTGTAAACTGAATACAACTGAAGACTGTCCTCAGTAGCATATTACATAGATATAGTTCTTGCCTAATATTTCATGATACCTACTTGGAAATACTCAACTCTGATTGGTTGATTCAAGGACAACTGAAGACAATTTCAAATTGTCTTCACATTTGGTGTTCTCCTTGGAAAGTAACATGAATTGTTAAGCAGCATTGATCTATTTTACACAAAGCTTACTCTTTTTTTTTTTTTTTCTTCTTTGAGTTAGATCAATTGTGCCATGTTCAAGGGATTATGAGTAGTGTTTTCACCGTTCAAAATTAGGTGAAAATGTCTTCAGTGTCTTCACCCGACGAGCCGCCACTGGCAGAAGATCGTGTCATTTTTAATGTCTACTAGTTTCTATTATACAAAGTACAATAAATTCATGATCGCTAATAACAAATCCCATAAAATAATAATGTGATTTAAATAAGTACACACTTAACGTCACTATACTCTTCTTCCCTATCATTGGAACCTTATCTCCAGCACACAGGGTTTAATGGCGATAAAAACGGATAAAAAACTAACAAAGTCATTGTGAATTCATCATAGTATCATCATCATAGAGTGGCGTCTTTGCATGAAGGCCCGTGGTTTCAATCGGCAGATATGAGAGAGTCCTTGAAAGGCTATTGATGACTTCTCAATAAATTGTTATTGGGAGCAAAGTGGGTAAATTAAACTAGTTAGAATAATATAGGCTAGACAGGTTTACTTGTGAGTTCCTTTGATTGATTTTTTTAAGCCATAATTTATGTAGATCCCAATTAAATAAATTGGGACTGCTCAATCCTTTAAAAAATCCAACAAATACATCCTCCACGACATCTGTCACTAGAGATCTTTACTAAAGATAAGTATAAAAAATTATCATCAAAATTTCAAGTCAAAATAGTAGGAAGAAATTGACATCCATAGGAGACGTTTTAAGGAAGAATGGACAAGACCAAAAAGGAGATGGGTTGAGAAAAAGTAATTTTTTTGAATCAGGCAAGAATTTCTTAAATCTTAAATTTAGACCCAACCAGATAATCTATTTATGGGCCCTGCATATTTTCGAAAGTTCTAATTCCATGCCTATGAATCGAAAGAATATGTAATGTATTTTGTAAAAGAAGTATCTATGCTTTTTAACTTCAAATCGATATTCAATTACCTATGCTTTGAATATTTGTATTTTATTTAGGTAGTTAGGTATACAGGTAGAAGAGATACGGCGAAGGCGCTTCACTGAAATAGCGAGTTTACTAGCCCTATCCAAACATTCAGCAATTTAATTAATTTATATTTACATCGTTTTTTTTTTACATAATTTAATTTGAGTATGTGACTACATAATAATAAGACTCTGAGTGTTAGGTGGTAGAAAATGCTTTGTGCAAACCTCACCTGGTGGTTACCTTAAACTAAAGAGCGTTATTATTCTTATAATACCTACGGAAATAAACAGCAATGATAAGGGAATACTGTTCCTAATTCGAGATATTTATGGTGAACTGTGATTGGTGGAAATTGCGGAAAATCTGACCTAAGGGACAGTCTTTCCTCATATTTGTTGTAATATTATTGTTAATCTATTGTTGTAAGTCTAGGGGCGAAAATAATAGACAGATTCGAGACCTTAAGTCATAACTTAGCATTAATTTTATCTAAGACAACACGGAAAATCTAGACTGAGATCTCTGTGGAGGTATTAGAAAAACGTGTATAGATATTTTTCCGCCCTATGAATCGTCCCTCGTATGATGAAAGACACCATTCTTTTGTGTTCTCAGTGTGGTTTAAAACAAAGAATTCAGCCATCGTCGATGGCGCGTTGCATACACCGGTTCTCGTAGGATGACCGAAGTTAAACAACGTCCAGCGAGGCTTCGTGATGCGTGGGTGCATTCCGGCCGAACCCAGGCTGTGTGAGGTTAATGTGAGTAGCTGGTTTGTGAGTTTCCTGCGAATGAAGGGTAATAGCCCCGTCGTGATATGACCATGCAGTTGAAAGCGACGTTAAACCCAAATTAAAAAACGAACAGTTTATAAATTAATTTATTCGAACATCCAATATGGGGTAGAGCTTCGAGAGTGGTAGAAAATGTGGTACAATTAGGATAGCGCGAATATAGACAGAGAAGAATAGGGAGAAAAGAACGGAGGGAGGGAGGGAGAGAGAGAGAGAGAGAGGAAGGGAGCGAGAGAGAGAGAGAGAGATGTAGAGGGAGAAAAGAAGAGGAGGGATGAGGAGAGAGAATTTACTAATTTTTTTTCCTTTAACTTGTTACTTTTTGAATTTGAATTCGACTTTCAGGCAGAGGCTCTTCTTCTAACGAGAAGGAGATATTTATGATATATAGAAACAGTAAAGAAGTACTCTAGGACGAGAAAGATAGAGAGAGAATACAGGAAGAGAATGGGAAGGTAAGGCGAAGAGAGATGGAAAAGGAAGTAGACGAAAGATAAGAGAGAAGAGAGAGAGGGAGATAGAAAGAAAGATAAAGAGACAATGGACGAATGAATTGATTATAGTTAGACGGCAACAGAAAGAAAGTTAATGGTTAAGGATGTATTAGGTTGATCATTGGAAAAATAAGGAGGAATGAAAGATTGGAAAGGAAGAGAGAGAGAGATAGATAAAGATGAAGGAAGAGAGAGATAGAGTAAGATAAAGGAAGAGAGAGAGATAGAGTAAGAAAGATAAAGAGACAATGGACGAATGAATCGATTAGTGAGACGGCAACAGAAAGAAAAATAAGGATGTAGGTTGATAGTTGAAAAATTAAGGAGGATGGAAAGATTTGTAAAGGAAGAGAGAAAGAGATAAAGGAGAGGGAAGAAGAGGTAGAGAAAGAGAGTTATAGAGGGGAATGGAGAGAGAGAGAGAGATAGATGGAGATTGGAAGAGAGGAAAGAAGAAATAGAGAAAAAGGAGGATGGAAAGGAAAGTATAAGAAGCAAAGAGGATATAGAGAGAGTATAGAGAGAGAGGAGGAAGGAGGAAGAGAGAAAAACAAGAGAGAGAGAGAGAGAGAAAGAGGAGAGAAGAGATGAGGCAGAGAGGAGGTAGGAAGAGAAGAGAGAAAAACGAGAGAGAGAGAGAGAGTTAGAAATGGAGAAAGGAAAAAGGAGCAATACACAGAGGGATAGAGAGAGAGAGTGGGGGGGGGGGTGAAGATAATGAAAAAAGAACATCCACAGAGAGAGAGGAAAGGAAGACAGAGAGAGAGGAAGGGAGGAGAAAACACAGAGAGAGCGAAGTAGGGATAGAGAGGAGGAAAAACCTGACAGTGTATTATTACATGCTTCACTTCTAATGAGAAGAGAAAAGATTGATGTTTTAGAGGAAATTAAAAAAATGCCATTTACTCTTGTTCGAAAAAAGCTAATATTTTGATATATTTTTACATTTCATTTTGAATTTTTGACGTTATTTATTCAACTGAATTTCGAATGTGCGTTTACATTCATTTCAATTTAAAATAAATGGGTAGGTTTATGGCATACTAGAGGCTTCGAATAAAAGATAGTCTGGAGATGTGAGGGTTTGTCTTTAGTACAAAAATGCATAAATAATATTTCATCATTTAAATTAAAGACAAAGTTCTTAAAAAAGTATTTTAAAAAGGAAAAAAACAAAGCATGAACGATACAAAAGTGTACAAATTTCGCCTTTTTATGCTAAAGTTACGAAATGAGCGTGCAATTAAAATTAACTTCCAAAATACATAATGATTAGGAAACACTTTTATTTTGAAATAAAGTTCATTGAACATACCTTTATCAAAGTGGCTTTAGAATAATTTGAACAAAATAAAATGAAAGTTTATACAAAAGATTTACCTTCCCGCTCGTTTACATGAGAACACCTGTATCTCGAGAACATTGTTTCATAATTAGTATGGCGGAGGCAGAAAGTCATCAATCATCTGGCAGTATATCAAGATTTAAAAAATAACGTTCCACGGAGGTAAACGCGGGAGGTAGGTAATGCGGCTTATGCAAAGCAGGGACGTCCTAATTATACGCTTTTCAGCCTCCATTTCCGGGTCGGGTTTAATGAGCTATTTTTGAGTAAAATTTCGGAACCCTTTTTTTAAGGAAGTAATTCAACACTTTGCTGTATTTATAAAAGGTAATGTTCAATTTCTCCACAGATATGTTTTATTCTACTAATTCTCTGTTCCTTGTAGATTCCACGAAAAAAAAAAACATATTTTGTGTCGTCGATGATGATAGAGAAAATAGAATATAGAATAGAATAGAAATGACCTTGTCTATACTGAAAAGATGAGACTAAAGAGTCCCTTCATTTCAGCCCTGTAATCCCTTTTAATGAAATTATCACATTCTGGAATAAAATCTTAACAGAAAGTTATTATCAATCAAATAACATGCTTGATTCAGCATACAAAACTACACAGATTTAATGTATGACATTCTAAGTATATTTCATGACTATAAATGACCCGAAGAAAAACCCATGATTTCGTGGGGTGGATCATAGATCATAGTTAAATTTGACGTAAATTTCGAGTATCGAATAAAAAATTTGGGGTTCTACTTTGAATTCGAAAATTGGTGATTCTCTCTATGAGAAAATTTGTTGTCATCTCAATAATAATTATACGTTTTTCTTTTCCTTTTTTAACGGTATAACGTCGTATGTTTTGTCTCTCTTTTTCTTATACTCTCTCTCATTCTCACTCTCTTTCTCTTTCTCTCCCTCTCTCTTCCTCTCTGTGACTTTGTCTCTCTCTTTCTGTTTTCTTTCTCTTTATTTTTCTCATAACCTCACTCGCTCTATCTCTCATTTTCTCTCTCTACCTTTCTTTCCCTCCTTCTCTTTCTCTTTCTATTTCTATTTCTCTTTCTAATTCTCTTTCTCTTTCTCTTTCTCTTTCTCTTTCTCTTTCTCTTTCTCTTTCTCTTTCTCTTTCTCTTTCTCTTTCTCTTTCTCTTTCTCTTTCTCTTTCCCTTTCTCTTTCTCTTTCTCTTTCTCTTTCTCTTTCTCTTTCTCTTTCTCTTTCTCTTTCTCTTTCACCTTTTCTTTCTCTCCTTCTCTCCCTCTCTCCTTTTCCCAATGTCTCCCTCCCTCTCCCACACCCCTATTATCTTCCCCCATGTTCATGGTTAAAGATAGAGGTTTTAGGTGGGGTAAGGGTAAGGTACTGAACCCAGGTGCGTGGTAAAACGGTAATGGTATTAGGAAATAAAACACCAGCCCAGCCTGAGTGTCTTTCGGCCCCACCCCTCCCTGTCAAGTCTTTCATACTGTGTGGACTACAATGAAAAAATGTCATGTCTTATGCAAAACTAGCGTTTTTTCTGTCATAATACTGTAATAAAGGTATTGTGTCAGAAAAGACGCTAGTTTTGCAACGCCAAGAAGATAATAAGACTGAGGTCACTCAGTACCTTTACCATACTGACCTGTGAGCTGCAGGACGATGGTTCGAGTCTAGAAATTTAAGTAGCGTAAATTTCAGCGTTCTACTGGGTACAGTGTAATGTCTATTTTGATAATTGGTGAGGCGAGTTTAAGGCGAGATCAATTTCTTATAATTATATGTGATAACTGATAACATAAAAGTAAAATCACAAATAAGAAATTGTGATATCACTATTGTGATTAACAAAGACATGTCATTTTTAAGCAGACTAAAGCTTGAACCAAGATTCATTATGTTCCCAACCGAAGGATCTGATAAGCAGAACTATCCTTAATATAGTAATAAACCATGGGATTCCTGGAAAAAGTCCTCATAACCATAATACCTAACACCGACCTCAGTACCTTCATCGATAAGGCGGCGGACTTGTAACCTGGAGGTCGGTGGTTCAAGTCCCGGATTCAGCGGGAGGCACCTCATTGAGTCCCGTCTGGATTTGTCCATTTTTGTCGATGCTTCATTGAGTCCCAAGGTTTGGAACGGTTGAAGTTATCGTACCACTCATTGAGTCCCGTACATAATTAATACCTATTTTTCCTTATGCATAAACTTGTACATAGAAGATCATATTATTTGTCAGTCAGTTGGGTCAGTCCTCCTCTAAAAAATTAGAACACTCTTTTCATTTTTTATTAAGAATTCTTGTTTATATTTTTATTCATAAATGAAAATGAAATTATTGTCTATTGGAATTTGATGCGTAAGTGAATTTTTTGTTAGAGGAATTTTGTAGTTAGATAGGGTTAGGTAAAGTTAACAAGGTGAGATTGCACGATAGATTTCTGACTTCAGTTTGTCGGGTAGCATGGTTGGGTGAGGGGCTTAGGTTAGGTTGAAATTAGCGCAGGCGGTTAGACCGGGTCACTACGCGACCCGGCCTAACCGCCTGCGCTAATTTCAACCTAACCTAAGCCCCTCACCCAAGCTATCCTAGCTGGATAACGAAACACAACATTTAGACATAACTGTCCGCGTATTCATTTTTATAAAAATTAACTGTGTTCTTATTTACTTCTTCTTATATACTAACATCAGGTAAAGGGACTCAATGAGTCATATGGTCTGGTAGACCCAAAAATATTAGGGGACTCAATGAGTCATATGGTCTGAGGTACCTGCTAAAATTACGGGACTCAATGACATGAAAAAAAGGTCAACGGGACTCAATGAGTGTACGTCCGGATTCAGCGTAGATACAGTAAAGCGAGTTTGAATAGTTGTGACATCACGAAATTGATAAACACAAATATAATAATTTTATCTTTATCTTTACAATAACACCTGAAGCCCCAATTTGAAAGCATACGAGAGCAATGAATGAGTATTTACCTACTAAATAGTAGTTCTAAAATTGGAAATCACACCGCTGTCACAAAAATTAATCCAAACATAGCAACCTATCCAGATGAAGTCTATAAACACTCAGAACTATATGCAATTGAGAAAACTCTTCGAAAAATCAAATGTTCCACCCAGTATATTATTTCGAAAGCCGTACCCATCAAAATGTTCTACATTATATTATTTTCATTATTTAAATTATGAAAATTACTGTTTTTAAAAAGTTTTGCTCTCCCTCCCTCTCTGCCCTTCTGTTTCGTAAAATAATAAGGATCATAATCCACTCTATTAATACAGGGTGTATTATTTGTTCCACTATCCTGGTAGCTCAGTGGTGAAAGCGGTACTCTGTGACTCAACCGCACACACAGAGCTTTGCAAAATGGGCATGTATTTCGCTTCATACACATACATATTATACCCTACTCCAGAGGTCGCGGGTTGGAAACCCAGCCGAAACATGTATACTCCAATTTTGGATTTTTACCATATAATAATGCGTCTTGGGCTTACTGCTGGATTAATAGGACCAGGCGCGGCCGCTGCTAAGGAGCTGCGGAACTGCAGCACCCCCAGACGACAAGGAAAAAGTGTGTTTCTTCAAGCCCTAGCTTGTATACAGTGAAAATAATTTAACCTTTATTAAATAATTCATTAATAAAAATAATTCCGTGTCCGTGAGATAGGAATTGATTCCTGAATCACGGTAGTGAGAGGATTATATGGACGCCAATGTCCATTGATACTAAGTATTTGGTTTTCACATCCTGACTTGAGGTAAACAGGACGGTGGTTTTACCCTCCATTCGCTAGGAATCGTACCAACTACCCACATTAACCTCACCCAGCCTGGGTAGGACCGGAATTTACAATTATAATAATTAATTTACAATTACACATAAGGATTGACATGGTAGTTAACAACTAGTAAATCGAACTCGCGAGGTATTAAGAGAGCGACTCTTTGTATCCCATTTTAGTCCGGTTTATTTGGCAGCACCCTCAAAATATTTTTCATGCAGCCAGCATGAGACCTAAAGTTCTAATCGGACAGTTTTATTTATAACGCTCGGTAGCTACATATTTTGTTTTAAATATTGTTCATATTAGGTTTTATGAAAATGAATAACCAATCTCAGAACCTTGATCTTGAAAGCAGATACATAATTGTAATTTGGAATATAGTAAAGAATAATAATAATGAATAAGCAGAGAACAGGCGTTGTATGCTACATTGCTACACTGTAGTTCATTACGAATTAGTTATACGCAACATATGAGTGTGTAATCCCGGGGGAGACTGGAGACACCTCTTAGCCACACCCATTAACCTGTCATACTAATTAGAACTTTCATGATAGCGAAAGTAAAAAGTATGATGAAATTTCTATGTTACCAAAATTCTCTCCCTCCCTTGGTCCCTTTTTTTCTCTCTCTCTCCCAGCTCTCTTCTCTTCTCTCTATCTCTCTCTCCCTCCCTTCTTCACTTCCCCCTTTGTCACCCCTATACCTCTCTCTTTGTGTCTCTCCCTCTCCCCACTACCCTCGTTTCTGTCCCTCTCACTCCCTCTATTTTGTCAATTTCCTTTTTGTTTCTCTACCTCCCTTTACGTATTGCTCTCCTCATCTTTTCTCTCTCTCTCTCTCTTTTGTCCCTTTCTCTCTCTATAATTTTCTCCCAGTTCTCTTCTCTCTCCCGTCCTTCTTCATTTCCCCCTTTGCCAATCTTTTCTATACTTCTCTCTCTCACTCTTCCCACACTTCTCTCTTTTCTGTCCCTCTCAATCCCTCCCTTCTGTCACTTTCCTTGTTGTCTCTCTCTCTCTCCTTCTCCTCCTTTTCTCTCTCTCTCTCTCTTTCTCTATGTTTCTTTTCTCTGCCCTCATCCTCTTTTTTTTTCTCTCTCGTTTCATCATTTCACAGTCTCCCACCTCTTATCTCTCCTGAAAAAACTCTATCTCACACTCTATCTCACTCCCCCCCCCCCCCCCCCCCCCCACCTCCCCCCCCAATCTCTATCTCTCTCAGTCATGAGATATCACGAATCGTGAGTGAAAAGTAGAGAGAGGGGTTGTAATAGAAAGGGATTTTGATGTAATTATAATTATTTTGATTGTATTGTTATGATGAAAATCATATACATATTAAATTTCCTGTCATTTTTATATAATTATCTATATTATAAATATACCATGTATATATAAAAAATACTTTTCATTGTCATTATATTAATATTTACATTTATTATTTAAAAAAATATTTCATGTTCAAGTTCAATTTTTCACATACACCCCCACATAATTTCATACCTTTGTTATAGCATATTATTACCTATTATACTGAGCTTGATATTTTGCCCCTGGGATACCTAGAATGCATTTCCTAGGGAAAATTATGAATATTAAAAGCTCTGTGGTAAAACAGTTGGGATTGCCCACAGAGATCCGGGGTTCGATTCCCCATGGAGTCAAAGATATTTTCCGATGCTTTATTTAGAGGGTGAATTCTAGACCCGTAGGTAAAGTAGAAATAAATAAATAAAAACTCTAAATAATTTTATTTTGCAATAATACATTTCTCCCTACATATTTGAATATTTTTTGTGCGTCCAGTCTGCTATAATTTATGGCACATCCACTAATTTTTAGCAATGTTTATTTTTCTGTAATAATTTCTTCTCTCTTTTTCATCTATTTCTCTCTTCTCTTTCTTTTTTTTTCTCTCTCTCTCTCTCTCTCTTCTCTTTCTTTTTTTCTCTCTCTCTCCTCTCTTTCTTTTTTTTTTCTCTCTCTCTTTTTCATCTATTTCTCCTTTCTCTTTCTTTTTTTTCTCTCTCTCTCTTATTCATGTATTTCTCTCTTTTTCTTTCTTCTTTTTTTCTCTCTCTCTCTTCTTCATCTATATCTCTCTTCTCTTTCTTTTTTTTCTCTCTCTCTTCTCCATCTATTTTTCCTCTTCTCCTTCTTTTTTTTTCTCTTTCTCTCTCTATATATCTCTCTCTTCTTGATCTATTTCTCTCTTCTTTTTCTTTCTTTTCTCTCTCTCTCTCTTCTCTCCCTTCCCTCACTCTCCCTCTATCTTCTTCATCTATTTCTCTCTTCTCTTTCTATCTTGTTTCTCTCTCTCAGTTCCCTTTACTCACCATTTGTTCACAAATCCAGCTGTATTTACAAAGAAAAACAACAAAAACACGAGGGACAGAAAGAGAATGGCAGAAGAGAGAGAGAGAGAAAGATAAAAGGTTTTACTTATTTATTTATCATTAGTGAAAACTGGGGTAGTGTCCCGGACTGCTCCCTGACGATATTTTCACAACAGAATGAGCGTGTGAATAATTGACTAGCATGTGCTCGCTGCTTACTGGCGACCTTTTAGTCCGCGAGCCCTTTGTAACTTACTAAAGGTTCTGCCCCTAGAAGACACTAGCGACCTTTTGGTTTGCAAACTATTTGAACTGAAGACACTAGCGACCTTTTAGTCCGCGGGCCCTTTGTAACTTACTAAAGGTTCTGCCCCTAGATGAAACTAGCGACTTTTTGGTCTGCAAACTATTTGTAACAAAAGACACTAGCGACCTTTTGGTCTGCAAACTATTTGTAATAGAAGACACTAGCGACCTTTTGGTCTGCAAACTATTTGTAACAGAAGACACTAGCGACCTTTTAGTTCCCGAGCCCTTTGTAACTTACTAAAGGTTCTGCCCCTAGAAGACACTAGCGACCTTTTAGTCCGCGAGCCCTTTGTAACTTACTAAAGGTTCTGCCCCTATAAGACACTAGCGACCTTTTGGTCTGGAAGCCCTTTGTAACTTACTAAAGGTTCTGCCCCTAGAAGTCACTAGCGATTAGTCTGTCCCGGTAGCTCAGTGGTAAAGGCGGCTGTCGTGGGTTCGAAACCCAGCCGGGACATGACAAGTTATCCTCCCATTTGGGATTTTTAATTCAGAATAATATGTCTTGGGCTTACTGCTGGATTAATGGGACTTTAATAGTCTTAATAGGGCAGTATAAATAAGGCGATATTATTATTATTATTAGCGACCTTTTGGTTTGCAAGCTCTTTGTAACTTACTAAACGTACTACCCCTAGAAGATACTAGCGACCTTTTAGTCCGCGAGCCCTTTGTAATTTACTAAAGGTTCTGCCCCTATAAGACACTAGCGACCTTTTAGTCCCCGAGCCCTTTGTAACTTACTAAAGGTTCTGCTCCTATAAGACACTAGCGACCTTTTAGTCCGAGAGCCCTTTGTAGTTCACATAAGGTTCTGCCCCTACAATAAAGCGACATGAATACCTAATGAGCGCGCGACTAGCTCAATGGTTAAGCACTCGCTTAACCACTTGTAAGGGATACCTTCCGGTGCGGTTGTGTTGACCCAGCACCTAAATGGGAAGTATTCTGTCACTTCTCGTACATCAGAGGGGAGACGTTCTACAGGATGGGTAGGCTACAACACAGACCACAAGCGTCTACAGTAGCTCCTGTTTCATGGCTGGGAAATAAAAATGGCTGTGAAACACTCACCTTTAAAATAATAATAAAAAAATAGATGATTCCTACTTCTAGAGTGAAGGAGCTATAGTTCTGTGAACAGGTGAGCGTACATATTTCACAAGTCAACAGAGGACGCCATTACTATGTCCCCATTGTTACTTTATGCTGTAATTGGACATAAAACGTTTCTTTCTTATCACACAAGGTTTCCTGAAGTGATGCATTTTTAATTTCCTTCTTTTTTTTCTCCAAAACTTTCAGTGATTAAAACTGGTGACATTGAAGCACTCGTGAGCTTTTTGGCCGGAAATAAGGAATTCAAAAGTTTACGTTCTAAGTCTTATAGCTAGATCCTGCAGTATAGTTTTAAATGTGTTTCCTGTCAGCACGTGTTACCTACGTGCATACCTATACAGGGTGTCCCGCATACAGATGCATATATTTTAAGGGTAGGTTCAGCCCACCGTGAACTATCATATAAGCTCAAGTTGCAGTGGGGCATTTTGCTTCGTCAAAGAGTGATAGCCAAATCCCTGTTTTTTCCCACAGGTCTAGATGTCACTTGTATCGAGCTCATTTTTAAAGAAATGATAGCCAGTAGGTAAGTTTTGATTTCATTTATGGAAAATCATGCATATTTCCTTTCGATTGTAGTTGGTTGCATTGAAAAATATTGAATAAATCCCACCCATCAACATGAAAATTACGGAAGTACTATTTTTAATTCCATAAAATTATGGAAGTACCAAAACATACCTAAAACAAAGAATCAGTCTTATCATACAGCGTGGTAATGCTGCAAGTATAATGGCAGCATTACCAGTACAAGAAAAAATGGATGCCATTTACTACAGACCTATAAATGTAATTGTGAAAAATTAATAAATATTACATTAAGTTATACAGGGTCTAAAAAATATGAACGCTGCGCTTATAGTGCGACTGCTCGCGAGATTCTACATCATCAAAAAATGTATGGTTTGATCAGTTTTCAAATATCACCATAAGAATATTATGAAGACCAATTCCATAAGTAATTCATCCAATATCTCTCTCACCGAAAAAGAAGAGATATAAAAATGCACTTTGACATCTGTTCATAAATTGGTAAAAAAATATTTTAAATGAATTTTGAGGTAAGTAAAAATTTGAGTAAATATTTTCCAAACTTCTACTTTACCTATGTGCTGGTGATTTACCCTCTTTTGTAGATTTTTTTTTTTTAAGTTTATTAGGAGGACAAAGTACAAGTAACAGTATAAAATTAAGAAAAGAAAAAGAAAAACAAACAAATGACAAAATAAATAAGTAAAAAAAAAAAGAAAACAACAATAATGTCCTACCTAAAGAGCGGGGTTATTGCCTGTGGCAATCTCTTCCACCCAACCCTTCAATAGATGATCTCTTCAATAAAACTATAATACCACAATATAACCATTTTATAATTTCTTTGACCTAGTAAAAACAACATTCTCAGTCAGCATGTATAATTTCACAAGTAGGTATACCTGAAAATCTGGCGAAATTAAAAAAAGTTGAAAAACAAGCGCTTTTTCTCGAAACCGATTTTTCCGAAAATGGCCCTTCTCAGGGATTGTTCCTCATTTTCTTCTTCGATGTTAAGAATACTACATAAATTTCTGAAAACAATGATTAGTTTAGCAGAAAAGGCCTACTCCCTTCAAGGCCTAAAATAATATACAAAATTAAGAAAGTCTCAAAGGAAACTTCTGAAGACACAAGACGAAAGGAAGAACAAAATAGTGCGGGTTTCAAATATCTCGTCCGATGAAAATAATTTGAAAATCATGTTCCCCATCAGTATTAATTTCAACCCGGGAAATTTTGAATAGGCTATCTTCATAATGAATGAGGCAATCATTTGAGCGTTAATTACTTTCGACCTTCGAGTAGGGCCAGGGGAAATTCCCTGTCAGTTTCGAGTTATTGGGGAGAAGATTAATTAAGTCCGTCCATCTTGACTTGTCCGTGTTTAGTACCTAACTTTGGACGTTCTGTCATGTCCTCACTGAATTTCTTTTGGTGACAATTATTATTAAATGCTTTATTAGATAAATACCTCAGCAAATAAGCTGAATTGGAACCAGTTGTTCTGATATAATGTATTAATTTTGTTGTATGTAATATTTATGTTCCAAATAAAGGTTTAATTATTTATTTATTAGAAAGAACACATATTTATTTATAACCTCAATAAGAGAAACCTGGATATAAAAGAAATCGGTCCCTTGGGTTCTCTTATATCCAGTTTCGACATTATTAGTATACGAATTCGATTAAGTTTCATTTACAGTAAGACTATACGTATATAAAAGTAATGTTATCAATTAAAGAAACAAACCAGCAAACCACTCTCAATCAAAAGGAACCCTTAAAAAAGTTCTTCGGAACCTCCATGTTCTTCGGAATTTGCTAAACTTTTTCCACTCTAGCTTTTGCACACAGCTTCGCCCTAAAAAGTTCATCTTGGTGTGAGAAATACCTGTCCAATGAAGATGTATCTATCCTGAAGAGATGGAGGGTTCACTCCTGAGGGATGAAATTAATTATGAACCAGGACCTGAAATTTTCAGGAGCGGAAAATGACCTTTGACTTCTGGTTACGAAACTCTCCTTTGTTACAACAATGTCCACTCTGTTCTGGACACTTATTCAGAAACTTTCTACGTCACTCTCTTCCTGCCCTCTCTCTCTCTCTCTCTGTCTCTCTCTCTCTCTCTCTCTCTATCCCTCTCTCTCTCTCTCTCTCTCTCTATCTCTCCTTCTCAGACACACACTATCTCTATTTCTTTCTCTCTTTCTTATAAGTGACTGACGATTGGATAAATAATTCACGAATCACACAGAATACTACTCGGGGAAATAAAGTAACAAGTTCATTGAGTGAAAAATTCAAACCTCAAATATCTCTTCATCAACTTAAAATATCGTCGGTTGGAAAGTAAAACTGACCAAGTGACAGTTGGTCATTTCTCGATTTTTCGTTACTCTGGTCGGAAATTAACCTAACTATTGGCTAAAAATCAAAAGTTCGGTAGTATTCAAACATATTATGCGCGGGAAAAAGCGAAAAAAAAAACAATTTTTACCTTAAAGACTGGTGGAGATTTCAACGACCAAATGGAGATGGTCCAAATGCAGATGGTCAGTTTTACCTTCCAGCCGACGATATGTGTGGTCCAAGTTATTTCCTGATAAGTAGGTATATTAAGTATACTTTCTAACTAAGGGCCAATTTATAAAACAGGATTAGATATACGTATAACACAAGTAGACATTATTCCTTAACTCAGGCTATAGTGCGCTGTGATTGGTTGAAAACTCCAACTTGAGGGCGTGTCTGGCTTAGCTTAACTTTAATCCTGTTTTATAATGTGGCCATAAAGGTCACACTCAGGATAAATACTTCCACACTAAAGATGCTTAATCCACTAAAGATGCTTATGAGATACTCTGGACATCCGAAGTATCTGTTAGAGTAGAAAATTTTCTTCCCAGTCAGGATTCGAACCCGGGTCACCTGCTGGCCATTCGAACATTTCATACCAGCCGATTCCCTAAGCAGTCTTCTTCAGAATAAGAAAATGTAAAATATGTACATTCAAACGAAAGCATAATATTTTCTGAAAAGTTGATGGAAATTTAAATGCCCAAGAGACGAGTCAACAAAGGGTACCCTAAATTATTTATGAAATTATATTAGGCCCAGGAAAGGGTATAATTCAGTCGCTTCAGAACAACTGTGTGGATTCAGGTAGCAGTGGGCGGTGGTGTTGCTGCTACTTGCCATGCTCTAAGTGTTGAGTGGAAGAGATTTCCTCAGGCAATAATTTGAATAAGTCTATATTTTTTTTTTTTTTTATGCGGTGTGATTGGTTGAAATTTCCACCAGAGGATGTTAAGAGAATGTGTAGGATTACTTAATCTAATAATGTGTCATAATTCGGACCTGTGTCGAATGAAAAAACAGGATTAAACTTAAGACAATCTAGCCTTAAGTTGTTGTTGGTGTTGTTGTATAGCCAGCTTGGCTACAGCTGGAGGGGTGAGTGATGGTCTCCAGCCAACTTTATTTCAAAGTTGACTCGTCCTGAACCACATATTTCTATGTGCGATCAAAGATCATGAAGACTTGGACTTTTCTTTATAAGCCATTAAACTCTTAGGAAACTGCAAGCTAACCTGGCTTGTAATGGTTGGCTAATCTGTTCTCTTTTTATAGTCCTCAAGCGAGACACTGGTCTTCTCCCTGTTTATCGTCTCCCAGCCAGACTATCCTTAAGTCCTACCACTATGTATATGTACCTCAGTAATATGTACTACTTGTTCATTGAATCTTGAAAATCAGCATTTTAAGTCTTCAACTTTTTCTCTTCACTTGAAGAGGATCAGCATTTGAACTTCTCCTGACTCAAGTGGTAATTTTCATTTCCATTTCCTCCCATTCTTCTTTTGTTCAATCAGATTTGAAATGACCTCAATCAGCCCTTCACCTAGAAGAAGAAACCTTCGTCAAGGATTAAAGTAGAATGGAAAGAATTATTTTTATTTAACATTGCGAAACTTGTACTCCTCTTTGAAGAACATTTCCATCTTATACTTTTACATAAAACGAGGTCTTTATTAATTTTGAATTTCAATTGGGAGGACTTTTTTCTTATTTCATTATAGAAATGTTTTTTTTTTTTATGTAGGTATATTAAGGTAATTTTTCTTCTCAGATTTAAATTAAAATAAAATTATTATAATTATTTTTAGTAAGCAAAAAATATGCCCGCCTAGTACCTACCTACATACCTACAAATATTGAAAATGTTATGGTTACAAAATGTCCTATTCTTCGGTATTTGGTTATTAACTTATTAAGGGGACTTGAGGATTTTTACGTAGGTAGGAATAACAATAAAAAAAATCTGACGAACTAATGAAAATATCTGAATCATCATTGATTAAAAACTAAGACCTCCCACATAGATTGGTGTTTTTTAAACTAATAATCATAACACACTAATAAATTATTTACACTTGCAATTTAAAATATAACATTTCAAACCGACCTCAGTAGCTTGAGGTCGGTTGTTGAAGTCCCGGATTCAGCGTAGAAATTAGTAAAGCGAGTTTGAGTAGTTGTGATATCACGAAAGTGATTAACACAAATAAGATAACATTAAAAAAAAAACTTTGAAATTTATAAAATTTCAATTGGTCAAGGCCAAAGACCATAAAACAAATTCACAGAGTTAGTGTTATGAAGGGTATCTAGGCGTAACATATGGAAATAGGAGTGCTAGAACCAACCAACCTCAACCATGAGGAAGAGAATTAAACAAAATAACAGCAGAGAATCTGGTCCAAAGAAGCTGTAGGACGAATTCTTAAATGAGCATGGGCGTGGTCAGAGAGAATCAATTCTTTGAAAAGTACTAAACAATTTCTTTTCTTTTTTTTGAATTTACGGATATCGCATCCATTTAAACAATATTCCGGGTATAATATAGATAAAAATCCTTAACTAGATTTAAATATAAATAGTGAAAAATCCTTAAAATGAAATCCTAAATAGTAAAAAGATCGCATTTACTTAATTGATCTAGGGTTGTGTTTCATTCCTAATGAGTAATGACAATCAATTACTTTTGTGACGGGGACAGACTGTGTGACCATCCTGTATAGTATGTATGTATGTATGATTTTCTTTGTGGTGAAGCACAAGGCCTCTTCACAATTTTTGTGGGTAGCGCAGCATTACTAAGAGCCTCCTTTACATTTCGAATTATTCTATTACATTAATTTCTTTTTACTCTGGTAATGCCGCCACTGGTCGTTACTCATACAAGTAACTACTCATTTTTCCTCACGAGGTATGAGTGGACCCCGAACATCCAAGTACAGAGCAGAAAAAATCCTCCCCCGCTGGGAATCGAACCCAGGTCACCATGTGTGCAATGCCTAGCGCGCTAACTCGCCCTGCCACAGTGACTACTACCATCCTGTATAGTATACAGGAATGTTCTTGCTATAGGGTTCTGCTGTTGAACATAAATTGAATCCCCATAAATTGAAATGAACTCACAAACTTAGAGGTGGAATCGTTAGGATAAAATTATGATATGATTAATAATTGAAAATATCAAATTATAGTTTCTGAAAACAAACTTCTACAAGTTGAAAAGTTTTCCGTTACAAATTTTGAGCTAACTTTAAGTTTCTGAGCTGACCGTTCAGTTCCGAAGGCAATATTCCTAGAGGCTTTTTAAGTTTTTAACCATAAAAAGAAACCGAACATAGAATAGAACAACTTATGTACCTCTGGACGAATAACACTCTTAATTCCATCTTTTGGGATAGCTCCTGGCAGTCCTGGCTAAAGAGGACCACTGAACTGGTTAAACCAAGCAGCTGTACTGGGATGTCTAGAGTTCAGCAGTCTTTCGCATGCGCGGATACAGGGGGGGGCACGGGGGGCACGTGCCCCCCAGATTTTTTCGGTAAGCGGTGTTTCTCAAATTTCGTTATACCTAATCCCTTAAAAAAAAGATCTCAATGAGTTAGGGGAGCACGGACCCCAAAATAATTCCCAATTCTAAGACTAATCCCGTACAAAAAAATCTCAATAAGTTAGGGGGCACGCAACCCAAAATAATTCCCAATTCTAAGACTAATCCCGTAAAAAAAAATATCTCAATAAGTCAGAGGGGAACTGGACCCAAAATAATTCCCAATTCTAAGACTAATCCCGTAAAAATAAGATCTCAATAAGTTAGGGGGGCACAGGCCCCAAAATAATTCCCAATTCTAAGACTAATCCCGTAAAAAAAATCTCAATAAGTTAGGGGGGCACGGGACCCAAAATGATTCCCAATTCTAAGACTAATCCCGTAAAAAATTTTTCAATAAGTTAGGGGGGCACGGAACGCAAAATAATTCCCAATTCTAAGATTAATCCCGTTAAAAAAAATCTCAATAAGACCAATAAGAAATAACTAAAAATAAAGGTGTCAAATCTGAAAATTTACCTATAGGTCTATTTGGATCAGGGAATATATCTCTAGGGTTCAGCTACACGGGGTAAGGACAAAAAATGGATGGGTGACACAAAAAAGTCACATTTTTCGACCGAAATGACATTTTTTTTCTTAAAATTTGTCGTGACGGCGCCACGGCGGCGGCGTATGAACTCAAAAAGAGAAAGTTTTAGGCAAGGGTTCAAGTTTTCATTTGAGATATCAATCACGAAATTCTGATGAGCCATTCTTGAGCTCCAGTAAGGACAAGAAATGGATGGCTGACACGAAAAATATTGACATTTGTGTGTGTGTGTGTGGGGGGGGGGGGGGGGGGGTGATGGGCTTGCGAAGCGGCGGGTGCAACCCGCTAGTTAGGTATACTGTGCCCCCCCGGTACAAGAGGGCTATATCCGCGCATGGTCTTTCGAAGGTAATGCTTAATGTTTATGTGGGTCACTATGGTGTATTCACAACTTGAGTAGTAGACTAACTAAATATTTACCATACTAGGGACTCAAACCACCGACTTCATGAATACGAGTCCACCGCGTGATTGATCGAACTACTAAGGTCGGTCAAAACCAAAATAAGATACTTCAGAAGTATTAGGACCACACTATAAACAATTCCCAAGACACAAAATATCCCGGAGAGAATGAAAGAGTCAGGAATTTGAGAAGTGACATAGCTTGATGATATTAAATATTTAACCAAGATTAAAAATTCAAAATCCCTCTCCCTTTTCACACGCTTCTCTTTCTGGTCTCTTTCTCTTTTACTCTCATCCCATTTGCAATCAGCTCTCTCTCTCTCTTTTCCTCCAACTTTCTCTTCTTTTCCCTTTCCATATATTTTATCTGCTTTCTCTTTCCCTCGTGTCTTTCTCTCTTCTCTGTAGTTCTCTTACCTTCTTTCTTGCTGTTGTTCGCTTTATCAACCTGTACTTTCTCTCTCTTTCTCTCATCCTATTTAATTCTCTACTCTCTCAATACCTCTCACTTTTTTCTCTTTGACTCCCTTTCCGTATATTTCATCTCCTTTCTCTTTCCCTTCTCTCTCTCTCTCCCCTCTCTCTCTCTATCTCTCTCTCTCCTCTCTCTCTCTCCTCTCTCTCTATTTCTCCTCTCTCTCTCCTCTCTCTTTTCTAACTCTCCTCTCTCTCTTTCTCTCTCTCTCTCTCTCTCTTAGCTATCTCTCTCTCTCTATCTATCTCTCTCTCTTCCATATCCTCCAGTTTAAACTAAGAAGAAGAACACGTTGAGTTTTGTATCCAAGCACGAAACAAGTTTCAAGTTTGGTCTAAAGTTCTGCCAACTTAAATCAATTGTCCTTTTCGTTCAAAGGGTAACAAAAGCTGCGTAAATTTAGGACTTTCTTACAATGATAATAAATTAATTTTTTTGGAAGTAGTTATACGTAGGAACTAGTAGTAGTTGTAAACTGTTTATTGAAATAAATAAATGAATTCATTTACATAATTTTATTTACACATTTATTTACCTACTAAGGCAATTTCTACCATCCAAACCATAGTGTTTTTTTAATACAAAAATAATGTTTAATAAATATTAAAATAATAAAAAAAACATATATAATTATGTTTATATTAACATTTTGAAAATCTCTCTACCTACTTTTTATCTCCTAAAGAAGAGGGGAAAATGAGCACTTTTTTAAGAAAACAAAAAAAACATTTTGACGATGGACCTTCCTCCTATCCTTTTCTAAGGACAAATAAAACTTGACAAGAAAAAGTTGAGCTTGACGGGTCCCGAAAAGAAAAGTTAAATGAAAATTCAGGTTTACATTCTTTTTGAGAGGCAAGGAAAGAAATGGTTGAGCAACAAAACACACCGAAAAGTGGAGGAAAAACTGTTTTCCCCCTTCATAAACTGCATAATCTATTAAAATATTTATACACTGTTGTAAAAAAAAAAAAACACTTTGTAATTGTATACACTATTTTGTTTGTAATAAATTACAAGGGGGCTGGTGTATTACAAGACTGTAGATATACAAAGCACGTTCTTGGGAGGGTAGTCGAACCCTTGGCTGTGGCATGGCATGTATATGTCTGATTGATATCAGCTCCGTGCTGGAATGACATCAGGAGTGCGGTTCATAACATAGTGTCATGCTATGAGGGGAAACTTATGGTCCTGTTTATTTCCCCCTTTTTACAGTTTTTTTTTCTTCAACTCTTCCTCTTTTAAGGATCTTGCTCCTTACTCATCCCCCCCTTTCATTCTTCTTCTCCTCCTCTTCCTCAGTTTAATCCTCCTCCTCTTCCTTATTCGCTACCCTCCTGTTGGGTCTTCTCCTCCATTCACCTCTCTTTCCCATCCTCATTCTCATTTCCCTCCTCCTTTTCCATATCCTTCTCTTCCCCTAGATTATTCAAGCATCTCCCCCTATCACCCTTTATCATCAATTCGTTCTTTTCCTTCTCCCCTTCCCCTCCTTCTTCACTTCCCTCTCCTCCTTTTCCATATCCTTCTCTTCCCCTAAATTATTCAAGCATCTCTCCCTATCACCCTTTATCATAAGTTCTTCTCCTCCTCCTCTTTCTCATCCACTCTTCTCCATATCCTTCTCCTCCTCTTTTTGCCCCTCTTCCTCCTCCTTCTCTTCTATCTTTTCCCCATCTACTCCACCACTTAGGTACCTCTCACTCTTTATCTCTCTCCTCTGTATACAACCATTCCTCAGAGTTGTACTATATTGTACTACCAGTGTTGCTTTCTCCATCTGGTATTATTTCTATCTATCTATTTATATTCTTTTATATTAAAGCTGAAAAACTTTCAGCTTTATAGTTTTATACACCACTGGTATTATTTAAAAGATGATAAAATAATGAAATGGTCCAATATCTATTCATGAATGTAGAGAGAGAGAGAGAGAGAGAAAGACAATGAATATTGTGTTGTTTAGTCCCTATAAAATAAGACGAGTAGCTATATAACTGTCTCTTTCTTTGTATAGGCGTTTTTCACACCTCGGCCGAGGTGTTTGATGAAAAAAAATTGGTATATTTATATAAAATTGACTAAAATGAAATAATCACTATTTAAATAACATTTACACCGTAATGTCTAGACTAACCATTGTTATTATTATTCTTCTTCTTTCACTTTGCCTTTTCCCAAACCTGCTCGCGGTTGGCATTGTTCAACCTCATGGTTGAGGTTAGTTGGTTGTGGCACATTTTCTACGGCTAGATGCTCTTCCCAACACCAACGATTCTATTTGATTGAACGTCCTGATTAAGACGGGGGTTTCACCCACCATTTGCTAGGAATCGTACCAGCTACAAACATTAATCTCATCCAATCTGGTTAGGGCCGGAAATGCTAGGCTCACGTGTTCGGAGGAAATAGAATTTTCTGTGTAAAAAATTTGCTCCAACCCGGGATCAAACCGGGGATCTCTGGACTACGGGCTTATGTGAGAAATGTGCGATCCTGTAAAAAAAATCCCCTGGTTCTGTATTTATTTAATTTTAATATTAAGATTGATACACAGAAGGGTGAAAATCTCCCCTGCACGCCGGAAGAGGAATTGCGAAAGAGAGGACATTATACATGGAATAGGCTGTGAGAAAAGAGAGAGAGAGAGGGGAAAAGTGGAAGAGGGGTTGATGGAGGGGGACATGTTTGGTGAGGGAGGGAGGGTAGAGGAGTGGGAGATATAGATGGGAGAAGAATTGCGAAAGAAAGGACATTATACATGGAATAGGCTGTGAGAAGAGAAAGAGAAGGGGAAAAGTGGAAGAGGAGTTGATTGAGGGGACATGTTGGTGAGGGAGATAGGGTAGAGGAGGGGGAGATAGAGATGAAGGAAGAAGAATTGCCAAAGAGAGGACATTATACATGGAAAAGGCTGTGAGAGAAAGAGAAGGGGGAGAAGTGGAAGAGGAGTTGGGACATGTTTGGTGAGGGAGGGAGGGTAGAGGAGGGGGAGATAAAGATGGGAGAAGAATTGCGAAAGAGAAGACATTATACATGGAATAGGCTGTGAGAAGAGGAAGAGAAGGGGAAAAGTGGAAGAGGAGTTGATTGAGGGGACATGTTTGGTGAGGGAGTGAGGGTAGAGGAGGGGGAGATAGAGATGGAGAGGACGTTACTTTCAATAGGCGGTTAGAAGGGGAAGAGGGGGATATGATTGGCGAGGGAGGATATACAAGAGAGGGAGAACGAGGAGGAATAAGAGTAAACATTGAATAGAAGAGGAGATGGAAAGGTGATAGAGGGGGGACATGGTTGGTGATGTGACTGAAAATGGGAGGATAACTTGTCGTGTCCCGGCTGGGTTTCGAACCCGTCACCTCTGGATTCACAGAGTGCCGCCTTTACCACTGAGCTACCGGGGCACGCAATGTGGTAGGCAAATTGAAAGGAGTGGAAAGGAGAAGAAGGAAGAGAAAGAGCAGATGGATGAGAAGAAAGAAATGATGCTGGGGGAAGAGAAAAAGAAATGGAGAAGAAGGGGTGGGGGAGAGATAAGGAGGAGTAGGAAGAGGGGTAGGAGGGAGGAAATGAGAAAGACGAGATATAATAATATACCAACTCTAATTCACTCCCCCTATTTTGGGGAAGAATTAAAGACACACCTGCGTTCCCTTAATTTCTCTCTCTCTCTCTCTCTTTCTCTCTTATTTTCTTCTCGGTGCTTAATTTTATCCTGACAATCAGAAGGTACCCAGATTTATGTAAAATGTTTATTATTTTAAATGATAAATTATTGTTGGAAGCGACAGTGATTATGACGAGGAGAGATGGAAGGGGAGAGAGGGGAGGGAAGGGTAAGGGGGTGAAAAGGGCGAGGGAGAGAAGAAGGGTGAGAGTGAAATTGTAGTAGGAAGTAGTATTTAAAGACTTGAGAGGCTTACTGTGCCTGGACACATTTTGAACGCGTGACTATAGCATCCCATGTATACGTAAAATATTATTATTACATTATGCTTTATTAGGTAAGACAAAGTAAAATTTATACAGTAAACTTCAATGAAATTATAAAGAAAAAATAAATAGATTGAAAAAAGAAACAAGAACAAAAAAGATAATAAAGCTAATGTCTTACCTAAAGGGCGGGGTTATTGCCTATGGCAATCTCTTCCACCCAAACCTAATAAATATATACTTCCTCACAAAAAATATTTCTTACTACACATCTATGTATGTTTCATTATGATTTTACGTCACAATTTCAGTCTGGAGAATAGCATTACAAGACACGTAGAAAGATCATTATTGCCTAAAGATCACTTTATTGGTGAGATTCGAACCAACGGATGCCTACGCTACCTGGATTATCAGACTAGAGCGTTAACCACTTGACTTCCAGTGCACTACATTCTGACTAGTGACGACGAAATTACGCACGATTAGCTCAGTGGTAAGATACTCGCTTGCCATGCGAAAGGCCCCAGGTTCGAACCCCAGAGCCGACAAAAAATTGTCTCATTCTTGTCTTACCGACAAAAATTGTCTTACCCTCTATTATCTCCACTCACAGGAAACTCACAAACCAGCTAGGGACTCAGATACTCACACTGACCTCTCATAAAATTATCATTATAAATAATAATATTCTTATCATTATTATTATTAACACTTTATTAATTTATTGGACATATGTAATAATATATACAACCCAGATAATTACAATTTAATATACAATATAAGACAAGTAAAAGAGAAAAAAAATAAGAAAAAATAATTATATACATAATATAATATATCCTAAATAAAGGGCGGGGTTATTTCCTTTGACAATCTCTTCCACCAAACCCAATCATTAGTTTTAAAGATATCTACAGTTTTTTACTGCTCAATTTGGCAAAAGAGTGACTTGTGATTGCAAACAGGTGGAATGAGAGAGGGAGATAGGGAGAGGGACCTGAATGTTGGATAGATTATGATGTATCTCACAGACACTTGTTGTTCATTTATTTTGATTAAGCTCTCCGTGTTAGAAATAAGCGCAGGCGGTGCCCCGTAATCTATTAGTCGATTGCTTATTCTATGGAAGTAGAATGTCATTAAACATAATCAATAGTTCGCAGGTGATGAAAACATCCAGCAATTCTCAAGGATGGTATTTTTATAAAAACGTTAAATTGAAATACATAATTATTGTGCTTAACGGTTGTGGCTCCTGCCCGTAGTTCAGAGATCCCGAGTGCGATCCCCAGTTGGATCAGACTTTTCGAAGAAATTTCTGTTCCCTCCAATCACGTGAAGATGGCATTTCCGGCCCTACCCAGTCTGGGTGAGGTTAATTTGGGTAGCTGTCCTGATGAGGATGTTAAGAACAAATCGAATCGTTGGCGTTTAGGAAGGACATTCAGTCATAAAAAATGTACTCAACAATAAGGTTGAACAATGCCGACCCCAAAAGCACCATAAGATAATATAGGATAAAGGCAAGGGAGATATTAATAAATTGAAATATATAATTATCTATGTTTTCGTTCCAAAAAAAAAAATCAACAATTCTCAGATCTATTAAGGTTTCAATTTTATATTTTTGTGTTAGGTATATAGTTTTCATAAATCTCATTTTTGTACAAACAATTGTTAATTTTCATTTGGCACTGGTCAACACTCATTGAAGTTTTTAAAAGTAAAAGTAAATTCTATTTTTTAATAACATCGCTTACAAATTTACAAAAGCTACGCCGGATTTACAAACAAAATAATTTTAACGAAGCTAAAAAGTCGTGTTGCAAGGAGTATGATAATCTTAAAGCAGGCTTAACTATACAAACAACAAATAATATTAACAAAAACAATTACTGTATAAATGCCCCAGGTTCTCTTGCATACAATATGCACATGAAATTTATTCATAAGATTTACTTTTGCATAAATATCAGGGACTTAAAACTACAGTTTCAGTACTTAGTTCAACACATGAGTTACTGGGTGTTTTCAGTATTTTTTCGGTGTAGTTCAGTGTTTTTTCATCTCGAGTGTAAAATATCTACATCATCATGAATCATAATATATTTATTACTTTACCGGTAGCTCAGCGGTAAATGCGGCATTGTGTGTATCCAGAGATTCCAGAGGTCGCGGGTTCGAAACCCAGCCGGGACAAGACAAGTTATACTCCCTGCTGGAATAATGGAACTTAATAGTCCTAATCGGGCAGTTATTACCTATGGCAATCTCTTCCACCCAACCCTCTAAAACTCAAATCGCATATTGAGCGGAAAAAACTCAGAATGCTGCCCCAGCCTGAGTAGAGTATCTTAGACCTCTGAACCCCGAGGCAGTTCATCACCCTTCTCTAAATTGAAAAACGCCACTGTTAATGGGTGAAGGGTAAGAATAACCCTTCCTCGAATGAACCTGAGAAATACCTACCCCTAAACACACCGACGTATTCCTTATTATCCTGCGAGCATTCACCCTATGCAGCCAGAATTCACCCTATGTAAGTATGTAGCCCTACGTATTCTGCAGGAGATCTCAAAGTTCTCATTTGAGTATAGGTTGACTAGATACCTACATTTTAAGAGTAGGTCTGGCTTGAATTCGGAAGATTTTAAAGACCAGTGGAATTTTACTTCTGAGAAATTTCTAATATTAGAAATCGAAATTATAATAATAAAGTAAAATATATTTACCAACTGACATCCTTTCTCTCTGGCGCCGGCGTGACATGAGCCCAGAACATGTGCAAGGGTTTCTCTACTCGCAGTGCATCTTCTGCATTGAGGTGTATCTGTGCTTCTGCATGGTATTGATCTCATTGGTACAACATTACACGACATCTGGATTCTTGAGTGAAGTAACCCATTCAGAATTTGTAAGACCCTCTTTGTTCATTATTATATGATTTGATGAAGTACTTTCCTCAATAACTTTTACACCCATGCCTCTTTGAGGTAAATAAATTACTCCAAGCCTCAAATTCTTTTTGACGCATTTTTTCTCGCATTCTTGTGTCTATGCATTAGTCCAGATGACAATGAATCCTAGTCTCATATTATGAAAACATAATTTGTTACATATTGGATGTCAAACTTGTTAAATTTAGACAGAGAACTGTAACTAGCTGACGAACACTTCTCATTAGCTCAGTGGTCAAGTCGGTCGCGCGTTGGTCCGGTAATCCAAAGGTTGCGGGTTCGAAAACCTGCCACGGAATAAGACAAGTTATCTTCCCATTTTGGGATTTTGAACACATAATAATACGACTTGCTTTTACTGCTAGAATAATGGAACTTAAAAGTTATCTTGTAAGACAAATCGTGGTGGAATAGCAGATAACCCCTTATTCAATTTTGGGAATCACTAACTTGTATGTTTGTATTTCTTCTTATTAATTATTATGGTTTATTGCTAATATCTCACACGTAACCAGAGATATTAATCAAGGAGGCATTGAAAGGGGAACCTACACGCTATGGGGGAACTAAAAGGTTTTCATTTGAACTCTTTTAAGTCATTTTTCAGATCTCTCTGACTCTCCCTCTCTTTCTCTCTCCCTCAACGAAATGAGGTATTTTAATTTTGTTGTGTTAAAGTTTGTGCAAAGTGGGCTAAAAATATACATGGGTGTACAAATAAATAAATAAGCCTTTATGTATAGGGATTAGCATTTTTATTCAATGTGCAAACACCAATTAAAACAAAATAGTTGGGCCAGAGCTGACTTTTCGCAGCCTTGGTTAACTTTTTGTGAGACTAACTAAATTGAGCAGCTGGTTGTTTACACCAGGTCCCTGTGAATGGTGGTTATTGGGAGGTCTATTTCGCCAGCACCACCGTCTTTAAAATGTAATGTTTTTTTACATGAGAATTTTGTGCTATTTCGTGCAGCAAATCCCGAAATTTGTCCTCAAACTACGCCCATTTCTATTTGGTGGTCCTGGGGAAACGGGAAACGGTAGCACCACCACCTTCCCTTTATGAAATGACATTAAAACTCATACCTCGCGGTCCTCGTGAGGAAAAGTGAGACGTTACTTGTTAGAGTAACAGCTATTGGTGACATTACCAGAGTACCTATACAGAAAATATTTTGATAAGTATGTGAGTCGATGGCACATTGAATACAACAGTTCTCGTTCTGTCACTCAAGTTAAGCAACGTCCAGTCAGGTTAGGAGTAGGATGGATGACCATCCTCAGGGTCGTGATGTTGGCTATTTCCAGCGCCTCCTAGGCTGGTCGATGTTAATGTAGTCACCTGGTTTGTGAGGTTCCATCAAATGGAGGGTATCCCGTCTCGAATGAGTTAGATGTAATAAGATGTTGAGCAAACAAAAACGGTTGATGTTGAACCTCAAAATCTCATATCGTATTGGTGTAAAAGGTTGATACAGTCAAGCCTGGATAAATGAAAACTCAAGGGACCTGAATTTTTTTCTCTTATGTCCAGGTTTTTCCAATAAAGAGGATTTTTCCCTAACAAAAAGGCAAATTTGACTGGTAAATTGTTCTCATATACATATCCAGGTTTCTCTTACATCCATGTTTGACTGTAGTATGTAGAACCAACTTGGTAGGTACCTATTTGTCAAACTCTCAAATCTTTCATGCCTCCTTAATTATCATTATTATTATTAAACTCTTTATTAGAAGAACATATATCTCGCATGCCTGGGTAAAAAGGTTAAGTGAAAAAACCCAACTTTTCGGGAAAGACAAAACAAAGAAAACCGCTCATACTTTGATTTTTGTATTTTTTCTTTTAGTTGGAATCTCTTAAGAGTTTTCTTTCTGGACCAAAGTGAAGCATTTTACACATTTTTTTCTATTCATTTGGTCAAGAAAACGTTTCCTTCATGTACTTTTACGACTTAAGTCTTTTGGATCTTGACTTAACTCTTTTGAACCAATACTTGAATCTTTTTCACCAAAATTTCAACTTGAATGATGGGACTTAACTCTTTTGGGCCATTGGGGTTAAGTCAGACTTATATCAGAAATACCAAAAATTGATTTTTATTGCAGATATGTCTTTTATATTTTCTTTATAACTTTTTCACAGTTTTATTGATACTTAATTCTTATATACCATTGGATAGAGCTTGTTTTCCCGAATGCAACAATACCTATATTTCAAAATGTGAAATTTCTGACTTAACCACTTTTGCCCAGGCATGCGAGATATATATCTAAACAAACAAATAATGGTAAAAATAAAAATACAAAATTGACAATAGAAATATAAACAGGAAAAAAATAAACAAAATTATACATATATTATGTCCTAACTAAAGAGCGGGGTTGTTGCCTATGGCGATCTCTTCCACCCAACCCTCAATGAGCAGAGTTGCAGCAAGCTCAATGTTCAGGGGTGGATGTTTCATTACTTTTAATTCTCATACTTTCTCTCGCCCAAGAAGAACTAATTCTGACCATAAAATTTTATGACATAACTCAGTAAAGTGGTTTTCCACATTAAAAGCTTTTTTTCGACCTCTTGCTTCCCTCTTGCTCCCCCCGGTAACATTACATCGACCTTCATCTCCTGTGTTTTCCAGATTCTCTGCTTCTCTTTTCATTAAGGGCGCTAAACAGCGCTACGTGCGAGGGTTAGGGCTCATGATTATTGCGTGTAATGAGAAGATTAAGACTGGGATTAATTTCATTGCTTCACACATACCTGCAGGTGCCTGACGTAAGTAGGTGGAAATGAGAAAAAGTGAAGTCTGTAGTCCTATACTACAGATATTTCCAGGTATCCTGGGGAAGTTCAAGATAATCTTATTCCCCCAAAAACACCACTTCGTGGTTACAAAAAGAAGAACGCCCCACTCAATAGAATAAGTATAATTAGCAAAAAATAAATTATATCAAATTGAGAACACCTTTACCTCCTCTCTTTCTATTTCTCTGCACTCCTCTCTGAATTTATTCCTCATATGTTTATCTTTCTTTATCCTTTCTAGGGGTCATCCCAAACTTGATTTATTTTTAATTTACTTGTTGAACGGCAATAAAAAATGGCGGTCGGAGTATGATTTTTCTGAACTTGTTTGATTTTAATCGAGAAAATTACACCGCGACCGCCATTTTTTACTATACGAATAGTTTTTTTTTATAGTAGGATAATATAGGAAAAACCGATGCTAAGCAATGACTTAATTTATCAATTTTGTCTTTTAATTTCCACCCTAGTGTACTATACGAATAAGTAGATCAATATTGAACATAGGTCGTATAGTTACATAAGAAAAACCTGAACTTCTTCCACTTTCCACCACCTCTTTCTTCCTAGCATGAATCAGATTGGAAATTCAGGTGTCATTAATATGTAGATACTTCGGTTTTCATATCAGGAAGAAAGGAAACCCCAGGTTGACACATTATAACGAGACCTCAGAATACCTGACACTTCTGTTACAACACATTACTTCCTCAGTTATTCTTAATTCATATTTTGAAACAAACTTACAATTTAAATTCAAATTCCATTTCACTCTAACTAGAAAACGAACTTTTAGACGATTTTTTAATAGAAATTTACAAACCTTATTAGAGTTTTTTTAAAACTTTCTGTGCACTGGTCGACAAGTACTGTGCACTGGTAGTCCAGCGGTTAAAGCGCTAGTCTGGTAATCCAGTTCGTTCGTTCGAATCCCACCCAGTGCATGCATTTTTCCTCGTTAATTTGAGTTTGTGACCACATATTTCCACATAATAAAAGACTTTGAGGGTTAGGTGGTAGAAAATGTTTTGAACATTAACCTCACCTGGTGGTTACCTTCCACTGAAGAGTATTATTATTATTAACTCTTTTAATCTCTAATAATTGGTAAAATGTCCCGCTCAGTTAGATACCCTTTATCAGCAAGTTTTTCTTGGATCACTTATGTTAATCCATAATCGTCGAAGCAACGTTGCAAGACAAAATGTTGCACTCTTTTGTCTTCTTTTAGAGTTGTTACCATAGGAGGATTGAGGCTAATGCCAGAATTTCAATCGTGGTGCCCCATTTCTATCGCCCAACAGGGGTGGATAGAGGGATCTTACAAAAAAAAAGATCAAACTGATTTTGATGTCATACACTTTTTGCTGATATACAGTCATTGGAAACGCAAAAAAATGTGGCATCCTTTTTTAGGATCTATATCTTAACATTCCTACCCAAAAGACTCCGCCCGTACCCAAAAGACTCCGCCCGTACCCAAAAGACTCCGCCCCTACCCAAAAGACTCCGCCCCTACCCAAAAGACCCCGCCCCTACCCAAAAGACTCCGCCCCTACCCAAAAGACTCCGCCCCTACCCAAAATACTCCGCCCCTACCCAAAAGACTCCGCCCGTACCACGGAGGTGACGGAGGCAAGAATGACAAGACACATGAAACTCAGCGGGACTGAGAACTCAATAATAATTCATGCACCTTACCACTGAGATACACACTTATCCTTTATTCAAACCAGGAGACATTTATCATCTCCCGCTGTATTGAGTGTATAGCTTTTGCAATATGGATGGATACCTTAGCTTTTACCATTTGGAATCGCTTTTCGAAACGTTGACATAATGGGATGGTCTTTGGATTTTCGCATAGGTTTTATAGGTATGTCTGAAGTATTATTTGTTGTTGTACCTTTCCAGCCTGGCTTGGGAAGTACCTAGACATTGCATTCTTATGGAATTTATAGATATCTATTGAATTTGGACTGGCAATACTGGCATTGATCGATTAATGTTGGTTTGGAGTTTTGTAGTACCTTTTTATTGAAAAATGAAACAATCTTTTATTTACTAATACTGCTCATTTCAACTTATCAAAAAGGTGTTTCAGTACATACAGTCAATGGGGAATATCTTGATAATAGTAATAAAATTTTTTTTGAATAAAAGTATCAGTGATTCAAGTGTCTATGAAATCACGTATGAAGTTCCCAAAGATTCACTAGGAAAATTCTCTAACATGACCCTGTATGTATAGCTGGCAAAAGTTTCCATCTAATGTGAATGTAAGGGAACCTCACTGAATTTCGGGAATGATAAGTGAAAACTTTAAGGTGAAATTGACAACTGGATATATTCAGGTGAGTGTTCTCATTTATTTATTTTTCATGAGCCATCAATCTTGGATTCTCCGGTAGGTAGATTAGGTAAGTCAAAGTTGGGGTGGAATGCTTTCAGAAATTTATAGCTGACTCTTCCCAGAGATACATACACGAATGTAGTGCTGTCTAAAAGTTAGCTGAATGTGGTGAATAGATGCTGTAATAAAGTAACTTTAAACAATATTCACACATTAAACTACATATAATATTTATAATTGTTCTGCCTTTACTAGTGGCTGCCGGTACTTTTGCTTAATGAGAAGGTAACTATGATACAACTAATGGCTGTTGTTGCTTGACCTTAAAGTTCTTGCCTTGATGGTAATTATTTTAATAACACCCTTTACTGGAACAGGCGAGGTTAATGCTAAAAGCATTTGAACCACCTAACCCTCATAGTCTTATTATTATGTGGTCAAAAACTCAAATCAATTAAGAAAAATTCATGCGCTGGGTGGGATTCGAACCAACGGATCCCTACACTGCCTGGATTACCAGATCAGCGCGTTAACCATTTGACTACCAGCTCGTACATTTAAAAGCTCTTCAATCTTCGTCAGATGAGTGAGACTAATTGAAATAAAAGGTCAGAGTAATGAAAAAATAACTTTCGTTTTGCTCAGAATCAAACTCAGGGTCCTCTGTAAGCCGATCAGACAGACACCCGTGCAGCTATGTATATGCAATTTGTTTTGTAACGTATAGCTGAAATACCCGGTTACAGCATAGATTTAATAAAGCTAGTTTGAATAGTTGTGATATCACAAAAGTGATTAATATAATAATATGATAACTTCCAAATAACTTTAACCTATTAGTGAAGGAATATAGGTTCATACAAGGAATTTTATTAGAATTTAGGAGCACTGATTGTAGTCCTTGACATTTGTAACTCATTGTTGCTTCCAGTTTCCAGTTCACATGGTTCTGAAGCATACGGCAATGAAGCATTCTTCATGTTGCCTCAGCACTGATTGTAGTCCTTGATATTTGAAACTTATTTGCTCAATGTTGCTTCCAATTTCCAGTTCACATGGTTCTGAAGCATACGGCAATGAAGCATTCTTCATGTTGCCCCAGCACTGATTGTAGTCCTTGACATTTGTAACTCATTTGCTCAATGTTGCTTCCAGTTTCCAGTTCACATGTTTCTGAAGCATACGTCAATGAAGCATTCTACATGTTGCCTCTCTGGAATCCCCAGTTACGAAGACTTGAGATACTCTTTCGGAATGAGAGTTTAATGTTTCGCTTGCTGCATTTTATATCTGTTTTATAGCTTGTGTTTCCAAGTGCCTACACTTAGTATCATGCAACAGTTGCGTTTTTTATGCGGAATATGCCCTTCTCTCTCTCTCCCCATCTGTTTGTCTCTCTCTCTCTCTTTCTCCATATGTTTGTCTATATATATCTCCTTCCCTATCTTAATACCATCTTTATCCATCTTTCTCTTTCTTTTAAGGCTCTCTCCCTTCCTATCTCCCATCACACGACGGATTCCTCTATGCTAAAGATCCCCTGCCCCCCTCCCTATTCCCCTATTTATTAAGTTCAAGGGGGAGGCTTTGCTATAAAAGTTCAACCTATTGCAATAAAACACAACACACATGAGGCTTGCCAGTATAATATCTAAAGTTTCGGCTTGGAGAAAGTTTAATGATTGGTGTAAACGGTTCTTCAGCTGCGATGTCTGTAACATATTTAATCGTTTTCCCTATATTCTGTCTGTCCCGGTAGCTCAGTGGTAAAGGCGGCACTCTGTGAATCTAAGATTCCAGAGTTGGTGCGTTCGAAACCCAGCCGAGACATGACAAGTTATCCTCCCATTTGGAATTTTTACCACAAAAAAAAAACAAAAAAATATGTCTTGAGCTTACTGCTGGAATAATGGGATACAATAGTCCTACTCGGGCAGTATAAATAAGGCAATATTATTATTATCATTACTATGAGATCTCCGACTCACCTCAATGACTAAGGGAAAATTCTCTAGAATGAAATTAAAATTAACAGGAAGGGTCCCTCTCATTTTCTCCGGCGTAGATCATGCCAGGAGTCAAAACAGAAATGGCATTCAATAAATCAGCGAGAACACGCACTAATAATGAGAAAGCCGGGAAATATTGGAATTGGAAAGCGGAAAAAACATTCTCTGTAAACATGAAAAGAAAGAAAAATGAAGGAGAAATAATCACTCAACGAAACCAGTGTTGTCAGAAGGTATGAAAAATATTGTATGAAGTTTTATTTTATAATGATTATTTGTATTATAATAATAGTGTCAATATTATTATTAAAAATTACACTCTTCCCTGGAAGGTAACCACCAGGCAAGGCTAATGCTCAAAGCATTTTCTACCACCTAATCCTCAGAGTCTTATTATTATGTGATCACAAACTCAAATTGAGGAAAAAGTCAAGCACTGGGTGGGATTCGAACCAACGGATCCCATAGTACCTGGATTGCCAGACTAGCGCGTTAACCACTTGACTACCAGTGCACATTTAGGTTACGTAACCCATACTATTCATGCGATTCCCTCTCGGTAGTTATTTTTCGAAAACTGCCTTTATTTATGTGTAAATGCAGAGGTGGAAAACCACTCATTATGTCACCACCTCATAATCAAAGATTCGTTCCAAAAAGACTTGGACCTGTTTATGGTTTACTCTTCTGCCCTTGGATTTAAATTAAAAAGTTGAATTTTAGCAACATGAACAAAAGCTTACGAAATAATATAAGGAAACAATTTGTAGTTAGTTATACGTTATACATTATGAAGGTAGGTAACTTGATACATGGTACATTACTTCATACATGGTCCCAGTAGCTCAGTTATGGCATTCTGTGAATCCAGAGATTCCAGAGGTCGCGGGTTCGAAACCCACTCGGGACATAAGTTATCCTCTCATTTGGGATTTTTACCACAAAATACGTCTTGGGTTTACTGATGGAATAATTTGACTTAATAGTTCTAATCGGGCAGTATAAATAAGGCGATATTATTATTATAAAATTGAAAACCAAGGATTTCGGTTTCTTTGCCTCTACTATGACCATGCCTACAATAAGTTATGATTGCTACTCGACATACATAATATCCCTATTCTCTGTTAGAGAAATTTCTCAAATATCAGGTAATTAAAAAATTAACTTCTGTCAAAAATTTCACCGTAACATTTGGGCCAGATTTCAATAAATCGGCAACACTGCCCTCTCCCCCCCACTCCGGGATTTTTCTCAGACTTCCCAATAGTAATAATGATTACTTTTCGAAACTCCGGCGCTCCTCAGCTTCTGTACAAATGCACACCAATATAAATATAATATATAGGTTTTACCTGCCTCCCTATTTGTCCCAGTGAAGTCCCTGCCACCCCCATCCGAAGCATTTGTTCATATCTCCCCAGTGACTTGCCTGTTTTTCCAGTAAGTTTTAAGTAACAGTCTAACGTTTCTCTCCCGTCACCCCTCGGGTTCCGATAATAAATGTCTTTTCTCTAGTCTATTTGAAAGAGATGTATTTGGTTTGATTATTTTTCCTTTTTCCCCAATGACTTTCCAGGCAAGCAGGTGGGACAGGAGGCAGATAGAGACAGATTCAGAGAGTTCTTCTCACCTAGCTTTCTCTCCATGCTTCTGAACAACTCTTCAGATTTTCATTTTCTTTTCTTGTAGTATTCTCATTTGTTTCTCATTTGTTATATGACGGAGATCTTGAATGTGAAATTTCAATGTTGTGGGTTTTGTTGATATAATTAGAAATGGCAGACATTACCTTTCTCTCGATTGAAATACAAGCGAGTGAAGCGAGCTTCCTTCTGACTCTGCTGTAAGTTGTGAGTCTCAAGTACACCTAAACATAATGAGTGGAAAAACTTTTTGTTTAAAAAAGAGAAAAATATGAAAACCCTGAGTGTCATTTGAATATTCTCGTGAAAGGTAATGGAAGTACCTTGCTGGAGTAATTTTTGCTTCTCTCATTCCATTCAGCTTGCTGAAGCTATTAGTGGTTGAGTTCAACCCTCCACTTCTCATACCTTTTTCCCTAAGTAAAGATGACTGAAGTTCCAAATAATGGGGGATGAGGATGTGGAGTCAGGAGTGGAAGTGCGATTCCATTGGTTGTCTCTGGGTGATTCAATGGAACAGTAAGAGTCTGAGGACGAAGTGGACCATCTCCTGTTCCTCCTGTCTTCGGTGACATTTCCATCCAGTGACTTCTCTTGTTTAAGTGTGTCGTGATTATTTGACTTGAGCCTTAACTGATTAGGTCTTTCATATGTTCGATTATTATTTCTATCTAACGTACTGACAATTTCGTTGATAATTTTTCTATTAATTTCAAAATCTAATCCACCATCTTGGATTGTCCCTAGACAATCCCTATTAACAGTTCCTTCCTTAAGAGCATGCTCAGCTCTATTGTGTGTCTTGTGTCTTCTACCAGCTTTAGGTTTGTGTCTTTCAAATTTCTCTCCTGTTTCATCAATCGTTTTATATTTACCGTATTCCTCATCAAAATTCCTATTGATCATACTGTTCTCTAAAACTTGCACTGAGGGTCTCGCCATTTTTTTAGTCACGAGTGGAAATGTGTCATAATTTCGGTCATTTGATGGATCATTTCCTGTCATTGGTTTTGGATTGAACAAGTCTGTGTCATCTGAGTAAATTTGCGGTAAAAGTACCTTTGAACTATGATGGGATCTGAGACCATTTATGTCGGTAGTAGATAATATTTCTTCGATTTCAGAAAACGGTTTTGCATTTCTGTTGTGTCCACTAAGATCTCTGATCAGATTGTCTGGAAAACGATCGTATGTTTCTCTACTTTGTCGGTTAGGTTTGTTTTCATGGTTGATTCTGTCATGGAAAATTCTTTTTGGAACATTATAGTAATTTTCAATACTCTGAACACCATTGAAATGTTCCGTTTTAGTGTTTATGAGTTGATCCATATTAGTCTCAACTGAACAATTACTCAATCTCTTCGGGAAGCCATGTTCGTCGTATTTCAATGATCCCTCGTCATTTTCAATCAGAGTACTGTTCAGTCCTTGAGCATAGTTTGCATTGTTAGAGCCTCTTCTAGAACTACTCAAGTGACGCGATGACCTTGACATTGGATAGGAGGTCTCATACCTTGAGAGTTGAGGGTTGACATGATGATATTCGCTTTGGTTTTCACCTGGAGAACTGTTAACATTTTCATATATTTGAACATCTTTTCTGTGTTCCCTTTTCCCAAGAGGTTTAGGACTGTCGTCTGATTCCTTCTGTTTGAAATCAAGTTTATCGTTCATTATTAATTTACCCCTTGGAAAGTAAATTTCTTCTGTGGCCACGCTTTCCCGGATTATGTTTTCATTTTTTCTCCCCACACCATAATAGTTGCTATGACCATGTATGTCCAAGTTTGGGTTGGACATAATGCTTTCGTTTTTTGTGACGTCACTTTAGTTTGGAGCTCTGAAACATGTAAAGAAATAAGAAAATTACTTTTCATGTGCATTTGATGTCCAAAAGAGGTAGACAAATTTACATTTCGCTGAATCATTATTATCTATGGAGAGCACATAAAGTAATGCCTCAGGCATTTTCGATCTGACAATGATCAAAGCTAGCAATTCCACACAAGACGCACCCAGTAAACAATGTCTTTTCTAGAGCACGTGATTACTTTAGTGGTTAAGCACTCGCTTGCCATGCGGTAGGTTCCGTGTTCGATCCCCCGTACTGAGAAAAATTTATATTCTTAATTTGGTTACAGTTGTTTCTAAGGGATACCTTCCGGTGCACTCGTGTTGACACAACACCTAAATGGGAAGTATTGTGTCACTTCTCGCCTATCAGAATGGAGGCATACTAAGAGATAGGCAAGTTACAATAAAGACCACAAGCGTCTAAAGTAGCTCTCCTGTTTCATGGCTACGAAATAAAAGGCTGTGAAACATTCATCTAAAAAAAAATGTAATACTCGTACTTCATTATTCATTGTAATAAAAATGAGAGCATTCGTATATTCTTTCATTACAGGGCTTTATCAACTAAATATCTTAATAGAAACTAATTATAGTCGCAGTCGACGGTAAAAATATTAACAAAGAAGTTTCTTGATTGTTCTGTTAATTATTTCATAAGCGAAAATTCCGAAAATATTATTCCATAAATCATTTTTCCCTGCTAAGGAGCAATAATAATTTCGGTTGCTCAAAAAGTTACTTCGTTTCAATTAAGACGTCGTGGTGAAAAGAAAAGCAAAAACTTTTTCAAACTTTCACAGCAGACTGCATGGGTCCCTGAGCTTTTGAAATTCAACACCAATACAGGGTGTTTCGAAAGGTTGGTTCGATAAATGGTGCATTGTTCGTTTGCTTTAAAAACTGCTTTCTCACTTGTTATGAAACAATTACAATCGAACTTTTTGTAATTTGGGTCCAACGTCGTTTTCAAGTGCATGGTCATATCACGACGGAATGAAAATGTATTTACGATAAATATAGGTACCTCGCTGACCTCCATGGCTCAGTGGTAAAGAGCTTTGGTTGCTGACCCGGAGGTTGCGGGTTCGAATCCCGGCCGGAGTGGGAAATTCTGAACGAGTTTTTCCGTTTCCGGAATGACATAGATGTAAAGGTAAAGTAACCTGAAGTAATACGAAAGCGGTTCCGGGGCACAATTACCTTTTTCAAAAATAATAATAATATATGTTAGAGATACAATAAAACACACTTTTTTATAAGGGGAAAAATGAAGTTTAGTCAAGGGCGGTTAAAATCAATATGGCATTCTCTATGACTTGTATTATACTTTCTCTGCCACTTTGTCTCATTGCAATAATGAATGTAAAGTTGAATTTTATTATGATACCTGTAAGGAAGATAGAAATATTTCTTGTAATTTTCTTGTAAAAAATGTCATTATTTCTGCGCAGAAGAATACAAAACAAAACTTAATTTCAAGTTCCTCGTCCAAATACAAAAACATAGGTAATATGTACTTTTTTTATCCGCAAATAATTTTAAAATTCTTTTTCAAAACCCTGTTGATCATAAATTTCACAAAACACATAAAATACGAAACAAATAAGAAGTATAACACAGTTTTCCTCTTTTTTAATCTACAAAATCCTCGTTTAAAGCTCAAAAAATAGCACTCGAAATGTGCAACATTTCATTTTATAAAATAAAACAATAAATTAGTTATTTTACGATTTTGCTGAGAAGGCAACAACAGTTGCATGAGTTTGTATTGTTCTTAACGCTTTATTTTTTATTTATTTATGAAAATTAAACTGAGATTTTCTTCTTTGAGTTCACCACCTGTAGCCCATTCCAGAAACTCTCTCCACTCTCATAATCTCCAAATCTCCCTTTCAACTGTCACACATCGCACTCTGATTGGTTAATTTGAACGCAATAACGAATCAGAGTGCGTTGTCTGACGGTTGACACGGAGATTCGGGGATTTTGAGTGAGGAGAGTGTTTGTGGACACGGAAAGTAAGTAAGTATTATTATTAATATTACTTCCAATATTATTCTAGTTACCTACATTATTTTTGACTTCCGCGTATTCAAACTGAACTAAAATGCTTTACTATGAATTTTGGACTTCTAGTGTTGAGCAGAGAAAATGCGTAGGCGATTTCTGCAACAAGAGGTACCTACTTGAACAAAATATGAACACTCTTCATTCAAATAGGACGAGTAGGTAATTCAGTGCTGTACTGAAGTAGTAGTGTGCGTATACGTGGGTTGAAGGTATGAGGATTCTAGTCACATGACCCGGGTTCGATTTCAGCCAAGTTGAAGAATTTTACTATTATAAATAATAATAACACTCTTTAGTGGAAGGTAAAACCACCAGGCGAGGTTAATGCTCAGAGCATTTTCTACCACCTAAGCCACTTGACTACCAATGCACGTTATCACGGTTACACTTTATACTGTGGAATGAATCTGATGCAGGTAATGAGTAATATTACCTACTTTTAATTATTATATTGTAAAACACAAACTGATATTCTGTCATAAATTTTTCAACTCAGTAGCTAATGTATATCGAGCAGGCAGCATATTTGTAATGTAACCTGAAGGCTAGTGGTTTGAGTCTCAAGTATCGAAAAAACACATCCTTTTAACCATATTACAATTACAAGTCGAAGATTGATTAAAAGTTTACCAAAAGATAGAGCAGCCATTAATTATTATATTGTTGATTATTAAATAAATAAAATGAATTATTATCTATTTATATAAAAAAATATATAATAAAAATGTTACAATTACTGGAATGCGCCATACTGAACAATTATTAACCGAGCTCAGTAGCTTGTTCGATAAGGCGGAGGACTTGTAACCTGGAGGTCGGTGGTTCAAGTCATGGTTTCAGCGTAGCTTTAGTAAAGCGAGTTTGAGAAGTTGTGATATCACGAAAGTGATTAACACAAATATGATAAAAAAAAAAATTACTGAACAATTATTAGAACTCAAACCATCGACCTCCAGGGAACGACTCCGCCGCCTTATCGATCAAGTTACTGAGGTCGGTGGAAAGGGAGACTATCTTCTTATTCAACTAATTCAACTTCGGAAAGACTATCGGAAGTGAAATATTCAAATGAAATTCTCGGAGGCAGCTTTCTGCCCGTGACAGCTGAAACCTGCCGTCTTTCGTTCGGAGTCACGTGTCTAATAAAGTTCAGCCAGATGCATAATTGAGCGGCCCGACCATGCGATCTTTATCCCGACACTTATGTCTTTTTCCCGACACCTATGTCTTTATTCCGACGCTTATGTCTTTATCCCGACACTTATTTATTTATTTATTTAGAAACTCTTTATTAGTAGAACATAATATATACAGATAAATAATGGTAAAAATTAAATATAAAATTGACAATATTAATAATATAAACAAGAAAAAAATAAATAATATATAATGTCCTAACTAGAGGGCGGGGTCATTGCCTATGGCAATCTCTTATGTCTTTATCCCGACACTTGTGCCTTTATCCCGACACTTATAATCTTTATCCCGACACTTATGTCTTTCTCCCGATACTTATGTCTTTATCCCGACACTTATGTCTTTACAACGACACTTATGTCTTTATCCCGACACTTATGTCTTTATCCTGACACTTAAGTCTTTATCCCGACACTTATGTCTTTCTCCCGACACTTATGTCTGTATCCCGACACTTATGTCTTTATCCCGACACTTATGTCTTTATCCCGACACTTATGTCTTTATCCCGACACTTATGTCTTTATCCCGACACTTATGTCTTTATCCCGACACTTATGTCTTTATCCCGACACTTATGTCTTTATCCCGACACTTATTTCTTTCTCTCGACACTTATGTCTTTATCCCGACACTTATGTCTTTATACCGACACTTATGTCTTTATCCCGACACTTATGTCTTTATCCCGACACTTATGTCTTTATCCCGACACTTATGTCTTTATCCCGACACTTATGTCTGTATCCCGATACTTATGTCTGTATCCCGACACTTATGTCTTTATCCCGACACTTATGTCTTTATTCCGACACTTATGTCTTCATCCCGACACTTATGTCTGTATCCCGACACTTATATCACCCGAGACAGCCTTGTCATTGATCTCTGGAACCACCTGGATGACGTCCTTGCCAGAGGATGAACCATGAAAACGAGGATTTAACACAGCAGAGACGGCATGGGTTCCCGGGAATCAGAAGTATTTTTTTGCTTTCTATTACCCAGGCGCGGAGGGTGGGAAAATGTTTTGGGGGTGCTGCCACAGAAACCGGACTAAAATGGGATTTATAGAGTGTCTCTTTCAGTATCTAAAAAGTTTGAGTTTGTTTACCATGGTAATCATAATGATTATGCAATAATTATTCTAGAAATGTGTGATGATATTGTGTATTAGCTAGGACTTGAGGAAATCCTCTCTTTTTCCCTTTTCGTCTGGGGGTGCTGCAGTTCCGTAGCTCCTTAGCACCGGCCGCGCCTGCTATTATCTATCCTTTAGGTATAGACAGTATTGTTTTCGGTCGGTTTTTTTTTTTGAAATTGAGCTGATAACAATTCTGGTTTTTTTTAGGTCGCTTTCAACTGCATGGCATATCACAACGTGGGTTTTTTACGCTCCATTCGCTGGAAACTCACACACCAGCTACAAAAATTAACCTCACCCAGTTTGTGGGTGAGGTTATTTGAATGGTCACCCATCCAAGTTCTGAATTTGCTGGACGTTGCTTAACTTCAGTGGCAGAAAGATTAGAAGTTTAGTAGGTATAACTTTTTCTGTACTAATTATCATAATATTTCTGTAAATCTTTTTGTCCTATTTGTCACAATTTACTCGAAATCGCGTTACTCGATATACCTACTGAAATCGATTGGGTTAGATGAATAAATTGTGCTAAGTAATAATGAACGAATGCAATTGACCTTGCAATGGGATCAAGGATGAGGAAATGACACAGATCACATGACGATGCAGTTTGGTGTTCAGAATAAGAAACAATGGGATTTTCCAGGTAAGAAAATCTGCATCGGAAAGGAGTCATTCAGTCTGGAGCCAGCAACATGATTGGGACATCACTATTCCTGTCACTTGTGAGTTTTCATCCTTGCTGTTTTTCGATACCTGTTGAAGAAAAGGGTTGGGTGGAAGAGATTGCCGCAGGCAATAACCCCGCCCTTTAGTTAGGACATTATTATTTTCTTCTTTATTATTTATTTATTTTCAAAAAAATTATCATTTTTTAATTTTCAAACTAAGTTATCATATTTGTGTTAATCACTTCCGTGATATCACAAGTACTCGAACTCGTTTTACTAAAGCTACGCTGAAACCTTGACTTGAACCACCGACCTCCAGGTTACAAGTCCGCCGCCTTATCGAGCAAGCTACTGAGGTAATTTTCAAACTATTTTATATTGTAAATATTGTAGACCAAGTAATTCTTGTAAAGTTTGATATAATAATAAATACAACCAACCTCAGTAACTTTATCGGTAAGGCGGTGGACTTGTAACCTGGAGGTCGATGGTTCAGGTCCCAAGTTCAGCAAAGATTTAGTAAAGCGAGTATGAGTAGTTGTGACATCACGAAAGTGATTAACACAAATACAAGTATTACAACTTTTTTTTAAAAAGAAATACGTAATAAGAAAATAACAAAATTGTACTCTATGAATAATCCAAACCAAAAGCATATACGTATTTTTAATAATTAGTTAGTATAAAAATGTAAGAAAAGGTACCTACCTAAAAAGTCATAAAATATGTAAGTGCTATACCGTCGCGTGTCGCAAAATCTGTAGCATAATAAATGTATTAAAAAAGCCACCAACCTTAATAGCACGATCAATAAAACGACAGAGTCAAAATCCGTGTTTCGAGTGCAAAGTAAGTGCGAAAAACACTGCCAATTATAGACACAATACTTCCTCCTAATTGGTTCACATTGTATACACATTTTTGGCAATTTTGAGATTTTATACTAAATCACTTGTATCTCAGCTCAACCGAAACCGCTTAATAGATTTTCTTCAAATTTGTTTTATATAGTAGAATACTATTTTTCCTACATTCTAGATTCTACAAAAAATTCTGTATCAGCAAGTTGTGCACCATTTATTTTTTGACTTTTTTTGTCCAATTTTTTTTTCTTAAATATCAGAGCTAATTCAAAATTTATTTAATAAAAATAATTATAAATGCACTACGTAAAACGCTACTACGCATATACACACAAAATTTCATCAAAATCGGGTGTACCGTTCACGAGATATAAGCGTAAAAAGTTAGTGGTCACTTGGTCAGGCGCATGGTCTGTATCACCAAGAACCGTTAGTGCGAAGTTGATGATGAATTTAAAATGGGACCATCTACAGAATGTCTCCTATGAATATGTTTACAAAATTTCGTCGAAATCCGTTCAGTAGTTTATGAGATTTGCGCGTAACAAGGAATGTTTTTACCCGACAGACAGACAGGCACAAAAATAAAGTTGTTCAGGAGGTTATGAAACGTCCAGAAATATGAAAAAAATTGAAATCCGGTCAAAAAATTTTTTTTACAAAAACGAACGTGACAATACTTCCGATTTCTAATATTAGAAATTTCTCGGAAGTAATAATATTGAAACCTTAATAGATCTGAGAGTTGGTGATTTTTTTTTTTTGAACGAAAACATGAATAGGTATAATTATAAGTAAAATAATAGAAAGGCAAGATTGAGTAATGTTGAGTAATGACGGTTGTGAGTAACATATTCTTTTTTTCTCAGTTTGTGTGTTGTTCCAAATTTTCACCCGCTCAATCCCAGGGATTCCAGCCTATCGTCCATTACGTGCTTAGCCCCGTCGAGTTATTTCGGTGAGTCATCACAGTCGAACCTAGCTGTATTTTTCTTTCTAACCAAAAAAAAAATTCCAGATTAGGTTTTTTCCAAATATTTCCATTTTATTCCAAGGTCATTCGTAAAAGAAAATGGGTTTCGGTACTTTTATAGATAAACAATGGACTTAAAATATAGAAGAACTGGAAGCAAGAATTTTCTACTTCCATTTTGGTTAACTTTGGAAGAGGAAAATCTTCCAAAAGAAAAATGACTTGCTTCCAGTTTGGTTCATTTTATTCCCGTTTGGTTAACTTTGGTTAGAAAGAAAAATACGGCTCCTGTTTCATTTCAACCTGTTTATTTTAGAAACGCCAGCCTCCGTGGCGTAACGGTTGTGACTACTGCCCGTAATCCAGAGACCCGGAGTTCGATCCCCGGTTGGAGCAGACTTTTCGAAAAGAATCTGTTTCCTCCAAACACGTGAAGCTGACATTTCCGGCCCTACCCAGGCTGGGTGAGGTTAATGTGGGTAGCTGGTACGATTCACAGCAAATGGAGGGTAACACCCCCGTCCTGATCAGGACGTTAAAACCAAATAAAATCTTTGGCGTTAGGAAGGCCATCCACAGCCATAAAAAAAGTGCTCCACCCAACCAACATCAACCATGAGGTTGAACAATGCCGACCCCAATAGCAACATGAGCTAATATGGGATAAGGGCAAGGGAGATGTATAATTATTATAGAAACCTCAATAAATTAGAGCTAAATCGTCCCCTTCATTTTTTGACAAAGAACCTCTTTAATTTAGAAAATTAAGCCTCTAGAATGCAAAATCTCATCGAGGTCATCAAAAACCTCCATAAATTAGAATTTTGTTTCTGCCTTTGTCGTACTTTGTCGAGCAAAAATGTCGGCTGTTCTGGGCGGAGGACGATTTCAACAGTATTTAAAATCTTGAGTAAAGAGTAAGACATTCTCAACACAAAATGGTAAACCTATAACCGATTTTTTGACCATGAGAAAGTGTTCTCCATTGTCCATAATTATGTAGCACATGAGAAAACTAGACCATGGAAAGTAACCCATTCTAGCAACACTTTCCACTCTCCCAATCCCCGAATCTCCTTTTCAACCGTCACACAACGCACTCTACTTAGTTATTGCGTTCACATTAACCAATCAGAGTGCTTTGTGTGACAGTTAAAAGGGAGATTATGAGAGTGGAAAGTGTTTCTGGAACAGATTTTTGTTATATCAAGCTCGGCGGTAGGCGAGCGCTCGTCAAGAAGCAAGAGCCAGTCGGCCTATATTAACACGAAACAGAGTTTCCATGTATTTTGTTTTATTGTTCAGGTTTGACTGTACCTAAAAGTGCACTGCTAGTCTGGTAATCCAGGTAGCGTAGCTATCCGTTGGTTCGAATGCCACCCAGTGCACAAATATTTTTCTTCATTAATCTGAGTTTGTGACCACATAATAATACAACTTTGAGGGTTAGGTGGTAGAAAATGGTTTGAGCATTAACCTCGCCTGGTGGTTACCTTCCACTAAAGAGTATTAGAGAGATACAGTTTTATTATAAAACCTTGCTGCCCACATATCTGAAGGTTGCTTAAAAACACAGCATATCAATCAATACATTAGAGTACATCTTTTTTTTATACATATTTTCTTCTTAATGAATTTTCTATTTTCTTACTTCAAGAGTTGGAATAAATGTGAAATATTACGATTTTAACACTGTCACAAATAATAGTTTGTGACCGTAGAGTAAAAATATCACTGGACTCACTCAATTTATAATAATAATAATACTCTTTAGTGGAAGGTAACCACCAGGCGAGGTTAATTCTCAAAGCATTTTCTACCACCTAACCCTCAGAGTCTTATTATTATGTGGTCACAAACTCAAATTAATGAGGAAAAATGCATGCACTGGGTGGGATTCGAACCAACGGATCCCTACGCTGTCTGGATCACCAGACTAGCGCGTTAACCACTTGACAACCAGTGCACTTTACCACTTCGCAGAATTCCCCGGCCAGACTATCAGCCTCAGATCCCCGTCCTGCCCGCTGAGGACCTCGCCCACCTTGTGGTGAGCCATGCCTCCAATGAGTACTTCCGGAACCTGCTCATCAACACAGTGAGCTATGACCCGCTGGAGCTGGCGGATAGACTTGCCGGTGAGGCAGCAGTGGCGGATCAACAGGCTACTCCTAGACCATGGTGAGGCTCGAACCCGGAACCTTTCGATTTATTTGTTCTATTTTTAAGAGAGTCTGGCTGGGGGACTATAAACAGGGAGTAGAACAGCAGTCTGGCTGGGGGACTATAAACAGGAAGTTGAACAGCAGTCTGGCTGGGGGACTATAAACAGGGAGTAGACCAGCATTGTCTTGGTTCTGGGGGCCCTTGTCAATTATTAGCCTCCTTGTAAAGACAGTGGTAGAAGTGCTCAGTCACTCCTCCACTGTCTAGCTACCATCGTTCACGATGACGCCACCCTATGATTGTTAAGAAGTCAACCTCAACCATGAGGGTGAACAACGTCGACCCTGCTCAAGCGGGATAAGATAGAGAAAAAGAAGATTGTTAAGAAGTCAGCATCTTCAGTTCAATTACTGGGTTCAGCAGAATTTTCTCACAAAAAAAAGTCTGTTCCATCCGAAGTATAAAACACGTGAGGCTGGCGTTTCCGGACCAACCCAGTCTGGGTGAGGTTAATGTGGGTAGCTCGTACGATTTCCAGCAAATGAAGGGTAAAAGTTCCGTCCTAAATAAATCAAAACTGTGACGTTAAAACCAAATAGAATCTATGGACATGAAAAGAGCTTAGACGTTGGATCTGGGCGTCCATATAATCCTCTCATCACAGTGAATACCTTTTGATGCAGGTATCTGTGCCCATCTCATGGCCACGGAATTATTTATAACAACCACAAAATCAGTATAAACAGAAAAGTGAGAAGTTGTACTAGATGTCCTTATTGTGTCAAAATCAAATCCTTATTGTGTTTTAATAGATAATCTCCAATTCAAAACAAAAAATCACAGACTTATCAAACAATTTTCCAAATTAAAACTGCTTCCAGCTCAGAACCACCGACCACTATGCCGGCGGAATCACCGATGGACCAATCTCCCGATAACAAGACGTCTCCTATCACTGCCATGGCCGATGACGTGGACCTACTGAACGGCACCGCAATGTCTGACCCGGACAGACAGAACGGAACCAGTGGTGGTATGATAGCGCGCATCATTGACGACGCAGCCAACCTGACGAGCGCGGATGACGAAGAGGACACCGGGAGTGTCGAACCCACGACCCCCAGGTCAGAGGCCGAGGAGAGGACGTTGAACAAGAGCGAGAGGATTGTTACCAGGTATGTGGGAGAAGAAGACGGGTTTGGTTGGTAACAGAACTTTTTTTTTTTTTTATCGTATGGTTTTATTACACATACACATTTCAAAGTGAGAAGACTTATGTAATAAACTTGATCAAGAAATCTGATGGCAGTGATTGTCTGATCGCCAAAATTGTCAGTACTTTAGCCGCATCTCAATGCGTTGCCCAGGGTGATCCACGAGGAGGCGTACTAACAGACATAATAATAACACTATTTGGTGGGAGGTAACCACCAGGCGAGGTTAATAAAGTACCGATGTATAGTGTCCTGGATTTCTACCAATGATCTAAAATGTATGTATAACTGGAACTCAAATTCATAATAATGAAACTTCTCAAGCTACATAAAAGGAGTACCTGGCAATAATTATCAAAAAATCTTTAAAACCATGTTTTTCAATTATAGCAAAACATGATCTAAAAATAATAAGAAATTTTGTTAACCTTATAATTATAAGATTTATTTCATTTACTCACCGCTTAACACTAGTTGCTCTTGAGATAATATTCTGCAATGTCTTTGTGTCAATTTAAAATCAAATGCTTTATATTGGATACTCTTATTAGATAGAGATTAATTTAGACTTGAATTTATAGAACAAAAAGGTTTTCTTTCGCAAATCTTTTAAAAGAAACACAGGATCTGAAGACGAACTCAATCGAAAACTAATTCCTGAAAAAAAAAACTTTAAATAAAAATTTTAAACTAATTTTTTCCTCTTACTTTACTAGACATCAAAAAGTTTAACGGAGCTTGAATGACAAGAATTTGAAATTCAAAGTTAGCTTTTAACGAGCTTTTTTATGGTTAGAGAGAGAGAGAGAGGGAGAGAGAGAGAACGCACTTCTTGCTTTCCCTACAGTTTTCATAGTTATTTAACCTTTTAATCACATTTGATAAACGTTTGATGTAAGTGGTCAACTTTGCAGCGTTCTAAACAATCGAATCTAAACAAATTAAACAATCGAATCCAAACAAATTAAACACTATTGTATATTATAGACCGTAAACACCAGTTCTATAGACCGTAATATATTTTAGTTTAGGGCACAGAAATAGTCCCACAAGATAACTTCTCATTTTTCCTTTCGAGATAGCAGTGGAACCCAGACTTACAAGAACAGAACAGAAATTTTCAACCACGCTGGGAATCGAACCGAGGTCACCGTGCTTGCTAGCCTAGTGGAGGGGAAAAGGTGGTAATATGGAACACCTATTTATATTTGCCTTTAAAAATGTTAAAATAAACCTTATCTTAAGAATGTTTTTTCTTTATTTTTGGAAAGTTTTATCACCATATCTATTAAACTTTCGGGTAAAATTTGATTTTGATTTTTGTGTCTCGCCGCTAGATAGAGCCACAGGATTGGCTAGAATCGACTGTTCCATATTACAACCCTATTCCATATTACCACCTTCTCCCCTACTACACCATTCTGCCAGCGTGACTACTTAACCCTAGCACTCCCAAGGGGGGGGCACAAAGTACCCACACCTAGAAAAAATGCTCGTAACTTTGATAATACAATACCAATTTGTCTGAAATTTCATGTAATTGTCAGAAATATTGTTTTTCATATTCTAGTGTAGTTTTTTTTTCAAACGACAACGTGATTTTTTTCAATGTTTGTCAGAATTGTCCGACCAAATCGCTCCGGCCGGGATTCGAACCCGCAATTCCGCTCCGGCCGGGATTCGAACCCGCAACCTACGAGTCAGTAGTCAAGCATGCTAACCACTAGACCACGGAGGTCGGCTCAAACAATTTACTTACTACAGAGAAATTTACTCAAAGTTTAGAAATAAGTAAATAAGAAGTGTAAAAACCTGATTTCATTTGTTCAGAATTGATAAATTAGGAAAAGCCGTTAAATTGGCCTCAAATTAAGAAATTAGTAAAAGAGAAGTGTAAAAACCTGATTTTATTTTTTCATTATTCATAAATAAAGAGAAACAATTGAAACTTTTAAATAAATCAAGATTTTTCTTTATTTTTCTATGTGGGTACTTTGTGCCCCCCCCTTGGGAGTATCTGTTACCTAACAAAGCTTGGGAGTGCTAGGGTTAAAAACTTTTTGACTGAGAAAACTTGATTGCTTACAAAGAGACAGTGAAGGGTTAATAAAGTTCATTGTACTTATAGTTCAGGTGGAAAAACTCTCTTTAAAGCTTTTGTATAGTAACACCTAGGCTTTGTTATTTCAAGGTTAAACTGACTGAGAGTTCAGCTACTCTTTTAGTTGGCTTCAAATTGAAATACATACCTAACTATGAAATTAGTTTATTATATACATTAGATTACTTTAATGTTGAAAATGTATTGGGTTGGGTGGAAGAGATTGCCACAGGCAATAACCCCGCCCTTTAGGTAGGACATTTCTCTTTTTTTTTCGTTCTTGTATATATGTTTAATCTTTTTGTTTTTCTTTATATTTTATTGTGTTCTACTGTATATATTTTTTGTTCTATCTAATAAAGCTTAAAAAAAAAAAAAAAAAAAAAAAAAAAAAAATGTATAACCCTCGCGACTATTGTAGACAAATATTAACTTTGGGAGAAAGGTTCTTCATGAGCAACCATTCAACTATAAAGGTAGGGCCTAGCCAGCGTAGATGGCGCGTCGAATTCACCGGTTCTCGTAGAATCACCGAAGTTAAGCAACGTCCAGCGAGGTAAAGACTTCGTGATGATGGTACCCGGCAAAACCCAGGCTGGGTGAGGTCAATGTGGGTAGAAGGTTTGTAAGTTTCCTGCGAATGGAGGGTAAAAACCCCGTCGTCTATGACCATGCAGTTGAAAAACGACGTTAAACTCTAATAAAAAAAGGTAAAGCCGATTTATAAAGTAGGATTACAATCAATACCTATAAGACAGACATATTCTATATCTCAAGTCATTGCTAAGCGTCGGTTTTCCCTATCTTACAGAGTAAGTAATCCGAGACTTAGCGCCACAGAGGTATTACAAAAACGTCTATTAATTCCGCCCTAAGAGTGCGCTGTGATTGGTTAAAACTCCGAACTTGACGAACAGCCTGGTCTGTCTTATGTTTACTGCAAACCTGTTTTATAATCTGGCCCTTACTTGAAAATTTGACGTCAGTAAAAGAAGATGTTGGGAACGACTTCACTTCTTCCAAAGGTTACTTTAAACTACAGACGAACCTGTAATCCTGGATATATGTAGGTATTAGAACCCAAGGAACAGAGCAAAAAAGTCTTTATAAAGAGGTGTCTATATTAGTCAGTTCTCTTCACATAAACAGGTGCCGCAAGAACCTAAGATTTTCTCTATTGTATCACTTTCCGGTCCAACCAAGGCTGGATGAAGTGTGGGTAGCAGGTTTGTGAGTTTCCTGCGAATGGAGGGTAATGCCCCCGTCATGATATGATTATGCAGTTGAAAGCGACGTTAAAACCAAATTGAAAAATCTATTATATCCAGGTTCAACGGTATTATTATTATTATTTAACATATTGGATCTATGTACAGTTTTATTTACATAGAATATATATAATACATATAGAAAATGAGATTAATAGAACAAAAATTGATCAGGGGCGGTGCTAATGCCAACGGCATTCTCTTCCGCACCACCCTTTGTATGTACTTTTATCATGGCGGCACCCTATATTTCCCCTCCAATCCTGTCTCTCCTCTGCTCCACAGTTTTCTCACCGCCCCCACCCCCACCCCCGATGTTTCAGGCGGTCTCATGCACCGGCTCCGCCTATTCGTGTCTCACCTGTCCCTATAGGGGGAGCCCCTGGCGGATTAGTGGGAGCCAACCAACCTCGCCACTACAGGAGACATGCACCGCACGGACCTCAAGCAAGGGCGGTCTACGGTGCCCATTATGGTACAGAGTAAGTGTCAGCCATTATTTGTTCCAGAGTTTCCAGAGGCCAGTTAAGGGCCAACTTGTTAAACAGGATTAAATTTATGATAAGCTGTAAGGGTTCGGTGGAAGAGATTGCCATAGGCAATAACCCCGCCCTTTAGATAGGACATCTGTTTATATTTTATCTATGTTGTTTAACATCCTTCTTTTGATAATTGAGCTAGGAAACTCGACAAATTAAGTCTCTTAATATCACTAAAAACCCTCTGGAAATGTCAAAAGTCTATGTAAAAACCTCGCTCAGAGGTAATTTTAAAATTTGCAATTTTGTAATTGACTGACCTACAGCCCACTCACTAGAAAGCTGAAATGTCTTATGATGTAAAAGTAGGGTTGGGTGTCAAAGTACAGGAAAATACATAAAAACCGGAATTTTCCGTCACAGATTAAGAATCAAACACTCCTCCCTCCCTCCCTCCCCGAAATTCGGGTTTAGCTACGCCACGGGTTCCGGTAGAAACATTTCAAACAATTTTATATTTTTACTAGCCGTTTGCCCGTGCTTTGCAACGGGACTAAATTTCAAATTTACTAAGGCATGGCCGTACTGCTGGACAGCAATGTCTTTTTGAACTTTTTATAATTTTTCTGTACAAAGCGTTAATGGTTTTGGGGGGTCAATTCTGAGACATTTTTCGCTATCTCTTACCATTTTGGCTAAACAACTCCGGACAAACAAACATAGGTAGTCCTCTTTTTCTGTTTTTATATATAGAGATTTATCAATGTAATCTTTTCATTTCAGTGATGATGACAGCTTTGACTCGGATAGCTTTGAGTCAGATGACGATAGTTCCTATTCAGACTCTGACAGTTATGAAGACGAAGATAACAATGACCACATCCCCGATCACAATGACCACATCCCCGATCACAATGACCATATTCCAGATCACAATGACCATATCCCCGATCACAATGACCATATCCCCGATCACAATGACTCTCATGACATCCACGACGGTCCTGAAGACCACCACAGTAAGCATCATCTCAAAAATGACAGATTTCTCGGCACCCACGAAATCCTTGGCGACATCGGAGATGACTTATTTCAGTTCGACCACAAGAACACCGATCACAAGGTGCTCAATTATAAGAGGGCTGATAAGACCGTCCGTCCCCACTGAATCGCGAGAAATTCAGAAGAGCGTTCATAGGGATGTTATAGACAGCAATTCTAGAGGTGGCAAAAACAGTCGCAAAGACAGTCATGGGAAGAACAATGATAGGAGTTTTACAGGTGGTTATCATGAAAACAGTAATGGAAAAGTCAAAGCTAGCTCTAGACAAAACAGTTATGAAAGTTCCCGTAGAGGAAGGAATTACAGAGGACGATATGTTAGACAAAATGTTCGTGAGTGGACAAATAGGTATGAAGATGATGGAGGTCAGGAAACAAAAGGGGTTGATTATCAGAAGGCTTTTCGGCAATTACTTCAAAGAGCTGGTTGTTTGTAGTTTTTTTGAGATTGGTGGAGAATAATAACTTACATCGTACTCAATACGCAAGTTGTGAACGGTATTTTTTAGATGCAAATAATAACAACTGATTCATAATATTTTGGTCTCGCATTTTTTTATTATCAATTTAATATTTTTATTCATATCTGGTTAGGGAGAAAACTGGTTCAAAAAGGAATTTGAAAGTCACATTGAGAGTAGCTATAAAGAGTTGAAGAGTATTAACAATAATTGTAGACCTCGCTTTTTATTAAATTGATTCCTGGGGACTTTTTTTCGCTGTTTCATTATCTAGGTAGCTCTGCATAAAATAGACAGAAAGATATTTTTACTTCTCCCTCTTATGGGGGTGAATATTGATTGAACGTGTGATTTCTGTGGACCACGAGAAAAGATACTGCAAATTAATTCAAAGCAAGATTAGCAAATTGTCTGGTCTCACCTTCATAAATTTACTTAGATGATATAATTTTATATTTTACCAATAAGATTTCTGAAGTATTAGGTACACATATTACAAAACTTTATTTAAAAATTAAATATATTTTGATAGCTAATTGACAGGAAATTTTCTATTCTATTCAATCTGTTGAGCGTGTAAATATTCTTCAACAAATGAACCCAACTTCCGCAAAGCAACCTCCACATCCTCTTTGCAGGATTTGAAATAATTGTCCACCTGTGTGTACATCATGTGGTGTCTACCGGTCTCTCCTTCTTCAATCGTCGTTTCCATGCTCTCCAAATACGCGAAAAGTTTGTCTGTGATCTCATCTTCTTGAGCCCACAGTACATCCATTGCTTCTCCAAACGAATTCATAAGAGCGTCATCCATTGCTTCTTCTTCGGAAAGAATTCTGTAGAGATCACGGTGTTTCTGGTAGATCTTCTTGTTTTTAACATTCTTATAGAAGTCTCGCAACAACTTTCCTAACTCTTCATTGAATTCAGTTGCTTGTTTACGCAACAAATCCATGTTAATGACTATTTGTATCCAAAAGTCCATTTTAAATCTGTCCATGTTATCGATGAAAGTAGTGGAAAACCCGTTTAGATTTTCGTGCAGCCGATATTCCTGGCGAAGTAGTTCTTTGGAAGCCAGGTCAAATTCACTGAAAAGGCGTTCTGCTTCGTCTTTCACGCGTTGGACCATGCATTCAATTATGACCTTGGGTTCTCTGTAATCTTCAAACATTGAAATATCTCTGCTCACATCACTCATCTCGTCTTCAAACATTTGCTCACTCATCTCATCCATCTCGCTATAAAAAGACAAAGCATCTTTCATCTCATCGACATCAGTAGTTTGGTCACGATGGGGTTGAGGCTTCTTAAATAACAAATTTCGATCTCTCAAACAACATGTTTTAAAAGAGTGAATAGAAGATTCCATTGTGTCTGGATTATTTAGTTGATTCATCATTTCATTAGACTCCATATAGTCTAGATTTGTTTGATTATATCTAGTTGACGAAAGGACTTGTAAAATTTTATCAAGTTCTTCATTATTTGTTGTAAGATAACCGATTTTTTTGTTAGTTCCTATAGAAACTCTTGAAGTATTTATAGCTATTTTCCTGTCATGCTCCTTGGTGTTTTGATCTAAAATTGGTTGCTTGTTTTTCTTTTTGAAATCTAGAATCAATTCCATGATCTCTTTTATACTATTATCTATATTTTGGAAGGTTATAATATCAGTAGTGGAAGAAGTAAAAAAGTTACCGACAACTTCTTTTTCCTCATGTATTTTTTCTTCTTCCTTCATTATTTTTATTTGATGTGCAACTTTCGTTACATTTAAAGTAAATTCAATTTTACGTTCCTTACACGTGTTCATTGATGATTTAAACTCTTCGTATGCTCTCAGCTTTTGTCTTTCATACACAGATTCAAATTCACTTATTTCTTTTCTTCTAGTTTTGTATTGATCTTTTCCATACTCATACAGATTATTGCATACTTTCATGAAGTCTCGTTTGAAGTCACTAAAAAGATCGTTAACTGAAGCACCTAATTTAGTTTTAAATTTGCATAACTTTAATATCTCTTGTCCATCCGTGTCATTATCAAACTGTGACATGAACAAATAGTCCCCTTCTAATTTTTCGACAAAAATTTGTGATCTTTCGGTCTTCTCTTTCAGCAATTTGAGGTTGTCTTGTTTTTCTCGATCTTGTAGTAATTTGTTTAATCTTTCAGTTATTACATCATTTTCGTAAATTTTTAAAGCATTTCTACGCTGTTTATCAGATACTGTATGATAGTTGTGACATTGAACTTGTGGAACCATTGCTTTGGCAAAAACGTCTCCGTCTTGATTCACACAAACCGGGTTGTTCTCGATATTTAATCGTGTCAAGTACTCAAATTTCCTCAAATAAGTTATACTCTCACGAGAGTGAACTTTATTCGAGGATATGTTGAATGTTTCTAACTTTGATGAATTATCAAATCCTTCAATTTCTTTAATTCTATTGTTTTTTAGATTGAGATTTCTCAAGTTTACCAATGCATCCAAACCTTGGATTTTCTCAATCCTATTATATCCCAAGTCTAATATCTCTAGTTTGACCAATGAATCTAAATTCTCCAATACCACTAGTTGGTTTAAAGATAAATCCAATACAACTAGATTTTCCATTATGCCAAAAGGTGCGATTTTTTTAAGCCTTTTTCTGCTCAGATGAATTTTGGTAATAAGACTATGGATATGCAACTTTTTTTTCACATCTTTCGTAGTTGCGAGTAATGCTGCTACATTATTTAAGCTTTCGCTCACCCCATCCTGCGATATGAGTTCCTCGATGATAAGCTCTGGATTCAGCTGCCAAGTTTCCATTAGTTGACTTACGGTTGGCAGTTCCTCTCGGAGAGCCTTTCTGTCTTCCATGATTTTTCTATAAGCTTCAATATCCAACTCACGTCTTTTCCACGAAAGGTCCATTTTTAGGCAGATTTTTATTTCAAACAATTTTTGAAACTGTTCTTTACGTTACTTAATTTATTTATTTATTTTAAGCTAGAAAAAGTAAGGCTACAATAAATTGGCCTATTACAGGGTAGAATTGTTTGTAGACATATGTATGGACATTATAAAAAAAATTCAGGGCTAAAATATAATATCTATAAACTTAAGAAATAATAGTAATTACGATGGTACTGACATTCAATGAAATAATAAGGACTATGGAAAATCAAAACGTTTTCTTGTGATATTTTGGAATGTACCTACCAAAATGAATCACTTAACAATATTAAATCAAATAAAATATCAACAAATTTTAATATTTAATAATGATTCTCACCTAACCCAAGTCCCCAGTCCAGTCTAGTTGGAGGAAAGAATATTTAAACAATGAAAAGTCCTTCAAAGTCCAACATAGCTTAGTTAGCTGTCAGTTACATACATGTATTATGTATAAGTATTTAATTAAAGCCCTCTAAAGCCACTAAAAAGTCTATCATATCATTACCATGGTTAGTATCTTTGATCGTTTTATTCTATGATTTAAAATAAGATTGTGGCGAAGGATCACCTCTGGTTTCAGGTATGCCACCAACCTGTATGCTTTCGCCTCTTCCCTCAGCTGAGTTTGTAGAAGTCTACGATCTATAATTTTATTATTGATTTATTTACATTTCAATTAACTATAAGTCTACAGTTATTGGAACTTAGACTGGTTGGAATTACAAATATATCTACCTACTAATTAATAATGACCAAATTTTCTAAAGTTAATATTTTAAATAATAATTAATAAATAAATATTGTTTACTCATGCATAGTATATTTTTTAAATCACAAAAAAGCGTTTTCTATAATTTACTGTTTTGTACATGTTGTTCTTTAAAAAAAAGACAATAGGAACATGAATCGTAGCCAATAACAATACTTACTATGTCCACGCACGATACCTAAATTATTGTTGTATCTATGTTCACAAGGGGAGATGTCCATTTGGACACATTTAACCCTTTGGCCCATTTGCACGCGTTTCTTTTTTCCTAACCCTGCCGTATACCCAAAGGTCATTTTTGTGTGCTAATAGGTAGGTATGTTTATTTTTATTTATTATTTTTTATTTTCGTCATGTGCCAATCGTACTGTCCCGCTCACAAGATGTGGCGATAAATGTCACTCTCTGCCTTCTCCCCCCTGATGATCTACATGCGTGCTTTCATCTTCTGATCTTGACCACTCGGGGTTATTTCAATTTTTGGTGGTAAAGGTCTGAAATCAAAATTTAATAGAATTGACAATAGATGTGGTAAAACATTTTACAGATTAGAGAGCAAGATCGTATAATTCACTTTTTTGATCGAGGAGCCTTTTGATTTAATATCATAAGGTATTGTATTGATCTTCATTTTCATTATATCAGAGCCATCAGAAAATATCTGAAGTACCGAATTCTTAAAAGGTTCTGTACCAAAAATAAAGAATTACCAAAATTTTGGGTGTCCGTTTCATCATGTAAAAATGAGACTAACCCGTAAAGTTATATAAAAAATTCTATTGCTTCGCTTAGTCTAGAGAATTTTAGACTATCTAGGCTTTGATAAGAAGGCTATGATGCCTATCTAAACAAACAATATTTCTTAATTTCTTAGTGCGGTTCTAGGATAAATGGTTGTAGAACCCTGTACATGACTATTTGGTGGATAGACATTTAGACAATTAGACTTACAGATCGAGCCCGAAACAGAGTGAATCAGGAGAGTACATGTATTTCTATTGTTAGTTGAGAGGTGGTAATGATGATGTTATGACAAAAAAATATTGATGATGGGCTTTGTGAGGTTTTTTTTCAACCAATCACAGAGTATAATAAAACATCTTCTTTCTTCAGTGTGCTCAACACGAATGCAACATTTCCTCTTTGTACCGCGAAACTCACTCTTTGTCGGAAGTACTCCCCTGCACGTCTCTCTTTCGTTTCAAGCACCACAGACTTGGAAATAGAATTGAATAGATGCAAGGCATCTGGTCCAAAAGATCCGAAAGTTTCAACGGCAAAGGGAGAGAAAATGAATTGGGAGTGAGGTTAGTGCTATTGATGGTGATGGTGAATTTGTTAGTCAACTATTTGTAGTGCTTACTTTATTATCAGGGGCGGAAGGTTTCTCTTGTTCTTCCTTTGTTCATTGTGAGGCATTGGTGACTGCGGAAGATCCGGTGGTTCAGGGAGTTGTGAATTTTTCATATTTGTACAACTAGATTTCTTAATATTTTCAATACTAGGTTCAGTACCATTTATATTACTAGATTTAAAACTACTTTTATTACTATCGTTAGAGTCCTTAAAACTACTATTAGAGTCATTTTCACTATCACTGGTCTTCGCTTCACTACTAGAGCGGTCTCTACAACTATTATTACTAGCGTTGGTTTCACTGTTGGTAATGTTATTGGCACGTTCAATACAGGCATAGTCACTACACGTCTGAACACCTCTGCTACAGTTGGTAACATTACTACCAGAGTTATACGCGCTGTCATTACAGTCTTCAAAACTTAGGCGTTTGCTGCTGCCTCGATAGTTACTGACACTACTCCCGGAATTGTATGCACTATCATAACATTCGTCCAAGCTTCGCTTTTTGATGATTCCAGGATGCTTTTGAATACAAGTGTCACAGTTTTCTTGGAAACTCGCGTTCTCAATCCCAGCAGTGTCCTTTCTGATTCTACTGTAGAGGTCCTGAACATTGTCCTCAGGGATCTCGAAAAGCTTGTCCGAGGATTTGTACGAGAATTTGGCCTGTTCGTAGAACGGAGTGAGTGACTCATAGTCCTCGGAGACTGGTTCTGCTATCTTTGAAGGATTTTTCAATTTTTTTGTTGCATTCTGGAATAAAATAAAATAATTTTTTTATATATAAAATTTGATATTTGTCAACTTGCTCTCTGTTTGAATACAAGTATGACTTTAAAATTGAAGTGTGCTTTACGCTTGTGGTCTCTGCTGTAGCTTGCCCATCCCGTACTCTGCCTCCTTCTGATGGGAGGGAAGTGACACGATTCTTCCCATTTAGGTGCTGGGTCAACACGAGTGTACCGGAAGGTATCCCTTACAAACAAGTGTAACCAAGTTTTGAATACAATTTTTTTTTGTCAGCTCTGGGGATCGAACCCGGGACATTCCGTATAACCTTACTTTCTTCACTTTTCATGTGTTACAGTAAGCTGCACACACATTGAAGGAAAATTGATTTCTAATAAGAAGTAATTTAGTTAAAAGTAAAAGTTATCATATTTGTGTTAATCATTTTCGTTTTATCACAACTATTCAAACTCGCTTTACTAAATCCACGCTGAAACCGGGACTTGAACCACCGACTTTCAGGTTACAAGCCCACCGCCTTATCCATAAAGCTACTGAGGTTGGTTTAAATTAGTTAAAAATATCCTTCATTTCAATAAGGAAAATGTGGTGGTACTCACACAAGGCGGTAGAGCGGGAGGTATGCTGCTCCTGACAAACGGAATGGAGCTACGAGAAGGGACACCATGCTCACCAGGTATCAACCGAGATGGGCCTAGAAGGATGATGAAAAAGTAGAAAAAATAGGTAATTGTTCATTCATGTTTATAAATGGGAAAATTCAAAATATTTTCTCAAGTTTATTTTTTTTTTAAATGGAAGGCAGGAAGAAATCTTTCAAAAGACACCCTGAACCATCCAAACCTGGATTGTGGGATTTCCACCCACTAAAAACCCACCTTCTCTAAAAGCTAACCGTACGTGGAACTGAAAAATATCATTACTTCAAGTGCGGCGCTGTAGGGCACCTACTGATTTCGTTGTAGTGCCCTCAAGTTTAGTATATAAATTTTTTTTGTAGGTACTGTAGAGCGGAGACATTTTGTTAAACTTGGTAGTTACTTCAATCAGTTTCGGAATCAGGCTTTGAAAGCGTCGCGCGATGGCACGTTGGATACATCAGCTCTCATTCTATCACTGAAGTTAAGCAACGTCCAGTGACCCAGGACTTGGATCTTGGATAGTTGACTTAATTCTAATTCCAAGCTTCGTACTACTGGCATATCACGGTCCAACTCAGGCTAGGTCAGGTTGGTTTTAAAAGCTGGTTTTACAGTTTCCAACTATTATTGGAGGGTGAAACTCCCCGTATTTTTGTAATATACGCGTAAGGTAGCACGAGTGAATGCGAGTTTTGTAAACAAAGAAGGTTTCGAAAGAAGTGTTTTTTGGTAGAACCCGTCATAAGTGTAAAATATGGCTTGCAATCAGACTACAAGCTCCTGTGAGTCACTGATTTTCTCTATAATCCTGAAAAAGAAAGTAATTTTGATTGTATCTATAGGGCTCTAATTCGTAGGTTCGAATAATTTCAAAAAAAGTATTCCTTGAAAAAAAAACAAAGAAAAAAAAAACAAAAAATGTAGGAACACAGTCGAACCTGGATATAAGAGAACTCAAGGGACCTGATTATTTTTTCTTTAGTCTAGGTTTCTCTTATAAAGAGGATATTTTTCCATGTACAAAGGTAAATTTTACCTAGGAATAGTTCTCTTATATTCAGGTTTCTCTTATATAGAGTTTATTTTTCCTTATACAGAGGTAAATTTGACCTAGAAATGGTTCTCTTCTATTCAGTTCTCTTATATCCAGGTTCAACCCGGTATACCTAACCTCACATTCTCTCACCTTTAATCTCCTCGCCATAGCCAGACAGCTCATTGGTGACCTTGTACTCCAGCACCGGTCTACCGAGGTAGTCGTACACCGGGCTGACCGGTGTGATGGGTGTCACGGGAATCGCTGCGTTATAGTAGGACCTCTCGGTTTTGCTGCCGTAAGACAGCCGCTCCTTCTTCAGATCTCGCCAGATGTCCTCGTAGATGTGCTGATAGACAGGTGTCTGGTAGCTGAGAAGGTCCAGATAGGTGTGCACGGACGGTTCCCTGGGGGGCGGGGTGAAAAAAAGCATTGAAAGATTTTTTGTTGATGTAATACCTAATCATAATTGTATTAATTATTATTAATACCTAATCATAATTATTATTAATACCTAATCATAATTATTATTAATACCTAATCATAATTATTATTACTACCTAATCATAATTATTATTATTACCTAATCATAATTATTATTAATACCTAATCATAATTATTATTAATACCTAATCATAATTATTATTATTACCTAATCATAATTAGAAAAATGGAGTAATTCCTCCGTGAACTTGAAAAGAAATACCATCCGGTTTTGTGTTGGTAGTAATGGCCCGTAGTCCAGAGATCTCGAATTCGATTCCCGGATGGGTCAGAATTTTATAACAGTAAATTCTCTTCCCTCTGAACAAGTGAGTCTGGCATTTCCGGTCTTCCCAGGGTAGGTGAGGTTAATGTCGGTAGCTGGTACAATTCCATGCGAATTGAGGGTAAAATTCCCGTCTTGACTATCTCAAATTAAGACTTTAAAATGAAATAGAATCAATGGACGTAAGAGAGAGCCTATTCATTGGGTCAAGGCGTCCATGTTATCCTCTCACCTCACCACCGTGATATAGGTATCTTTGCCTATCTCACGGACATGTTATTATAGCAGCTGCTAAATTTGTTTTGGATATTATGGTACGAGTAGTAAAATACATACGAGAAAATGTGATCAAATTTAGTACAAACTATTCTCAGTTTTTTCAGACTCGCAATAATTTTTTGAAGGACTTGATGCAAGACAACCATAATGAATACTTATGGATTTTATTTTATTTTAAGCCAATTTCCAACCGCTCCTTTGCCTAGTAACCTCTGATTTAGACTACGAACTATTTTTTTTCCTCAAGAGATATGGGAATTCATACCTCCAAAGTACAGAGTAGAAAATATTCTACCGAGTCGGGCTTCAAACCCAGACATCATAACTGAAAGCTAGTGTGTTATTCCACTCTTGAACGACTTCAGAAACATTTTTTTTAAACTTGGGTTAGGTAAACATCATATCACGACGGGGGTTTTACCCTACATTCACTGCAAATCAAACAAGCTACTCAAATGCCTCACCCAGCCTGAGTGGAGCAGGAAATAGCCAGCATCACACGGGTTCGAATTTGATTGGCCACGCATCCAAGTTCTAGCCTCGCTAGATGTTTCTGAACTTCACGGACTCAATAAGAACTGGTCTATTCAACGTGTCATCAACGCTGGCTCAGAACCAATGTCTCACCTGTTCTGGTAGAAATGTCTCATCCCCGCGACGGAATTGGAGGACACGACCATGCCGTTGTAGTAGCTGAGCTCGGGTTTGTAGCGGTTGCTGGCTCGGAAGCCGGAAGACACGAACGCGTGGAGAGGGATGCTTTCCACCTCGGTGTTGATGATAGGCGAGTAGATCTCATCGTAGCTGTCTGGGAGGAGACCATTGGCGGGGGCAACTGGGAGGGGCGAGGCAAGAAGAAGATGAAGATCAATTAATTTGTTTGTTAGGTATGTTTTATGACTGTTATAACGGTTAAATTTTTGTCATATCACCAAAAAAAATCAATTAATAGGTAGGTTTGTTGATTGGTGTCTATATTTCAATAATAAACTCATATTACTTCTGATGAATTTCTAATACTGTGAAATGAAATGTGCGATATCTCCGGTCTTGTTTTGATTAAAATCTCAAACTTGTTTTTTTTGTCTTGTCAAACTTTAAAATCTCAAACAAACTCAAACTTTTAATGTCAATTGCTTTTCAGAAATGTATTTTAAATGGGGTAGTTTTATTTAAGATTCCAAAGTTGACCCCCCTGGGGCCGCCCCTGGTAATGTTAAAAAATCAAAACCTGTTTTAGCATTTTTAATCCGGTCTCTAGATATTTCGAGTGGCTCCTTTTTTTTGGCGGACCCTGTATATTTATCTATTTTTTCTTTTTTATTGTTTATATTGTTCTCATTTTTTTATATACTCGTATAATAATTATTTGTACTGTACATATGTCTTTTTATAACTAATATATAATTTAAGAATAATAATTCCGTGTCCGTGAGATACCTGAATCACGGTGGTGAGAGGGTTATATGGATGCCCAGATCCAATGTCTAGGCTCCCTTCATATCCATAGATTCTGTATGGTTTTAACGTCCTGACTCGAGATATTCAGGACGACTCGAGATATCCAGGACGGGGGTTTTACCCTCCATTCGCTGGGAATCGCACCAGCTACCCACATTAACCTCATTTTAATAATAATAATAATAGCTCACCCTTCGCTCTCTGAAGAGGCGGACCATCAGACAGAGCACATGTACGCATGCGCACACATTGAAGAGAGAGAGGAGGACACAGCGGCTGAAGTAGAGGACGAAGACCAGGGGGGCGTAGAAAGTGAAGCCATCCCAGGGGGAGGAGCCAGGCAGGAGGCGGTCCGTGGAGGTGGAGAAGCGGAGGAAGGAGAGGAAGCTGTTGAGGCTCTGGGGGCGGAGTTATGTTTTCTTTACGTCTCCTTAAAATCTACCTACGACCGCCTTTTTTTTTTGACATTTTCATGTCTTTGCTCTGGCACATAACCAAAATTATGTAACGAAATTATGTAACGAAATTATGTAACGAAATTATGTAACGAAATATTAAATTGACATTTTCATGTCTTTGCTCTGGCACATAACCAAAATTATGTAACGAAATTATGTGACGAAATTATGTAACGAAATTATGTGACGAAATTATGTAATGAAATTATGTAACGAAATATTAAATTATAAAAATGAAAATGTCCCAATGGTTGCAGACTCGTATGCAAGCGTTTTTTTTTTTTTTTTTTTTTCTTTATTCTGGGAATAAGAAAAGAAAGTAGATTGAATGAGGTTGGTACGATTTTCTAGATTACGATTTTCTGTAATGCGATTTGTGCATAATCGTTTTCCTGTGCATTATGAAAAAAAATCTCTAATCACCGAGGTTTTGTACGTTTGGCAGCACGGTAAAAAATATGTGACGCCATATTTGTCCTTTTTCCTTCCGAAATTCAAAATTTCAAATCTGTTTTCGGAAAGAATCGGAATGCCGAACCCACGCGTATAAATTTCGACAACTTGTTGCCTGTTGAGTTATTTTTTAAGCTTTATCCTCTTCCTACCCAACCACTATTTTTGTTTTGTAGTGTTATCACCCCAATGTACATCTGAATGCACGCTGAGAATTTAAAGGTATCTTCCCGAGTCAAGTTTTTTTTGTAGTGATAACGCCCATGTGCATCTAAATGCACAATTAATGTTTACGAGTTTTGATAGTCAATGTGAACGAATCCTACGCAGAAAAGTTTTTAATCAACACAGAATACTGTTTTGGTAACATTGGTGCACTACAAAGTAAAAATTTTGCTTGGGAGGATAGCATTACAAAAAAAATGTGCATTTCAATGTACATTGGGTAGGAAGAGGCTATTAGGAGGACAAAGTACAATGGTAACAGTATAAAATTAAGAAAAGAAAAAAAACAAAGAAATGACAAAATTAAATAAGTAAAAAAGAAAATAACAATAATGTCCTACCTAAAGGGTGGGGTTATTGCCTGTGGCAATCTCTTCCACCCAACCCAAGCCTTTGAGCATTAACCTCGCCTGGTCTACCTTCTACTATAATCTACTTTCTATAGTCTACGCCTGGTCGATAATCTACCTTCCACTGATTAAATGTGCATCTAAATGCACAATTAATGTTTACGAGTTTTGATAGTCAATGTGAACGAATCCTACGCAGAAAAGTTTTTAATCAACACAGAATACTGTTTTGGTAACATTGGTGCACTACAAAGTAAAAATTTTGCTTGGGAGGATAGCATTACAAAAAAAATGTGCATTTCAATGTACATTGGGTAGGAAGAGGCTATTAGGAGGACAAAGTACAATGGTAACAGTATAAAATTAAGAAAAGAAAAAAAACAAAGAAATGACAAAATTAAATAAGTAAAAAAGAAAATAACAATAATGTCCTACCTAAAGGGCGGGGTTATTGCCTGTGGCAATCTCTTCCACCCAACCCAAGCCTTTGAGCATTAACCTCGCCTGGTCTACCTTCTACTATAATCTACTTTCTATAGTCTACGCCTGGTCGATAATCTACCTTCCACTGATGAGTGTTATTATTATAATCTACATCTTAGTCCACTCGTACTTCGTGAGGAACTGGGGGCGGAGTTATTTTTTCTTTACGTCTCCTTAAAATCTACGACCGCCTTTGACCATTAACCTCGCCTGGTCTACCTTCTACTATAATCTACCTTCTATAATCTACCCTCGCCTATTCTACATATAATCTATTGGAAGAGAATGCCGTTGGCATTAGCACCGCCCTTGATCAAGTTTTGTTTACTTAATTTTAATATCTACCTATGTATGTATATTGTATATATTCTATGTCATTATTTTGTAAATAAAACTTGATCCAACTTGTTTAATAATATAATTTACCTTCTATAATCTACGCCTTGTCTATAATCTACCTTCCACTAATGAGTATTATTATTATAATCTACATTTTAGTCCACTCATACCTCGTAAGGAAAAAAGAGTAGCTGCTTTAACGTTAGCAGCGACTAGTGGCGGAATTATAGGCAAATATGAGATATTAGGATATTTAAAGACATAGAAAAGTCCTATCATTCTGCGCTACCAACTAAAATTGTGATATAATAACACAAAGAAACACAACATGTGCATTTTTGTAATCTATATTTTATTACATTATACTTGGGATATTTTCTAATATAAATTCCTATGCTGCATCCTTTATTTAGAACTATTGCACCCCTCTTTAACTTCTAGGTCATTTGAGGGAGGTTTTACCCTCAATTCTATGGAAACTTACAAACCAGCTACCCACAGTAACTTAACCTAGCCTGGGCTGGGCCGAGAATAGCCAGCATCATGAGGGTTCAATTTTCAATGGTAATACATCGAATTTCTAGCCCTGCTTCACCACCATGAAAACCCAAAGGTATTTGAAGTAATAATTGAGGGAGTGAAGAAAAGTTCATTGCGTATTGCATAATCAGTATAAATATCGGGCGTGAATAAAAAATTGTCGGAGCTCTCTTATTATCATCAAGCAAACTTGTTAATTTTTTGAATGAATTAATTTCTTTTGAAAAAAAGATAATAAATAGATAATAAGACCTATTTATATACGTAACTCGAGCCGACAGTCTAAATAAATCACTTTTTTGTGAAGGTAGTTGTGCCCAGGTACCGCTTTCGCATTACTTCAGGGCACTTTACATCCATGCCATACCCTAACGGAAAAACTCCGGTTAAATTTTTCCGCTCCGGCCGGGATTCGAACCCGCAACCTCCGGGCCAGCAACCAATGCTCTTAATCACTGAGCCACGGAGGTCGGCTATCTAAAAAAAGCACTAATACTACTACTAAAATAGCACACGCTTAAAATGTTGCGTTTGTCTATGTTTATCACGGTTGGATGATTACCGGCCCGTAGATATTGGTTAACTGTGAAAGTTCTTAATAATTATATTAACTCACTGATATTCCATCGCCTAACTTACCCCTGCATGATTCATATCGGAGATATAGTAACTGGCTGCCACCAAATCTAAAGCCACCACAGCAAGAGTTACCAATATCCAGGGAAAGTAGATTAATGCCACGGCCAAACATCCTCTCACTTTGTTCAACACACCAACTGAAATCGGAAGTAGGAAAACATAATTAAAGTACATATGCTTTTTAACGTACCAAATGTACGAGATATACCGTGGGGCAGCATCGAACTCCACCGAAAGAGGGACGGGGTCAAAGTGTCTAATACGAACTCTGCCTTTTTTTATTATACCTACTCCACCGATTTTGAATCAGGTAAAAAGAAGAAAACATGGATTTTATGATTCGGAGACACACAGTATATTTATTTTATTTGGGGAGACTCCTTGTCAGACAAACGGTTGTCAGACTAAATGTTGTGTTTCGTTAGTCGGCTAGGATATCTTGGGTGAGGGGCTTAGGTTAGGTTGAAATTACCGCAGGCGGTTTGACCGGGTCGCTGCGCGACCCGGCCAAACCGCCTGCGGTAATTTCAACCTAACCTAAGCCCCTCACCCAACCATCCTACACGACAAACTGAAGTCAGTGATCTATCGTGCAATCTCACCTTGTTAACTTTACCTAACTACAAAATTCCTCTAACAAAAAATTCACTTACGCATCAATTTCCAATAGACAATAATTTCATTTTCATTTATGAATAAAAATAAAAACAAGAATTCTTAATAAAAAATGAAAAGAGTGTTCCAATTTTTTAGAGGAGGAATAAACAAAACCTTATACGGGGTGTAGAAAAATACAAATTGGTGGAGTTCGTATTGGAACCTTTTTTGAAATCGGTGGAGTGCGACATGCGAAAATGTTCATTTAGGTGGAGTTCGAGTACGCAAAGGTCAATTAGGTGGAGTTCGTAATCGCCCATACCGTGCATGAGGTAGTACCTATGTATGTACCTATGTATTTTTTTATTTTATTATTGAGTGATTCACAGCCTTTTTTATTTCGTAACCATGAAACAGGAGCTCCTGTTAACGCCATCCCATAGTATGTATGTATGGTTTTATTTGTGGTGAAGCACAAGGCCTCATCACAATTTTTGTGGGTAGCGCAGCATTACCAAGAGCCTCCTTTACTTTTCGAATTATTCCACTACATTAATTTCTTTTTACTCTGGTAATGCCGCCACTGGTCGTTACTCGTACAAGCAACTACTCATTTTTCCTCACGAGGTATGAGTGTTATTATTATATTATTAAATAGTCCTGGAAACTCTAACCTACCTATCCCGGTAGCTCAGTGGTAAAGGCGGCACTCTGTGAATCCAAAGATTCCAGAGGTCGTGGGTTCGAAACCCAGCTGGGCATGACATCTTATCATCCCAATTGGGATTTTTACCACATAATAATATGTCTTGGGCTTACTGCTGGAATAATGGGACTTTCATAGTCCTAATCGGGCAGTATAAATAAGGCGATATTATTATTATTATTACCTATCAGTAGAACACAGATGGGGATCCACACTGCGTTGAGGAAGCCGTGAATTAGAAGCAGGTTGTAGGTCCTCTGTGTGGTGCTATTGCTCACTAGCACCTCGTCCTGGCGAGAGCAGTTGCTTCCTGGAAATAGTAATGATGGTGCTGTGAACTGTAGACCTCACTCTGATTCTAGATTAAAAATTTGTCATCTGCACAACAAGACCTTTCCTTTCAACAAGACCTTTTCTTCTTTTTTCTTTATACCTACTTTCTTAATCCGTTGTATTTTTTTTTTTTTTTTTTTTCCCCCTCTTATTTTTCATAAAACATGTTCTATTCTGTACATACGAGTATTCTGTGTCCTTTGAACAATAAATAAATACCCCACTCGATTAGATTTAAATTGATTGTATTAATTGGTGGAGTTGCCCAATGTAACGCAAAAACTCTACAGCAAATTTTGAGACCACTTAATCTTAGTTGCTTATTGGGAATAGTAATGATGGTGCTGTGGACTGTAGACCTCACTCTGATTCTAGATTGAAAAATGTCATCTACACACGGGACCTTTCCTTCAATACCCCACTCGATGGGATTTAAATTGATTGTATTAATTGGTGGAGTTACCCTGTGTGACGCAAAAACTGTACAGCCAATTTTGAGACCACTTAATCTTAAAGCTCTAATATTTATGTAGTTAAAATGTGGTGGTTCTGGTGCCTTCTGTTTAGTTTTGTCATAAATGTTGAATATATCCATCGATTGACGTTCTTTTACAACATTCACTAACTCTGGAACCATCTTTTTTTTGGGGGGGTTTAACGTCGCTTTCACCAGCATGGTTATATCACGACGGCGGGCGGTGTTACCCTCCATTCGCAGGAAACTCGCAAACCTGCTCCCCACATTAACCGCACCCAGCCTGTATAGGTCCGGATTGTATTGAGCCTCTGCAAACGCAGCTGATATTTATTTAGAAACTCTTTATTAGAAGGTAGAACATATTATATACAGACAAATAATGGTACAAATTAAATATAAAAAATTGACAATATTAATAATATAAACAAGAAAAAAAAATAAACAAAATTTATACATATGTCCTAACTAAAGGGCGGGGTTATTGCCTATGGCAATCTATTCCACCCAACCCTTTGTTATTATTATTCTAAGCTAACATACCCGTCAGATAAGCCACGGAGATCAGGTTTACAATGTAGACAAACTTATTGTTTGCATCTCGGATATTTGTGCTGTTTTTTATGGACTCGAACTGTAGAGCACAGGTCTGAACGGCCAGGAGGAAAACCGCAAAACTAGACCACAGCAAACCTTGGATCTGAAATAAATTGATAAAAATTATTGTAAAGAAAAATGAACTACTGAACATCAAACAGGATTTTTCAAGAGGGAACCAACAAAATAATACAAATTTAATATTATAAATGTTGTTATTATTATTATAATTGAATACTTTATTAATATTTATATACAAAATCAAAATTGTGTTCTCAACAAATTGCCACTTCAGAGAGAAAGAGAGAGAAGTATGTACAAAATTATGTATGAGTATGTATGTATGTACATTGCACATTTGTCGTTTCTTTGTGTCATTATGTCCCAATCGTAGTGGGTAGTTCAGCATTACTAATCTCCAAATTCCGTCATTTTCCAATATGCATATTCCTTCTCATAATGCTGACACGCGTCGCTATTCATACAAATAGCTACTAATTTTTCCTCACGAGGTATGAGTGGACCCCGGACATCGAAGTACGAGGAAGAAAAATTCCGACTCCGTTGGGATTCGAACTCAGGTCACCGCGCGTGCAAGCCAGTAGGTACTCCACTCGGTCACAGTGACTATGAGAGATATAATAATAATATCGCCTTATTTATACCGCCCGATTAGGAATTTAGGACTATTAAGTCCCATTCCAGCAGTAAGCCCAACACGTATTATTATGTGGTAAAAATCCCAAATGGGAGGATAACTTGTCTTGTCCCGGCTGGGTTTCGAACCCGCTACCTCTGGAATCTCTGGATTGACACAGTGCCACCTTTACCACTGATCTACCGGGACAGAGATATGTATATTGAACAAACATTGTGTACATAGCCATAAATAATGAATGACATATGGTACTTATGGTCTCTCCGTAACAAATCAGTTCATTGGGAGTGTCCCTTGTTAGCAGAGTTAGTTCAAAATCGAGGTAACCATCTTAACCTTGCAGTTAATGAGAAATTAGGTGCCTAAACATACTGATTGATAGTCCACTGTCATGGAGAAGTACCTACCAATGGTTTATAATGGCAGTAACAATTGGAAACATACTCTACCTACCAGGCCCGGGCGGTGCTAAGAAGCTGCGGAACTCCAGCACCCCCAGACGAAAAGGAAAAAAGGGTGTTTTTTCAAGTACTAGTCTTACACAAAAAAAATCATGACACATTTCTAGAATAATTAATTTATAATAATTATAATGATTGACATGGTTAAAAAAACTCAAACTTTTTAGATACCTACTGAAAAAGCGACTCTTTAAATCCTATTTTAATTCCGGTTTATGTGGCAGCACCCCCAAAACATTTTCCCACAGTCGCGCCTGCTACCTACTAAACCTATTGAATGATTTCTATTGTGTATATTGGTTAATAGTAATTATTATAATGGAGGTAATGAGAAGTATGATGTATTAGGAACACAAAATAATAGGGTCACTAACTTAGGTAGGTACCATCAAGTTCATTGTTTTACTATCTATCACATAAATTAATAAAATGAGTTGAGTTTAAGTGTTATCATAATTGTGTGAATCATTTTCGTGATGTCACAATCGTATCACACACAACTACTCAAATTATCATTAGTAAATATTTGCTTGACTTGGGACTTGAACCACCGACCTCCGATTACAAGTCCGTCGTCTTATCGATCAAGCTACTGAGGTTGGTTAAATTAATAAAATAAAACTAATACAGCCCAATCTAGACTAGAGAAAAGTACTAATACAAATTGGTTTTTCCTTTTTCATAAAAAACTGAAATTCACAGCACAAAAATAGATTAGGAAAAAAATTGACACATTAAAAATTCACAACATTATACTAAAGGCGCTCTCTAACGTACAATTTCGGGAACATTATCATTTGTTCAGAGAAAGGATTTTTTTATAATTTGTTGAACAGAGGAGGTACATTGTAAAAAAATAAATTCGTTAAGGTAAAATTATTAAAGTTAAGCAACACCCAGCAAGGTTAGTATACGCAAATGGTGGATAAAACGCCCGTCTTGAAAGACATTTCTAAACAAACTTTTTTTTCCAATTTAGATTTCTATACAGTTTTTCTTGCCTGGTTTTTGGGCCTTTCGAAGATTCTCTGAATTAATAAAACGACGCCTTCACGACAAAACTAGGATTAGCGGGAACGAAATTTTCATTGAGAAAAAGACGAACGCCACTATCCAAGACTGAAGAATACCCCATGGTCTCCCTAACAGTGACATAGTAGGTAATTATAATAATAATACTCTTTATTGGAAGGCAACCACCAGGCGAGGTTCATGCTCACAGCATGAACCTACCACCTAACCCTCAGAGTCTTATTATTATGTGGTCACAAACTCAAATTAATGAGGAAAAATTCACGCACTGGGTGTGATTCGAACAAACGGATCCTTACGCTACCTGGATTACCAGAATAGCTCGTTAACCACTTAGCTACCAGTGCACTTGTTTTTTTTTTTTTTTTTTTTTTTTTGGGGGGGTAATTATGATAACCTGTCGAAAGACTATTGAGAAAAAAAACTTACCATGCAAATCATGACCACCCTGATGGTGACTCTATCCGATGCGTAGCCACAGCACCATCGCGCCGGCACTAGCCGTGCCATCGCGCTCAGGTCATGCAGATCTTTATAGGTTGGGTGGCAGAGAGTGAATAACTAGTCTCACACTCCAACATCTGGTATTTGCTCATAGCAACGCGAGTTTGAAATGGCCTTCATTTGTAGGTACTATCAAAACCTAATAGTTAAACCCCATCACATTTTTTTTAATAAAAAAGAGCTTTTTAACGTAGTTTGAAAGTTATAGTTTTTCAAAAATTAGTTTTATTTGGTTATTCTTTTTTAATATACCTAGATTTTTAGTTATTCTTGAGTTGATGCACTATACTATACCTAGTGTAGTCAGATTTTCTTATTGTATAATTAAGAGTAATTTAATAGGAAGGTACTTCACATAATAAAATCATTATTGTAAAGCATTAGGTAACAATGACTAACGCCATTGATGGGTCATTGAACTGGTCAGATAAATAATCAATTAGTGCTCTCAAAATTAATACATAGTTACTATCGACTTATAGGTATGTGTGTGCACTATAAAATTCATAAGATACCTACGGATTTAAAATTTTAGTTTTTTTTTATAGTAACTGTGTCAGAAGTAACGAGGAAAATAACGATAAATCAGTTCTTGTCCAATTCTTCAGCTCCTACTAATATGTTGAAAATACACAATACTTCAAAAATTAAAAAGAAACAATTTCACTTGTGAAAAATAATTTAAAACTTGGACTCGCGCATGAATCTTATGGTTGAGTTAGAAATTGAAAATTACTCACAATAAAAAGAATCTTGATCATTAATCACAAATTATCAAATTCAATGAAATACCGACATGCTTTGGAAAGTTGAAAAATAGGAACTTAAGAGGAACAAATCGTCATTGAAAAAAAAAAAAAAAAAAAAAAAAAATGGAGAAATCAGATTTCAGTAAGTAACTCTACATATTATTTTAATATTTTATTTTAAACTCAGAACAAAAATTATGTTACACACTTTTTATTTTTTTAATTAAATTTACTAGAGTGTGCTTACACACTTTTAATTTACTGCATAATAATTTAAATTATTAATTTTGGAATTAATTTTTCAATTTATAAAAAAAAAATAAAATTTATTATTTTTTTTTTATTCCTTTGAACAGAAATTTGTTTTTCCGCGAGTCAGACTGGTAAGACAGCAGACTGGTGAATCTGGTGATAAGCGGAAAATAGCTGTTGTTTACCGGGCTCAGCTGAAATAACTGTACTGATCCCTTGCAACCCAACAGAGCCCCAATCTGGTGCACTGGGTTATCTGCTTGCCAAGGTTGCGACCAGGAGTGTACCAGCACTTAGCCACTGATGACTGTCACTACTCACTCGCTCTTACTGCGTTGCACTATCGCTAATCCTGACTATGGGAGGGAAACTTTGCACGGCTTTCTGTTACAACAATATTTACGAAATCATTTTCTTTATTATAGGAGAAAAAATTAAGAACACTTTTATTTTGTATTATACATCCTACAAAGGAGGTATAATTATATTGATTTTTTTTCAACCGAACTGAAAAATACACCGCCAATAATAAAAACCGCATTATGCAGTTTTTTTTCCAAAATTTCCGATTTTCTTAAATATCAGAGCTCAATCGTTTATTAAAAAAGAATTACGGATGCACTAAGTAAAACACTAATGCGCTATACATGCAGAATTTCATAAAGGTGTATGGTTCACGAAACATGAGCGAAGGTGTAAGTAAAAAAATAGAGTTCAAGGCGCACGGTCTCTGTTTCTAAGAACCGGAAGTGGTAAGACGTTAAATTTAAAGTGGGACCATCTACAAAACGAAGAGAATACCGTTTGTAAAACATTTTAGATTCTACAAAAAATTCTGTAACTGCAAGTCGTAGACCTTATTTTTGCACTTTTTGTCCAAAATTTTGGAGTTTCTGAAATATCAGGGCTAGATCATATTTTATTAAAAAATAATACCTAAGCACTATGTAAAACACTAATACGCATATACACACAGCTTACATAATTTCATCAAAATCGGGTATACCGTTCACGAGACATAATCGTATAAGTAAAAAGTTAGTGGTCTCTATCTCTAACAACCGGTAGTGCGAAGTTGTTAAATTTAAAATGGGACCATCTACAAAACGTCTCCTTGAGCGTTACAAGGAATATAATACATTTAACAGACCGACCGATACAAAAACCAAAGTTGCTCAGGAGGTTGTGGAGCGTCCAGAAATGTGAAAAAATTGAAATCGGAGCAAACAAATATTACCTATTATTTTTTACAAAAAGGAACACAATACTTCCGATTTCTAATATCAGAAACTTATCGGAAGTAATAATATTTTATTAATTTGAAATAAAACAATAAATAACCGCTAGCAGCCAGTGAGGTGATATAATCAGAATAATAAAATTAGACATTTCAGGCAGCTAGGCCTATAGATCGTGGTATGGCGCAGCCAATAGAAGTTGGCTACTTCAATGATGTCTTAACATGGGCTACGTAGTCCGACTGCCAATGAGCGCCGGGAGTTCACCAGTCAAGGGGAAAAGCAACAATACTCCGTCATTGGAAAAGTAAGGGGAAAGCACCAAGCGCTGATAAGATTACACTCGGTAACTCTCTGTTTCATAAAAGTAAGTGTTTAGACGTCTATACAGAGTACATAGAGATCTGGATGAAGTGTTACCGTAACTGGTGGCTTTGTAGGAGAATACAGTCAACCTAATAAGGGCGGGAATAAATCGTTTTTGATAAGTTTAATAATTGATTAGGCTGGTGGCGCCAAATTCAGGCCCGATCGATGTACGGCAATGCCTCATTGTGTAGAGTAGGGTTAGGTAAATCAATATAGGGCCATGCCTCGTGCCGTATTAATACATAATTGATTAATCTGGTGTCGCCGAATTCAGGCCCAATCGATGAACGGCAATTGTGTAGAGTACCTAGGGTTAGCAAAAAAAAAAATACAGGGCCATGCCTTGCCACCTTGGGCCGTAACTCGGGTGCAGTCGGTTAAGTCTGATAAATATGAGGAGAAACAAATGGGCTGTTCTAGAATTTTGAAATAAGCCACAAGAAACTTTAATAATTTATCATTTTTTTTTTTTTTTAATCAATCGGTTTAGAGCCGCAGTCATGAAAATTAACATATTAAGAAATTTTTAGCTTTATGAAACACGAATTGAAATATTTGACCAGAATCGAACTTGACGTTTTGAGCTGGGAGCTATATCCTCAATGGCAGAACTAGGTTGAGGATCAAGCGGAAAGGGCGTTTCACGGGAGAACGCCTCCTCTCCTTTCTTTCCAATACCTACAGATTTCAATGTTTCCAGTGCTTATAATAACTATTATGTAACAATAATGCCAGTGCTAGTGAATGTGATTCTCATGTTATAATAATAACTCCCATTTGTTTTTATCTTCGGAACTATTGTCGGCTCTTCAACAATCAGATAATCTCCGTTCTTATCAGTTATTAGAACTTTTTCCTCATACTTAACATGTATCGTACAAATCGTGTACCTAAAAGTCACTATGAAACTCGTAGTTACTGTCGGATGGTTTCCCAATCTTGCAGCTCTACTTCTGCCGCCTCTCAAGCTAAATTATCACCTGCTTCCTCTTCTAAGAACTCAAGTCCGATGACCAACTCTCTCTCCAGTAAAAATAATTCAAATCTAAAACTTTCGAATACTAATAAAAAGTTGCCTTTACCCAATGACAATACTTGTAATCAAAATGTACCAAAAAAGAAAGCTGCCCCAGCTAATCGCGTCTCCTCAACGCTGAATAAAATAAAAGACCCAACACCTAAGAAAGTAACTAACTCGATTACTCCCGTTAACAAAAATAAATCAAATAATGATGAGACAATTAGTTCTTTGAAAAAACTCAACTCTGACTTAATAAATGAAGTAAAAAGCTTGTCTGCGCAACTAGCGGAAGCTAAGGAACAGTTTCTCTCACTAACTCAAAAGAAAAGCGCTCCTTCACATGAGACTATCCTCTCGAATGAGTCTCCTATTCTAGAGCTCAATGATCTCCCTAACTTGAAGGATTCTCACATTCTACCACCCACTCCAAGTCATGCAGCTACAGAGACTTTTCTGGATATCAGTGCTCCCATGTTACTGGACATCTCCCAGGACACTTCAGCCCCGCCCCCACCTCCAGCATCCCCCAAACCCAAGGCTCTCAGTGCTCCCATGTTACTGGACATCTCAGCCCCGCCCCCATCTCCAGCATTCACCAAACCCAAGGCTCCCAGTGCTCCCATGTTACTGGACATCTCAGCCCCACCCCCACCTCCAGCATTCACCAAACCCAAGGCTCTCAGTGCTCCCATGTTACTGGACATCTCAGCCCCACCCCCACCTCCAGCATCCCCCAAACCCAAGGCTCTCAGTGCTCCCATGTTACTGGACATCTCAGCCCCGCCCCCACCTCCAGCATCCCCCAAACCCAAGGCTCTTATTATTGGTACTAGCATATCCAGAGACTTCGCTACATATCTCACTACTTTGCTCCCCGAGTATGATGTCAGTGGATATACCTACCCGGGTGCCAAGGCTGCTGTTATCTTTGATAAGCTCAATTCTTTAGGAGATCAATTTGGCAAGAAAGATTTCATTATTCTACTTGCTGGCACCAATGACGTCCCTCAACTGTGTCCTGATTCTATCGATAAGTACTTGGAAAATTCTAAATCTATTTTCACGCAAACAAACGTTATTATCTCTGGAATTCCTTATTTCTATTGCCGAAATGACTTATTCTCTAATATTTTCGCTACCAACATGTACCTACAGTCTCAAAGCTGTAAATATGGGTTTTATTTTTTGGATTCTAATATCTTTTTGTCCCGTTCGAACTTCACTCGACACGGACTTCATTTAAACCACTCTGGCAAATTAAATTTCTGTAAAAAAATTGAAAAACTAGTATTCATTCTAAGTCAACCAATCTCCTCTTCTTTTTTACACCTAAGATATTCTCACCCTTTATGTACTTAGTTTTTAATTTGGCTACAGCCCGCCTATCAAGTCATCAACCAACTAGTCTTCTTTCAACTTTCTGTGATATAAATGTACCTCAATGTTCTTCTAATGTACCTAATAACTGTTTTTCTAGAATTAATTATTATCTTTCAAATTCTAATGTTCCTACTAATTTGTTATCAGTAACATCCGAGAGTGAAGAAAGCATTGCCATTCCATGTGTTCATAATAATAATAATAATGCAAATGATGTTATAACGTACTCTCCGGTCTGTTCTGAAACAAATGATTTTCTTAATTTGATTGATGACATTGAACATGAAGTTTCTGCTTCATCTGATTATTTATATGATGATAACTCGTCAAGTGGTACTCCTAGATTTTTTTTAAATCCCTCAAATTCTATGACAACCACTCAATTATCTCTCCATCTCAATGATACGAATTTTATAGGTGATGGCTGCGTTAATACCAATCAGCTACATTCTCAATCTCACTCTCAACTTTCGCCTTATTCACCCCCTTTCATTCCCCCTCCTTCTTTTTCTTCTTCTTCTGCCTTCCCTCTTCCTTCTGTTTTTTCTGACATTCTTACTGTGAAGGTGGGCGTGCCCCAAGGTTCTGTTCTTGGGCCACTTCTGTTTCTCCTCTTTATTAACGACATTGATAATGCCGATACGTCAGCCCATCTCACACTCTTTGCTGATGACACCACCATCTTAGTGAGTGGTTGTGATCAAGCGGATGTTATGGCAAAGACAGAAGTGGTCATGACAAACATACAGAAGTGGTTCAGGACAAACAAACTCTGTTTAAACCAGAGTAAAACTTCATTCATGTACTTCCATCACACATCCTCTTCTATTCTACCTCCTATATCTTGTCAGGATTTCTCTATCTTTCCCATTAATGAAACGAGATTCCTCGGGCTTATGGTTGATAGTAAGCTTAGATGGAAAATTCACATTGAACATCTCACATCTAAACTAGCAACATCCATCTTTGCTATCGGCTCGGTCCGGAGGAATGTCGATTCCACTGCAGCTTTGCTCTCATACTTTTCCTATTTTCATAGCTTAATGTCTTATGTTATCATTTACTGGGGCTTTGCCCCAGAAGTGAAAGATGTATTTCTTTTACAAAAGAGAGCTCTGCGTGCTGTGTTTGGGTATGGAAGGAGAGTATCCTGTAAACCCTTATTCAGGACCCACGGAGTTCTCACTGTGTACGCGCAGATCATCCTAGATGTTTGCGTCCATATCTATAAAATAGCCCCCACCCTAACCAAACACTGCCAGATCCATTGTTATAACACCAGAAATAAAAATAACTTAATTACAAGCAACAACAAAATGATGGACAAATCGTTTTTGAAGGATGGTATTAAGCTTTTCAACAAAATCTCCCCATCTCTAAAAGATTTACCTTTACCATCCTTCAAAAGTAATCTCAAAGAACAGCTGGTGGGGCTAGCTCCTTACTCCTTCTCTGATTTCCTAGGATGATCTGCGTCTTCATAGTGGGTAATCAGTGTAATCACCTATATGACTCTCACTCTTTCTTTTACCCTCACACTCTCCTTTTTATCTCTCCCCCCCCCCTCCCTTCTCCTCTCTTTTCTCTCCTCTCTCTCTCTTTCTCTCTCTTTTTTTCTCTCTCTCTCTCTATCTCTATCTCTATCTCTATCTCTCTCTCTCTCTCTCTCTCTCTCTCTCTCTCTCTCTCTCTCTCTCTCCTCTCTCTCTCTCTCTCTCTCTCTTCCTCTCTCTCTCTCTCTCTCTCTCTTCTCCTCTCTCTCTCTCTCTCTCTCTCTCTCTCTAAAATTGGTAAGAGCGTAGCTGTCGTCATCATATTTTACTTTGTTAAAACTATTTTTTTTTTTTTTTTTTACACATATGTATTTTTAATTTTAATTTTAATTTTTAATATTTTTAGTATTTACATATTATATACATAGTCTTATTGTAATCTAGTAAGTAAGTACACATTGTAAACACCGTAAGGTAGAAAAATACAATAAAAAAAACATTATTATGTTAATACCTACAGATTTCAATGTTAATACCTACAGATTTCAATGTTAATACCTACAGATTTCAATGTTAATACCTACAGATTTCAATGTTAATACCTACAGATTTCAATGTTAATACCTACAGATTTCAATGTTAATACCTACAGATTTCAATGGAAATATAGCACTATGAGCCTCCGCGTGGGACTTTTTTTTGGGCGGCTCACAAGCCCGCTTTTACACCCTGCCAGCGCCCTGGGCACAACGAAGATTATCGCTCCTTTTTCAACCCCTGCCTGCTTATGACCCCCCCCCACCCCTACCATAACGCCTATACCCCGTAAATTTAGATTTGAGGCGGAATTAATAGACGTTTTTGTAATACCTCTGTGGCGCTAAGTCACGGATTGCGTACTGTGTAAGATAAGGAAAACCGACACTTAGCAATGACTTGATACAGAGAATTTGCCTATTCATTTTGCCCTTAGTCTCAAATGCCAGCTTTGGTTCGGGAGGGACTTTAGACTTAGGGCGGAATGAATAGACGTTTTCGTAATAGTACTGTGTAAGATAGGGAAAACCGACACTTACCAACGACTTAAGTTATTGATGTTGACTATTAATTCCGCCTTTAATGTGTCTTAACTCTCCATTACAAATTATCCTGATTCTTTTCGAGAGCCTTCCCATTATCCACTACCACATGACACGTCAAGCTGATGTACCTGACGTGTCGTGTGGTAGTGTCCGGCTTTTGGCGGTGGCGCAATAAATAATGCATGCAGATACAACCACGGCAATTTTGTTATTCCATTTTTTTTGAGCCCCCCCAAAAATAGCAATGCCTAGCGCTGTAGGCTCGTGCCTACTGTGCCTATTCGGTAAAGTGGGCCTGGTGGCTTATCCAATGCAGATGTAAATCTTCAAATACCTAAATGTAAATCTTTAAGGGCGGAATTAATAGACGTTTTTCTAATACCTCTGTGGCGCTAAGTCACGAATTGCGTACTGTGTGAGATAAGGAAAACCAACGCTTACCAGTGACTCTGTGACTTGTGAAATAGAATTTGTCTATTAATTTCGCCCTTAATTAGAAAAGAGAGGGAACATCAATATGTGTGTGCCAGCGTCAATGGCGCTTTGAATGCACCGGTTCTTGTAGGATCACCGAAGTTAAGCAACGTCCAGCTAGGTGAAGACATCGCGTGATGCTGACATTCCGGCCCAACCAAGGCTGGGTGAGTTTAATGTGGGTGGCAGATTTTGTGAGTTTCCTGCGAATGGAGGGTAACAAAAAAATATTTGTGTGTCAAGAAAGAAAAATATACATTAATTTTTTTGTCTTGCCATCCTAATAAACGCTGTTTAAAACAGAAAATCATTCCAGCTATAATTAAACACGTTACGTGACCAAGCGATGGAGGGAATATTTTTTTGTTATATGACTTCTCTGAATTGGTGACTTAATTATTGACAGAATCACAATTATCGCGATAATTATTAAATCAGAATGATAAGACAAACTGAAAATGTAAAGGGTGGCTTAAAACAAAAGGTCGTTTTCAACGAGTACCTACTAAAAAAATTGAAATATTTATCGTCGCTTTCAACTGCATGGTCATATCACGACGGGGGTGTTACCCTCCATTCGCAGGAAACTCACAACCTTCTATCCACAATTACCTCACCAAGCCTGGGTTGGGCCGGAATGCCAGCATTACGAAATCTTGACCTCGCTGGATGTTGCTTAACTTCGATGATCCTACGAGAACCGGTGTATTCAACGCGCCATCGATGCTGGCTAGATTTTCTTGAAAGTAGGTACGTTTCTCATTGTTTCACAGATAAAATTGATTGCGTATAGACATTGATGCCCTCCCGTATTTCAAGTTTCTAGCTAATGCCGTTCTTGAGATATTTTGTTTACAGACGGACAGACAGACACACGGACCAATGGCTGAAACTTTAGATCTAGGGTCAGGGGACCCTAAACCGTGTTTTGGCACTGAAAACTGACTATCGAAAATTTTGGGTGATTCCACTTCTTTCCTTATTATAGGATAAGGAAAGTAAAAAAAAACATTGATGAGAATATTTTTGCGCTTAAATCTGCTCTGTAGTACCATTCTGTATATCACTATCGCCGATCCCTCAGCATGCTCCCGCCTATAATAGATTGTTTTGATTGGAGTGAATCATTGAAAACACACATAAATTATACTGTTTGCTTTTAGAAGGACGTTCGATCAGATATGGTTTTACATTGACACCAAGCTCTCATCACTCACTCAGAAATGTCAAGATTCAGGAGCAGAATTATGTAGAAAATTCCTGCTTGAAATTGCATAAAATGCAGTAGGTATAGATAATCATTTTATGTAATTATTCTCGGCTTATGTTAAACATTTGGTTCTGGAGGCCATTTTGTTAATTTTTTCTTATTACATAATTATATTCTTATTACAGAGTTATAATAAACTACACTTGAGAGCAGAAAAAGCGAATCAAACTTTTTTCTCCACCAAATCTGCGATATCTTCGAAATTACTATTTCTATCGAGTTGTAAGATATCTCAAAATGTCGTAAATTTTGTTTTCTACAATTTCATAATTTGATTGTTAAAAAAACACCTACCTGAAGCCGTAAGATTCAAATTTTCCTACAGGGTATCAAAAAAGAAGAAAAACATGATTTTTTTATGTTTAACAAAAGAAGTTATAACATGAGAAATCAACAAGATTCATTCGTAACAATGGTGAATCAGTATTTTGTGTTGTCTCCCCGAGCTCTAATCACAGCATTCATTCGATTTGGCATTGACTGGATCAAAATAACCACAATATCTTGGGGCAACCTCTACCATTCTTCGGTGAGGGTGATCTTGAGCTCTGCTACAGTCTGGGGAGCCGGTATTCTGCCTCAAACACTTCGTTTGAGTCGGTCTCAAAGATCCTCGGTCGGGTTGAGGTCGGGACTAAGAGAGGGCCAGTCCAAAGTGTCAATATTCTCCTCACCCAAGAACTCCCAAACACAGATAGCCACATGTGGGCAGGCATTGACGTGCTTGAGGAGGAACTGGTCGCCCATACTTTAAGCGAGAGGAACCACATGGGTCTGCAGGACTTCGAGAAGCTGGAATTCAACCAAAGAGAGCTTCAAATGGACCCAAACTCTCCAGAGAGCACAGGGAAAGGAGACTCAGATTCGCCATAAAACACGTGGATTGGATACCCCAGCAATGGCGCTCTGTTCTCTTCACTGATGAATGCCGGGTGTGTTTGTTTGGTAAAAACAGAAGGTAAAGAGTCTATAAAAGAGCGGGAGAAAGGTATGCTGAGTGATGCATCACAGAAACTGTCAGTTTCGGCGGTGGTTTCTGTATGGTGCGGGGTAGGATTTCAACTGAAAGAAAGACTGAATTGGTTTTCATCACATGCGGTGCGGGAGGTGGTCTGAACAGTCAGAGATACATTGATAACATCCTGCAGACCCATGTGGTTCCTCTCGCTCAAAGTATGGGCGACCAGTTCCTCCTCATGCACGACAATGCCCGCCCACATTCGGCTAACTGTGTTCGGGAGTTCCTGGGTGAGGAGAATATTGACACTTTGGACTGGCCCTCTCTTAGTCCCGACCTCAACCCGATCGAATATCTTTGAGACCGACTCAAACGAAGTGTTTGAGGCAGAATACCGGCTCCCCAGACTGTAGCAGAGCTCAAGATCGCCCTCACCGAAGAATGGTAGAGGTTGCCCCTAGATATTGTGGTTATTTTGATCCAGTCAATGCCAAATCGAATGAATGCTGTGATTAGAGCTCGGGGAGAGAACACAAAATACTGATTCACCATTGTTACGAATGAATCTTGTTGATTTCTCATGTTATAACTTCTTTTGTTAAACATAAAAAAAATCATGTTTTTCTTCTTTTTTGACACCCTGTAGGAAAATTTGAATCTTACGGCTTCAGGCAGGTGTTTTTTTAACAATCAAATTATGAAATTGTAGAAAACAAAATTTACAACATTTTGAGATATCTTACGACTCGATAGAAATAGTAATTTCGAAGATATCGCAGATTTGGTGGAGGAAAAAGTTTAATTCGCTTTTTCTGCTCTCAAGTGTATAATAAATTATAGTTAGTATACATGTACAAGAACGTCAAATCATAAAATGTCATTTATCTAACTTTATTAAAATATTGTCATAATAGTGTCGACAGATAGAACCATAAATAACTGAAATTTAAATAATTTTACAGAATATGTATTACAAAAAATTAATAAAAAAAATCCTATATTAATTTCATTGAACACAAAAAAATATCTATAGGAAACCCCCTAACATCCCTGAATCCTTATAAATCGTGAATGACAATCATGCATGCATTTGGTTATTTGCACATTATAGAGCACAAATTAAATACATGGAACTATAGTTAGGAAACAAAAAGAGCACTTTGAATAAATTTCATTTGTCTTTATGGTAATAAAACCTTAAAAATCTTACATAAGCTTTATGTATGCCAACATTACCCACCTTTATTATTATTTTGTAGATTGAAACATAAGAGGGGTCTTTTGATTCGCGTATAAAATGGAATGTAAGACAAACAAAGTACATATTTCTGTATTGAAAACAGGCACATATTATTATTTATAAGCAAAAACAACAATTACAAGTTGATTAGAACAATAATAAAATTAATAATAAAAAAAGATAAAAACATGAATGTGAAAAATATTCAAGATATGTAATAAATTTAAAAAGTCATGAAAATAATATTGCACCACACTATACGCTCCTCAATTGCAATTGTAAGATCTCACTTATATAGATGAAAAGAAAATCTCAACAATCAACATCAACACAATAAATATTATAGAAGAAGTCGAATTGAAAATGATTGGAAACTAGTCAAGAAATGTTTAATGTTTTAATTAGTATATTGTTTTAAAAAGTTTTATAAGGTATCCTTTGTCATATGGCAACCTGTTGATGTACAGGAAGGTTGAAATATATATATAACTAAATATAAAAACATGTTAATTTTTCATTGATTTGAGTAAAGTAGTACACTCATTGTCACCAAGAAGGAAACCAACTGACAATCAAAAGTCTAGACTCTAGACTATCTAGAGTTTTAGATACAGGAACTGGCTCTCTTTAACCTGACTGGGCTGCCAAATAAATCAAAATAATATAAAACTTACAAATAAATAAACGTAATATGTGTTAGATAAAAAATCATCAGCCTTATTGATAAAGTGCACTCATTAGGTACTTGATGGTTTGGTCTTAAAACTTAAAAGCTCTTGGACTTTTTGTGCTCACAAGTATTTTAAGCTTTTAGCACTATTCAACTCCCATCTAGCACCATTGCTAGGCAATGGACTTTCAATAAATGGTCCCAACCAAGTAAGATACCAATGGAGTCCAAATACTTGTTCCAAATTTCCTTTCATTCCACCTGTACTATAACCTTTAAGTTTGCGATTCTTTTCATATGTAAGGAGACCATCTTGGATCAGACTGAAATGATAAACTGTTAGAAGGAGACTGATTAAAGAACCAACCATTACAACGAGAAAGACAATTAGATAGATGTGATTGGTGGAAGTGTCTAAACCAAATACAAGAAAAGCTAATGGTAACATGACTTTGAGCAAGAGACCCCAGTTGAAATTGACATAGTTTAGAATGAAAAAGAGATTGAAATAAGTGGCATAGATTGTTCCAATAGTGAGGTAGAGAAGAAATGCCATAAAATACCTATGATTATAGTGACCAATGCAACAAGCAGAGAATCTACAGTGGTGGTCCCTCTTGAGAATACAAGTATCACATATATGACAGTGGTATGATCGGGGTGGCACAACTGCTTCACATTGGGAACATAGCTTCCATCCTTCTTTCAGATCAGATGGCAACATCACAGTATGAATGCTTGTGTCAACAAAGACAACATACACAAAGTTAGTGACTATTTGAAATAAAAGAAATGTAGGAACAAGAGTGTGGAATACTTTCCAAAAGCCCAAGTCTGGATATGTGGCAGGCAATACAATACACAGTTCAAACCAAAATACAATAGGAATGATGATGATAAGAAAACCAAATGATGCAATGTCTCCCAGATTATGAGGCAGAATATTTCTAGATTTAAATTTTACGTTGTACATTCTGTTAATTTGATAATGTACAATAATAAAATTAACCAAGATGAACCTTTTGTATACTACAGAAAGTTAATTTTAATAACTTAATCATAATACTAGATTAAAAATTCTTGAAATATTTCTCTTCTACAAGAAATTAACTAATAATAATATATAATAATAATAATGCTTTTTCTTTGTGTTATTATGTCACAATTTTAGTGGGTAGCGCAGAATCATAGGTCTTTACCACTTTAATTTACAATATCTTGTATTATTTTTTTTGCCTAAGATTCTGCCACTGATCGCTGCTTCACATTAAAGCAGCTACTCATTTTTCCTCACGAGGTATGAGTGGACCCCGAACATCCAAGTACAGAGCAGAAAAAATCCTCCCCCGCTGGGAATCGAACCCAGGTCACTATGTGTGCAATGCCTAGCGCGCTAACTCGCTCTGCCACAGTGACTACTCAAGAAATTAACTACTTCTTATATTTACTATTAGGACCCGGTTTAAATTTGGTTTTAAACATAAGATGAGAAGAACCTATGGAGGTAATTAAAATGGATTCTTATTTATATCATTCTCTCAAGTGCTAATTTTTTGTTCTCTTTCAAATCTGTTTAAATGCACGAAGCAAATAATTCATTTTGCATAGCTTCACAACATTAAGAAGTCAATGGTTTGACATATAGGTTGCATTAAATTTCCCCATCATACATAGTGGTGTAAGTTTATTCATTTGTGGTAGACATCAAGTCTTGATATTTACTGAGGTCTTGGAATTTCCTAACAAGGGAATTTAAATTATGGGCACTATCTATCTTCTTTTAATCTGAAAACAAAAATAAAAGTAAGAGTTGGTGTTAGAAGGAAAAATAAAGTAAAGCAAAGGTTTTAAAATTTGGCACATATTTCAATTACCTACATCCTTTTTATTGTAAATGTCAGGCCTTTAAACATACTAAGAGTCCAAAGGTACTACTTGTTTTTCATTTTGATTTAGGTATAATATTGAATCTGACTCAGGAAGGCTTTCAGTGGACCCTTCTAAGAGGAAAATATATTTATTTTTATAATTTTAATGCACACCCTCATATTCAGAGGGTTCACTTTTAACTTGCATTATAAGAAATATACACAAAAAGGACTGAGCCTCAAAAGTAGCAATTAAGTGTATTAGTCTTATAATAGAGAAAAACAGTGGTATGTTTTTTAAAGAAATAAACTGACACTTCTGAACGCATCAATCAATTGACTAAAAAAATATGAGTTCAAAACCCAAGAGAGAAATAATATTTTTTATTGCTTACCTACTCTTTAACCCACAAAGGACGAGCATGACACATATGTAACAGCTAGACACATACCTGACTGCTTTTACATATGTGTCAAGCTTGTCCTTCATGGGTTAAGAAACAAAAATCATATTTCATCTAATTCATCAAGAAAATTGGATAGGTGATATTCCCAACTTTTTACATTTTGCTCACCTGATTCTGTCTTCTGAACACATTATTAGGTTCAGTTTTGAGCTAGCCATGGATTCTATGAAATTAGCTATTTGTTATAGGTAGTGTCCCTAGCCAACTTCAGTAAGTAAGGGATAGTAAGGGATAAAGGCAAGAGAGATATTATGTGTCAGTATATTTTGGATGAGCCCATATGAAGAAGCTCCAATTTAAAGGAAAATGTTTTCTACTTACCTTGGTTTCTTCCTACATCCAAATTTAGCTTCTCTCTCTTGAATCAGAGCTATGAGTATACAAGATGAGGCCAAGAAGAAGAGATCAATAATTAAGAGCTTGGAAACCTTGGAATCATGATCTCAGTAGCTAAAGTCCTGGACAAAAGCTCAAGTATTCACCTTTAAATCAGAAATATGTATGTAAAATCACAAAAATGATAGAAAAAAGAATAATTAAAATATCAATTTTCAAAATTTGAATTGATTTATTTTTAATTTCTTCCCGCCATATTTTGATCAGCTGTTTCCATTAATTTTTAATCTCAACAGATTTTTAAGATTTTTTATAGAAATCTGTGGTTTAAAACGAATTCCGAAAATCAACAAGATTGAGTTGAAATCCGCTAGAGCGCAGCAAATCAATGGAAATCGACGGCATTCTGGTGGGTCGGTTTTAATGGTGCGTGTCTTCGATGGTGCAAACCTTCAATGGTGCTCGATTTGCTAACTTCACACATGTCTGCTATTTTTAATCAATTTCAGGATAGATAGTACAAATTTCTGATTGGAAATTTACAATCCCTTCATCCCTTGTTGTGGGATATTTTATTTAATTCAATTCCCTTACATTATCGAGTGTTTTGTTTGATCAGTAAATTTGTATCTCCTCTTGAACTTGGTTTTATTCAAATAATTATTGTAGATTGTACAGATCTCAACAAACACATATCACTACAGGAAGATGAGGAAGAGTAATAGCATTTTCTTTCAGAACTTCAATTTTTTTAGTCTAGTTTAGCTTAAATGTACTATAACTTTTGTCCAGTAGAAGGTATTTTTGAACTTTGAACGTCAATCCCTGAAAAGCAAACCTTGTACTTACATATAAATGAACTCAAAAGATTCCACTGTTATTTGAATGAATAATAAACATAACTCTTTTTGAAACAGTCACCTGAACTTTTAAAGGCTAAATTGAGCAAGATTTTGGACACATTTAGCTTGTACTTTTTTAAAGAACTGAATCCAAAACCATTGATTTAGAATATGATTTTAAATTCAAAAACATATTTACTTCTGACAAGTAATATTGACAGATCTAGTGTTATAACTCAGACTCTCTGAATCTATTATAATAATAATAACACATTTTAGTAGAAGGTATAACCATTAGGCAAGGTTAATGCTCAAAGCATTTTCTACCATCTATACAGGTAATCTGGTATTTCTGGTACAGATGTGATGTCACAGGATTTATTCAGCCGCTACTATTGATTTTTGTCTAAGATCAAGCCTTCATTCCAGAAAGCACTCACACTCTCATAATCTCCCTTTCAACTATCACACAACACACTTGAAGGCTTTAGAAAGGTCACAAAAGATCCCCATGACATTCAAATCTGATAAAAACATATTGTCCAGCTGAAGTAGAAAAGAAGAAACGGTGTCAGCTGTGGATTATTTAGCCCTAAATATATACTGTTGATCAATTAATTATTAGTTTAATATGCTCTAAGAAATGAGAAAGTTAAAATAAACAATAATTCAATATAAACATATTTTCTCAAATATTTTAGAAAAGTTGTTTTGTATTTTTTTTTTACATATTTTTACTAGGGGTCAAACCTTATGAATTGTTTGCTATATTTTATCATTTAGACTTAGCTAAGGCATTAATTATAATAAAAAATATCACAATAATTAAGTGTGTATCACATTAAAGCTAGTTCATTGTCACAGAATATTATAAAAAGTACCTCTGACTTCAATCCATGTGAAACACAGTTTTTTTTGTAGGCATACATTATTGTATGTGCTAATGGGGGTTTACTACAATGCAAACCACAACTTACTAAAAACGCTGTTAAACAAAACAAGTTTATATCAATAGGAACCTATAAGTATGGTACAGTTTTGACAATTTTTGCAATTCTCTTGTTCAATTATTTTAGGCAATTTACAGGGTAGACTAACTTAAGTCAAAAAGAGAAAAATGCACTGCCAATTCATTATGGACACAATACTTCCTTGTGAATGGTAATCATAATTTTCAACTTTTATTATTGTTTTTATGATTGTTACTAAATGACTTGTATCTACAAAAGTTCTCAACCAATTCTCTTCAAATTTGTTTAGTAATAATTCAAATTTGTTTAGGAGTTTCAGAAATTTGCACATTATAGGGAATGCAGTTAACAGATGGACACAAAACCAAAGTTGCTATTCATTTGTAACAAAATTTTGCATTCACATCAGTTTATTTTATTTAAAAATATTTATATAGTATATATTTTTTTTCAGTTATAGATCAACCAAACCAGCTCCAAGCTTGGAAAGATTCATCATATCTCTCACTACATTTACTCCTAAGAGACAGCATCTACTATCAAAATGAAGTAGAAGCCATGTACCTAGCCTGCTTGTGAATATTTCCGGGGATAGAAAGGCAGCTCAACATCTTTGGCAGAGAATATCCCTTGCAATTTAGAGGGGTAATGTTGCTAGTATACTATCTAACCTGAAAAGCTTGCACAATTAATTATAAGAGATTTTTGATTTGTAACATTGTTGAAAAGTGTACTTGTAAAATGTATTCATGTGTGTATTTTATAATGTCTAAATGTCCTCTCATGTATTTGTATAATTATTCTATCTGAATTATGTCATCTTTAAACAATAATAAAAATAATATAACACTCGTTAGTGGAAGGTAACCACCAGGCAAGGTTAATGCTCAAAGCATTTTCTACCACCTAACCCTGATAGTCTTATTATTATGTGGTCAAAAACTCAAATTAATGAGGGAAAACTCATGCACTGGGTGGGATTCGAACCAATTTATCATTATGCTAGCAGGATTACCAGACTAGTGTGTTAAGCACTTGACTACTAGTGCACGTAAAACAAATTTTTAACTTTTCAAAATGTCCATTTTTTAAAAGGTTATTATTGTTATTATTTTACATTTTATTTAAGGACATATATTCAACACAGGTAATTACAAATTAATATACAATATAAGAAAAAGTTAAAATAAATAAATAAATATATACATTATGTCCTAACTAAAGGTTTGGCAATAACCCCACCAAAAAGTTGTGCTTTTTTCACCCAAATCTAGCCGTCTCAATAGTTGTCTGTAATGAGAATAGTTAGCAGTAAACCTATTATAATGAGCAAACCCAATTAAGTAAACCTATTATTTTCTGACACTTGTGTCATAAAAAAACTCCCTCACAAAATTCCTTGTAAAAAAACTCCCACACTTGTAATAGAATGTTGTGTGATCATATCAGCTTTTTTACAAAGTAATCCTTATCAACTGGCATCCAGGAATTTGGCTTCGTTATCAGGAAGATTCATGATGGCTGGGAAGAAAACAGAAAATTCACTATGACTGAAAATGTGGATTTTTACTTTCCTTATCCTATAATAAGGAAAGTGTTGTATTCGTCGAAAATTTGACCTACCCAGTTTTCACATTTCTGGATGACAGAGCATTCACAGCCTCAGGATACCAAAAAAGTTGTTTTTTTGGCCATTGGTCCGTGAGTCTGTCTATCTATAAACACGATTTTCTATCTCGACAACAGTAAGATTTTCTAAACACCACACGTAGGTACCACAAACTTTTGGTTGAAAAAAAGGGCCGCAAGGACCTTTCCTTTGGACTGGTTAAAGATATAAAAAAGTTAGAGAACAACTTTTCCTTGGAATGAAAAAGTAATAGGGATTTACTCAGATCTTATTTTTTTTTTTTTTTTTTTATCTTGAACTTTTTGGAATCTGTACAATTTACCGGTACTATGGGAGACCCGCTTGGACTAACTTTTTTATGATTCACCTAGAAGGAAGTTGTGACATATTAAAATCTGATGATTTTGAGGTGCTGATTATGAATTTGACATTGATTTTTAGCTATATATACGGTAACATGTATATGTTACCGTTTGTGTCACCACTAACCATCAGCAGTAGAATTTGACCTCTTTTCGAGTGATAAGGAAAGTCGTGTGGTGTGACATATTTTTTTTTTTTTTTTTTCAATAAAACTAAAACCTCAAAGCTAAGGAATACCCTGTATTTTGTACTTTCCTTATCCTATAATATTTAAGGAAAGTAATGGAATCATCCAAAATTTTCGATACCTAAAATAAATTTTCTGTGCCAAAAAACGTTTTAGGGTCCCCAGAGACTAAATCCAAAGTTTCAGCAGCCATTGGTCCGTGTGTGTGTGTGTGTGTCTGTAAACATTCAAGATATCTGAATATCTCCAGTACGGTAGAAGCTAGAGACTTGAATTTGGCAGAGGATACAGCATTTTACTTCCGATAAATTTCTAATATTAGAAATCGGAACTATTGTGTTCGTTTATGTAAAAAAAATATTTTTTTGTTCCAATTTCAATTTTTTTCATATTTCTGGACGTTTCATAACCTACTGAGTAAATTTGGTTTTGTGTCCGTCTGTCGGTCTGTTAAAACGATTCCTTGTAACGCGCAAATCTCGGAAACTACTCAACGGATTTTGATGAAAATTTACACACATCTAGGAGACATTCTGTAGATGGTCCCATTTTAAATTCATCGAATTCATACAAGCGGTTCTGGGTGAAAAAGACCATGCGCCTGACCACTTACTTTTTACTTAAACGCTTATATCTCGTGAACGGTACACCCGATTTCTATGAAATTTTGTAAGAATATGCATATTATTGTTTTACATAGGTTATTTGTATTTATTTTAAATTAATTATAATTTGACTCTGATATTTAAGAAAATCCGAAATTTTGGACAAAAAAGTAAAAAAATAAGGACCACGACTTGCCGATACAGAATTTATTGTAGAATTTAAAATGTAGAAAAAACGATATTTTACCATATAAAACAAATTTGAAGAAAATCAGTTGAGCCGTTTTGGAGATACAAGTAATTTTCTATAAAATCTCAAAATTGGCACGTGTTTACAATGTGAAGCAATCACGAGGAAGTATTGTGTCCATAATTGGCAGTGTTTTTTTTTTTTTTTTTTTTTGTAAAAATATAAATTGGTGGTTCCAATTTACCGGTATTTTGAGAGAGAGAGTGTCCCTGCTTAGACTAACTTTATGATTTTTATGGGTGTTGTGACACATCAAATCCAATGACATTGAGGTGCTGGATTATGAATTTGATTTGATATTTATATTTTGTACGTTACCGTTCAGTCACCAGTGGGCGGAATTTTATTTATTTTTAAGGCATAAGGAAAGTCGTTTGGTGTCACACCAGTTTATTTAATAGTAATAAATTCTCTTCGAAATCGATAAAAAAATGTCTTTCATAAATTCTACTGGTATTGAGGAAAATGTATAGTGGTCATAAATTTACTATTGTGACCATCCAGTATAATTTATGTAGGTCAGGCCTAGAGTTTGCAGGACATGAGAAGTTATCCTTCCATTTGGAATTCTTATCATTATGCAAGATAGCACCTTAGATACTTTCAACCATTACAGCCTGAAAATACTTGTGGGGGATATGAACGCAAAATTAGGGCATGAAGCCATATACAAACCCAACCTGGGCGACCACAGTCTCCACGAACACTCTAACGACAATGGAACTCGGCTACTGGAATTTGCTCTCTCTAGAAACATGTTTGTTAAGAGCACAATGTTTCCCCACAGGAATATCCACAAAGGCACATGGGTTTCATTTGACGGACTTACAATAAATCAGATCGATCATGTGATGGTTGAAAGGAGATGGCATAGTGACATAATAGATGTTAGAACTTATAGAGATGCAGATGTAAACTCAGATCATATGCTAGTACTCCTTAAACTGAGAGAAAGGATAAGCTCAAAAAGAGCCAACAATAAAAAACAGAGAAAACTGGACCAAGAAAAACTAAAAGACCCTATCGTGAAAAGACAGTTCCAAAGAAAACTTGAGGAGAAACTTAACAACCATGATCTAAATATCAATGAAATGAACATAGATGAGAGAGCAAAACAATTAACACTAGCTATCTACGATGGAGCAAAGGAAACTCTAGGTCTTGCTAAAACAAAAAGACAGAAAGCATGGTTTGATGAGGATTGTAAAACAGCAATAAACAATAGAAGAGAAAAGAGGTCAATAGCGATAGATACCAGAGATGTATATAGTATTGAAGAATATAGAGAAGAGCGAAAGAAAACAAAGAAATTAATTAGGAAAAAGAAGAGACATTATCTGAATAATAAACTTGAACAAATAGAGAAAGAAGACAGTATGAAAAATGTGAGAAATTTTTATCAACTTGTTAAACAACACCGTAGAGGATTTCAATCTAGGACGAATATGATCAAAGATAAGAATGGAACAGTACTTGTTGGAAATGATAGTGTCAAAGAACGATGGGCTGAATATTTCAAAGAATTACTAAATGTAACACATGTGGAAGAAATTTTGGAAATAATACCAGAGACTGCAGAAATAGAAGATGAACCACCAACAATAGAAGAAATAGACAGTGCAATCCAACGTCTCAAAAATAATAAGTCACCAGGAGCTGATGAAATTACCTGTGAACTCCTTAAGAACGGAGGAACACGTCTAAAGCAAGAATTACAAAAACTCATAGTACAATGTTGGGATAATGAAGTTCTACCAAACCAATGGAAAGATGTCATACTAATACCACTACACAAAAAGAATGACCCTACAGACTGTAACAACTACAGAGGCATAGCCCTTCTTAACAGCGCCTACAAAGTTTTACCTCTAATCCTGTTGTCACGTGTAGAATTTTATGCAAATAATCAAATAGGCGAATACCAGGCTGGTTTCAGAAAGAACCGATCGACTACTGATCAAATACATGCAATAAGAAACATCCTAGAAAAGAGAGTAGAACGTGATATTGATACATATATCCTCTTTATCGACTTCAAAAAATCTTACGACTGTTTAATTCGTAATGCAATATGGAATGCTATGCACAACCTTGGTATACCAAAGAAATTGATCAGAATGACAAAAGCATGTACAGAAGGATCATTAAATCAAGTAAGAGTGTCGGACGAGGTATCGTCAGCCTTCACTGTAGACAGCGGAGTAAAACAAGGTGATGGATTATCCCCCCTCCTTTTCAACATAACTCTGGAAAGTGTCATCCAAGACCTGTGGAAAGATGATTCGTTAGTGTGTAAATTACTGGCGTACGCTGACGATATAGCACTCATGGGAAACTCTATAGACGAAGTAAAAGAATGTTTAAGAATTGTAGAGGAACGAGCCGCCAAAGTTGGCCTCATCATGAACTCAGAAAAAACCAAATTCATGCACGTATCGAAAATAAATACCATGAATTGTGCTAATATACAAATGAACAATCATATATTTGAAAGAGTCGCTGATTTCAAGTACTTAGGCGTAAACATCAATGAGAATAACAAAATTGAACAAGAAATCAAGAACCGTCTGAACAACGCAAGTAGAAGCTTATACTCAATGAACAAAATGCTAACATCTAAGAAAATATCAAAGAATGCAAAAATAAAAATGTACAACACCATAATACAACCTGTCCTATTATACGCCTGTGAAACATGGACCATCAAACAAGATATAATAAGACGAATGCAAGTTTTTGAAAATCGAGTTCTTCGCAAGATCTATGGACCAACTTTTGACTTAGAAACAAACATGTGGAGAATAAAGAAAAATGTTGAATTAAAAGAGCTCTACAGAAAACCCCTTATTAGCAATGTCATAAAAGCAAGAATACTACAATGGGCAGGACATGTTGTAAGAGCTGAATCGGAATCAAATATTAAGAAAGTATTAAATCTTCATTATGACAAGACAAGACCTAGAGGACGCCCAAGAAACACATGGGAGGGTGGTGTAAAAGAAATACTACAAGAAATTAATATTCAAACAGACTATAAAACATTAGCACAAGATAGACAAGAATGGAGAAGGCTGGTGTGGGAAGTCAAGGACCCTAGTGGTCTGTGAAGACTCAGGAGTAAGTAAGTAATCATTATGCAACGTGCGTGTAAGCACAGAATGTACTAGAACACACGACCACGGAAATAATATCTGCCAAAATTCGTGAGGGAAGTGTGGCAAGGCTAATTTAAATAAATATGATTTATAGCGGCCTTTGTAAAATCTCATACTTTTTCTCTATAGGTACATATTGATAATTATATTATCCTGAAAATAAGTAATTACGTATATTGAATACTACCACCAAATTTTGTGTTTGAAGTGGCGCAGCCAGTTTCACGGAGCTATTATCCTTAGAAATGAAACCATGGAGAACAAGTAAATTTCACAAGATTGATCCAGTCTCAGAAAACTGGCCATTTTGTGTAGTTACAGAAGAAATCGCCTTAAGAATCGCCAGAAGAAAGTAATCACGGTAGCCATTTTGTGTAGTTTCTTATGCGTCAGGTTTGTGGAGTTCTCTACGGCTTATCTCTCCTATAGATTTAAAAAATAGATAAACAACTCCCTATACACAACTGAAGCCGGGCTTCAGTTGTGTTTACAGTGTTGCCGTGGACCTGTAAGGGCAAAAACCACAATTCCCTATGCTTGCAAGGTAATTTTAGCGATTTTCTTCTTTGATTCCTGATCAAACCCTTAGATTTAGAAAATAGATATCGCACAGTTGACACAAAAGTGAAGTCGATTTTTGAGAGAGAGATTGAGAGCACTCTGGTGAGCATTTTGGGCGCTATAAGGGCAAAACATTGGAAATTTTACATTGGTTCTAATGGAAAAACCCGACCCTTTCGTAGTTTCCGCATCTTTTAATTTTCTTTTCTCTCTATAATTTTACGCCAGTTTATTTTTTTAAATCTGCACTTTCTAATCTTCAATATGGCAAACTTTTGCTGCGCGTGTGGCTGTACCAACCGATATAATAAGAATTCTGAAATACACTTCCACAAGTAAGTAGTCTTAACATTCTAGTACCTTTGTTTATCCCCAAGGAAACACAATAAATTGAACTAAATTTACCTTTCAATGTATTTTAATCATAGTTTGGGGTATCAAATAGTCATAAAACGATTTATAAGCATAATAATAACCAGAAGGTATCTTGTTAGAGGATTTTAAGCACCCTCTGGAGTGGTATGAACGTCTTTTTCCATTGTAAAGGTCTTAAGTAGTATAATAATAGAGTAAATCCTTCGTAAAAATATCGTGTGGACTGATAACGATAGCTGATAGTGATAAAAATAAAACGTAAAAATCAGTTTCAATTGCTATTATTTAAATTTTCCCGCGAAAAAATATCGAAAAAGAGAGGCTTAAACATTTGGCAATATTTCGACAATGAAAATATTAAACGACAAAAAAATACTGAGAAATGCGTAGAAAAGACCACATAACGGAATTCGTTTCGAAAAGTTTTCATAAAATTGTATGGTTCGATCAGTAATCGAAGAAGAAAATCGCTAAAATTACATTTCAATCATAGGGAATTGTGTTTTTATGCCCTTACAGGAGGTTCACGGCAACGCTGTAAACACAACTGAAGCCCGGCTTCAGATGGATTTACACACGGAACATAGGGAGTTGTTTATATATTTTTTTAAATCTATGATCAAACCATTCAACTTTTATGAAAACTTCTCGAAACAAATTCGGTTATGTGGTCTTTTCTACGCCTTTCACACTATTTTTTTGTCGTTTAATATTTTCATTGTTGAAATATTGCTAAATGTTTAAGCCTCTCTTTTTCGATATTTTTTCGAAATAATTAGCAATTGAAACTGATTTTTACGTTTTATTTTTATCACTATCAGCTATTGTTATCAGTTCACGGTATTTTACGAAGGATATACTCCATTATTATACTAGCTGAGACCTTTACAATGGAAAAAGACATTCATACCACTCCAGAGGGTGCTTAAAATCCTTTAACAAGATAGCTTCTGGATATTATTATGCTTTATGACTATTTGATCGTTTTATGACTATTTGATACCCCAAACTATGATTAAAATACATTGAAAGGTAAATTAAGTTCAATTTATTGTGTTTCCTTGGCAATAAACAAAAATACTAGAATGTTAAGACTACTGACTTGTGGAAGTGTATTTCAGAATTCTTATTATATCGGTTGGTACAGCCATACGCGCAGCAAAAGTTTACAATCTTGAGGATTAGAAAGTGGAGGTTTAAAAAAATAAACTCGCGTAAAATTATAGAGAGAAAAGAAAATTAGTGAATTCGGAAACTACAAAGGGTCGGGTTTTTCCATTAATAAAACCAATGTAAAATTTCCAATGTTTTGCCCTTATAGCGCCCAAAATGTTCACTAGAGTGCTCTCAAAATCGACTTCACTTTTGTGTCAACTGTGCGATATCTATTTTCTAAATCTATGATCCTATAGGTGCGTCAAGCTGGCCACAACAATATATACAGATGGGGTAGTTCATAGCAACAACGTTAAACCATAACGTGTAGATTAAGAAGTGTGGAAACCACCCCCCGCCGGCCTACATCTTCGCGTCCTCAGCACTAGACAGCGCTTGTATCGCCGGAGACGGATCCTCTCCTCGCCCCTCACAAAATTTCTTCCCGGTACAAAATAATGTAAACATAAACATAAAAAGTTCAATTTTTTTCAAGATCGAGATAGTTTCGGCATTTTTGCTGAAATAACAATAAGTAATTGTGATTTGAGCATTTTGAGCTTGGTTTTATGATAAAAATCTATTCTAAATTAGTTGTCAGTACCTTTTTAACTGTTTGATATTATTATGTAACTGTTAAGCTTAATCGCAAAAAGGATACCGAGGAAGAGATTTGCAAAGTGTTACGTGTGGTGCTGTATGGAGCAGAGACGTGGACGATGAGAAAGAAGGAGGAAAAATATCTGGAGAGCTGCGAGATGTGGGTGTGGAGAAGACTAGAAGGAATCAAGTGGTCAGATAAAGCCAGAAATGAAGAAGTAATTAGAAGAGTTGGAGAGAAAAGAGAAATATTGAGAACCATGAACAGAAAAAGAAGCTGGCTGGGTCTCATACTGAGGAGAGATTTTCTGCAGAGAATCATCATGGAAGGAAATCTGGAAGGAAGAAGATCAAGAGTAAGAAGAAGGTTTGGAATGCTGACAAACATGCTGAATGGAAGAACATTTGAACAAATGAAGGAGGATGCCCAATGCCCATGATCGAGTAAAGTGGAGAACGTCAAGTTGAAACCTATTGATGGCTCGTTGAATACACCGGTTCTCTTAAGACCACCAAAGTTAAGCAACGTCCAGCGAGATTAGGACTTGGATGCTGGCTATTCTCGGTGCAACCCAGGCTGGGTGAGGTTAATGTGGGTAACAGGTTTGTTAGTTTCCTGCGAGTGGAAGGTCAAACCTCTGTCATAACTGACCATAAAGTTGAAATATGACATTAAACTCTAATAAAACACACTCATAATACAAAAGGATTGGTGCCACATCAGTTTTCTTTCCTTCCAACCTGGGTGTTTTCTGTACGAGAAACCACTGGGTTGAAAAGATCTAACTCTCATCAAAGCTGGCTTTCTTTTTTCAAGAAAAGTGTCATGAAAATTAAGTAATGATTTTTGTTCTTTCTAAGTCTGTAGACTTAAGAAGCAAGGGAAAAAATGTAAATATTTAGGGTGAAATTAATAGACATTGATGACTTCAGCATTGGTTATCCTATGCTAAGTAATACGCAAATCTGTAGACTTAGTGTCCAAGAGGTATTTCAATTTTTTTAAATATTAACTTTGGCCTTAAGAAACAATACATTAAGGATATTATAAACTTTTTTTCTAAAATATTTTGTTTTGCAAGTTTACATTTTTGTTTCCATAAGTTGTAATAATTTTTCCTGTATTGAGTGTAAATCCTTAATCTAATTTATTTTATACAAAACAAAAAAAATTGTGTGTGTTCCCTGAACTGTGCTAGAGAATGTATATTGGTATCTAATTTCTTATACTTTACTTATTTTATGTTGATCAACAAAATAATGAAAATATAAGTATGTTACATTTGTGTATAAACATGATAATATTAATTATATCTTTTCTATTTGATAAAGTTTGCAGGAAGGTTTAGACACATTATAGTTAGTATCATTATTAAATTTACTTTGGTTCATATGGGCTGTGTGGGCCCCAGAGCAATAAGAGTGCAATTACCTCCACTACAGTACATAATTATTAGTAGAATAGTAAATAAGTTTCTTTGTGTTATTATATCACTATTTCAGTGGGTAGCATGGAACTAAAGAACTTGCACAAGTTATCTTTTAATATACAAAAGCTTGATTTGACCATAATTCCACCAATGGTGTCTGCTCACAGTACTCACATCAAAGCATCTATTTATTTTTATCTCACAAGGTATATGAGTGGACCCCAGGCATTCAATTATATAGAAAAAATTATTGTCTCACTGGGTATCGAATGCAGGTCACTGTGTATACAAGCCTAGTATGCTACTCACTCAGCCACGATTACAACTAATTCTTCCCATAGAATAATAGATATCAAGAAGTGCAGTAATCTCTTTAGCAACTTCTTTATAAGTTGGATGTTGTCTCGAGACACCCTAATAAAATAATAAATTAATTACTTTAATGAGACACAAAGGAAAACTATTACTTGGTATCGCTCGTAAATCATATTGTTAGTATTTTGTAATAGGAAGTATTGGGTATATGTATGTACAACATGTTTAAATTGTGCATTTTTTATTGAAAAATGTACGTGTCAATCGGGATTTGAACCCTACCGTTTGTTACCATTCAGATAAAATAATTGAGTAGGTAACAGTTACCTACTTACCTGATGCCTATTAATTAATTAGTTACCTATATGTTGTGTGGCTTATTTCTCATTGAGGAATATTACACAGAAGTTTTTGAAATTTCCTTTATAAACCATTTATACTTCAGGTTAACGGAGTTTTGAACTTTCTAATTTACCTAAATAAGGGAAACGATATTCCCATCTTAAAAAAAAAATCTGGTGTAAACATCACACGACTTTCCTTATCATATTAGGAATGGAAACGGGACCAAAAGCCACTGGTGACTCAAAGGTAACATTTAGCTAAAAATAAACATCAAATTCGTAATCAGCACCTTAAAATCATAGAATTTGATATGTCACAACTCCCATCTAGGATGAATAATAAAAAAGTTAGTCCAAGCGGGTCCCCCCCAAAATACCGGTAAATTGGGGCCGAGTTCAAAAAAGTTCAAGATATCAAAAAAATGATCAGAATAGACTCCTATTATTTTTTTAATCTAAGAAAATGTTGTTCTTTAACTTTTTTTGTATCTTAAACCAATTCATAGAAACGGCGCTTGCGGCCAATATTTGCGGCCCTGCGGACGCATTCTGCGGCTGATTGCAACCAAAAGTTTCGTGGTTTGTCTGGTGTATAAAATTAATTTTCATACCAAATTTCAAGTCTCTAGCTCTTACCGTTCTTGAGATATCCTGTTCACACACAGACACACACACACACAGACACACACACACACAGACACACACACACACAGACAGACGCACGGACCAATGGCTGAAAACAACTTTTTTGGTATCCTGAGGCTATGATTCGTCCAGAAATGTGAAAAACTGGGTAGGTCAAATTTTCGACGAATACAATACTTTCCTTATTATAGGATAAGGAAAGTAAAAAAACAGTAATACTGTCGTGATTACAGTGCTCGATTAGGACTATCATGTCCCATTATTCAAACAATAAGTCCAACGTAATATAAAAAATTCTGCACATGTCACATCTGCATCGCCAACTCTGAGATGTAGGAGAGTGTCGCCTTAACCACAGAGCCATCGTATCATCTCATGAATTGATAACACGTTATGAAGCTATTGAGACAGCCCGCGAGAAATATTCCGTCTGCGGCGATGGTGTCGCGCTATGTGGCGTGTTCACGAAACTGGGGCTCGTTTCCACACTTATAGCCGAGTTTATCACAACTCCACCAATCACTGATTCGCCAACCACCCTCGAATCTCGAGGGTTCACGAATCCACCAATCGGGTTTTATCACGAAAATTCAAGCTCGAGTTCGCGAATCATGATTGGCGTTACGGCAACATCGCAATTATACGAAAACTCTCATAAAAGCCTCTGATTTTTCGAAAATTGCGATGTTGTTTTGTTAACTTTTTACATTTTGAATGCTAACATTTCTGAAAGCATTTTGAACGTTTTTTTTTGTGTCGTTCACATGGTCATTACATAAGTTTCATATTGATCAATGATCATTTTGTGTGACTTGGGTTCAATTCTCAGCAGGGCAAGATATTATAAATTACCTTATGAGTAAGAATGCTGTTTCAATGTGACTATCAGGGATGGAATTATGGTCAAAATAAGATATTGGGACAGATGGTGATCTCGGTTTTATTCCCAGCAGGGAAGAAATTTTTCTGCCCTATGTCCACTGTATTTCCATCACGTTTTCAATGTTGTGTACTAGAATTATAATTATAATTCTCATACCTAGCTGTTTAAGAATTCTAAATATTATCAAACACCTCGGCCGAGGTGTGAAGAACGCCAATACAAAGAAAGAGACAGCCCGGCAGAGTGTAAGGTTACGGAAAACATAGTTCCCATGCATTTCATGTACTTTCAGCCAGCGAGGTTTTCAGCAGGAGTTTGTACATACTGGTGTGGAGAGATGATATAGGACCTGCACTCATACCCAGAGTCACCAAGAAGTTTTAGTACATGTGTTTTAAAGTCTAAGGGCGGAATTAATAGACGTTTTTGTAATACCTCTGTGGCGCTAAGTCACGGATTGCGTACTGTGTAAGATAGGGAAAACCGACACTTACCAACGACTTAAGTTATTGATGTTGTCTATTAATTACGCCCTAAATCTTGTAGGAACTGAGATTCGGACAAATTCAGAATGTTTCCGAATGAGCTTTTATCTTCCTGGGATTAGCTCGTTTTCAGGAAATATCATATAGACTTAGAAATTCAAATTGTGGTGAAGCACAAGCAGAAAAAGCACAGGTGAAGCACAGAGCAGAAAAATTCCTGCCCCGCTGGGGATCGAACCAAGGTCACCATGCGTGCAATGCCTAGCGCTAAATCATTGGGCAACGGTGACTACTCACAAATCGCTTCTCGGCCTTTTGGTTAAGATGTAATATCACAAAAATAAGTATTAATTAATTAATTTTAATAGCAATCGCGTGATAATGGCCAGTTTGAAAAATTTTCAAGTATTTTTTTAGGAATAATTCAAATTTATTTCAGTATTTATTACAAAACTTTTATAAACTTAGCACATCAGGATAAGATGACAGGTTTATGAAGAACAAGGACAAGGATAATTAAATAATGGGCAAAAAAATAAAGATGTCATGAAGATAAACAAGTATTTGAATTTTGAAAAAGATAAACATTTTATCTTTGTTTACGATTTAAAAATTCCAAAGAAGAAATTCTATAGTATTTTCAATATTTTTTTCTCTTTGGGAAGCCAATCGGTCCTCGAATCACTGATTCGTGAATCAAGGTTACTTCCTCAAATTGAGTGCTCCGAATCACCTGCGAATCAGAGATTGGAGATGATAAAACCCGATTCGTCGAGCCAATCCGGAGTTCGAGTGAATCCGGGGTGAATCTTGGATGATAAAATCGGCTATTATTAATCTACACGCTATGGTTAAACTAAAATGAACTCTATCAAACTTTTGTGAAAAGGTGTATATTTTAATAAAGAGCTTGGAAGTAAATAAAATTGAGCTAGTTACCAAATTTTGGAGTGGCGAGGTATACTACGGAATGGGCAATGGAAGCATATACTGCAAAATTCAATATGTGATACACACACGTTTTTCTCTGTTCTAATTTTTTCCAATATACCACGACAGTTTTAATCGTGTGACACGAATAATTTTTATTTTTCAATTAATTACCGCATTCCCAGCCTCCGTGGCGTAATGGTTGTGACTACTGCCCGTAGTCCAGAGATCCCGATTTCGATCTAATGTTGGAGCAGACTTTTCGAAGAAAATTCTGTTCCCTCCAAACACGTGAGGCTAGTATTTCCGGCCCTACCCAGGCTGGGTGAGGTTAATGTGGGTAGCTGGTGCGATTCCCAGCGAATTGAGGGTAAAACGCCCTTCGTGATATTAACATGCAGTTGAAAAATAAATAAATTAAAATATTTTTCCTATCAATTTTTTTTTTGAATTTGAAGAATTAGAATTTGAATGGTCACCCATCCAAGTCTTAACCTCGCTGGATGTCGCTTAACTACGGTGTTCTGAAGGGAACCGGTGTATTCAACATGCCATCGACGCTGGCTCCTATTAATTTAATTTGTTCAGAAGTAGAAATATTTCTGTTACAACCTGGTATTTATTGTTACATTTGTTTTTATTTTTCTATTTAAAGTGCAGAAGATGTACAGATGTGGTAATTCTATGTGTTGTTATATCACAACTTTAGGGAGTAGCCTGGCATTTTGAAAATCCTTTAACATTATTTGCCTGGTAACTCATTGCTAGCTTGAAATGCCACAACTGGTTACTTGTACAACTACTCAAAGTGTATGATTGGATCCTGATCATCCAAGTAAAGAGCAGAAAAAAATCTTACTACACTAGGAATCAAACCCATGTCAGAAAGCATACAAGCCTTCTCAGTCACAGAAACTAATACAAAAAAAGTTTAAAAACCAATAAAAACAAAAGAGAAGTGCAATTGAGAGACATGGAACAAGCAGGTACTGTATTAATTTCACAATAACAAATACATATAAATTATTTATGAAAGTTAAAAAATATTATTTTTCATTGAATTAACCATATATGTTACCTGTATTTTTACAACAGCAAAATGCAGTGAATGCAACGCGCCGCAGGCCTAGTCGCAATGTGGCTAGTAGCTTATAAAGAAAATGGTCAAGATCTTACTGTGGGTGATTGCACATAGAAATATGTGCTTTAGAATGATCCAAATTTTTAACTGAAGTGGAATAGAGTAGCACCTTGACTGGCCCAGCAGTAGCCAAGCTCCCTACAACAACAACTAGTAAAATATGATTGAGTGAATGAATGCGTAACATAGTAATGCTTCCAATTTTATACACATACTAGACATTCCTTAAAAAAAAAAAAAAAACCCTGGATATACATATCAAACAAAATTTAGATATAACAACATAAATACACTAACAATTGAACCAGAATCCACAGCGTTATATGAGAAGAGTATTCAATTTAATGGAGCTAAATTATGTAATGTTTTACCCATAGGGTTAAAAGAAATTAACAAAAACAATTTCAAATAATCATAAAAGATTTAGTATGGACTTTTTTTATATAATGTACAAGAATATTAAGATTATTTTAAATAATATGTTACTTAACAAGAAATTAATACATATTTTTTCAATACAAAGATAACAATAACATACCTAGTAAATTTGAATAGTCATAAAATCATTATTTTCCCCTTGATATTTACTTCTGGCTGGGGGAATATAAACAGAGAGTAGACCAGCATTGGCTTGGTTTTGAGAGCCCTTGTCAATTATTAGCCTCCTTGTAAAGACAGTGGTAGAACTGCTGAGTCATTCCTCCACTGTCTGGCTACCATTGTTCACCATGACACCACTCTATGATGATAATTTAATTTCTAATTATTTCTTAAATTTTTTATATCTAACAGGTCATTCATAATTATATGTCAAGACCATTTGTCAAAAAAAAAAAACACTGTTGCAAGTGTTGCATGCATACTGTCTCATAGTAGTCATATTCAATGTGGTGTGGAGATAGAGACAGTGACACTTTCCAACCTGAGAGTTGATTATGTTGATCCTTATCTGAAAATAAAATGCATTCATCCATTAATTTAAATTTTAAATAAACAATTTTGTTATTTTGATTTGAGATTTATTCGAAATTCATCAATAAAATCAAGTTAAAGGTCAGAAATGAAGATCTAGGACCATTTTTGTTAAGATTTTTTAGACTCAGTACCTAGTACCTTGTTCCTGTTGAACATTTTGTTCCATAAAAAAATCTTTGAACCTTGGAACACTTGAAATAAATTAATGTAAAGAAGTCTTATTGTTAAATTGAATTTGTGCTTTGTTAAACTGTTGGCATAATGGGACTACCTGTGTTGCACTGACAGTCTAAATAAAGCACTATAGTAATGCTCTTGTAAGTATTTTTTTTTTTTTTCATAATAATTTCATCCCTAGTAACTTAAAATTATCATAATTCAAAATGTCACTTCTGTCCTTTTAATTTCAATTTAGTGGTAGAAATTGTTTATAACAAACTTCAAAGGACCGGACAGATTTGTTTCTAAAAGCCGATTTTCACTATAATACTGATATATCTGCTATAAGGAACAAGTTCTCTATATCTGATGTGTATCACTTATAGAGAACAATGTACACTATAAGGAAACTTTGTAAGATATGAAAAATGTACATTTATGTATGTAGATACATACATAATCCACTAATTTAAAATGTGTGACTTCTGGGTTTGGCTACTGGGGTTAATCAATCCTTCCACCACCATGACACAACCATCTTGGACACCAAAAGTAAAGTAGTTTAACTTTGCACTATTTTTTAATAGACCTTAGCTAATAAGACCATCACCCAAGCTATTCTAATTAAGCTTAACAAAACACAACATCTCTATTTTCATCCAGAGGTCTGGTAGGAAATCCATGACAAATAATATTCTGAATGGGATTTTGACCACATAATGTTTCTTGGGCATTCAAATTATTAAGGCAAATTTAATTTTTTCAGATCATTCTCAGCATTCTGTTTAAGTTTCATGAGAATAGGTCCAGAATATGTTCTCAGATAGGAACATATTGGATCCCATCGTAAGAGTGGTCAACTCTGAGAACTTTTATTGATATTTGTTATGGTTACAAGATAATAAATCAAGGTTTTGAGGAACTAATTAAGTATAGACAAAACTACCTTGGAAACACACTTTGGAGTGATATTTTACAGTTTGTGCAGGTGAATCAAGCTGTTAAACTGGTAAAATATAACTCAGATTTACCAGAAATTGTAGTATTAAGCTTGTTGTCTGAACTAATCATAAGGCTGTAAGAGCACTTGAAATTTCCCCACAATTTATGTATATAAGTATGAATTGTGTAACCACAAGTAGTAAGATAGATTCCTCAATTTAGAGGGAACTCACCTTTTATTGAACAAACCACTGTGAATGTTAGGTGGATGCTGCAGGTCACTTGAAATTTAAGAGCCCAGAATAATCAAATATAGGTAGCTAAAGAAAAAGCCTAAGCAGGAAAAAAACAGCCCCTCGTTGAATGTAGAATCGTCAAAAGAAAAAGATCTCAAGAAGAGAAAGTCATTACTCATTACATTTCACATTTAGGTTGGGTAATGGATAATTATTTGGAAATACAAAACAAGTTATGTAGTGGAATTTGGATGCATTAATGGACAATTGGACATTAGCAGTATTAGCACAGCGGGCATTAGTAAACTGATCACTGATATTAAAAGAGTCGCGGTCAGAGGTGCGTTTCTTCGATGGTGCAAACCTTCAATGGTGCTCGATTTGCTAACTTCACACATGTCTGCTATTTTTAATCAATTTCAGGATAGATAGTACAAATGTTGTGGGATATCTTCTTGTGGGATATTTTAATATCAGTGATCAGTTTACTAATGCCCGCTGTGCTAATACTGCTAATGTCCAATTGTCCATTAATGCATCCAAATTCCACTACATAACTTGTTTTGTATTTCCAAATAATTATCCATTACCCAACCTAAATGTGAAATGTAATGAGTAATGACTTTCTCTTCTTGAGATCTTTTTCTTTTGACGATTCTACATTCAACGAGGGGCTGTTTTTTTCCTGCTTAGGCTTTTTCTTTAGCTACCTATATTTGATTATTCTGGGCTCTTAAATTTCAAGTGACCTGCAGCATCCACCTAACATTCACAGTGGTTTGTTCAATAAAAGGTGAGTTCCCTCTAAATTGAGGAATCTATCTTACTACTTGTGGTTACACAATTCATACTTATATACATAAATTGTGGGGAAATTTCAAGTGCTCTTACAGCCTTATGATTAGTTCAGACAACAAGCTTAATACTACAATTTCTGGTAAATCTGAGTTATATTTTACCAGTTTAACAGCTTGATTCACCTGCACAAACTGTAAAATATCACTCCAAAGTGTGTTTCCAAGGTAGTTTTGTCTATACTTAATTAGTTCCTCAAAACCTTGATTTATTATCTTGTAACCATAACAAATATCAATAAAAGTTCTCAGAGTTGACCACTCTTACGATGGGATCCAATATGTTCCTATCTGAGAACATATTCTGGACCTATTCTCATGAAACTTAAACAGAATGCTGAGAATGATCTGAAAAAATTAAATTTGCCTTAATAATTTGAATGCCCAAGAAACATTATGTGGTCAAAATCCCATTCAGAATATTATTTGTCATGGATTTCCTACCAGACCTCTGGATGAAAATAGAGATGTTGTGTTTTGTTAAGCTTAATTAGAATAGCTTGGGTGATGGTCTTATTAGCTAAGGTCTATTAAAAAATAGTGCAAAGTTAAACTACTTTACTTTTGGTGTCCAAGATGGTTGTGTCATGGTGGTGGAAGGATTGATTAACCCCAGTAGCCAAACCCAGAAGTCACACATTTTAAATTAGTGGATTATGTATGTATCTACATACATAAATGTACATTTTTCATATCTTACAAAGTTTCCTTATAGTGTACATTGTTCTCTATAAGTGATACACATCAGATATAGAGAACTTGTTCCTTATAGCAGATATATCAGTATTATAGTGAAAATCGGCTTTTAGAAACAAATCTGTCCGGTCCTTTGAAGTTTGTTATAAACAATTTCTACCACTAAATTGAAATTAAAAGGACAGAAGTGACATTTTGAATTATGATAATTTTAAGTTACTAGGGATGAAATTATTATGAAAAAAAAAAAAAATACTTACAAGAGCATTACTATAGTGCTTTATTTAGACTGTCAGTGCAACACAGGTAGTCCCATTATGCCAACAGTTTAACAAAGCACAAATTCAATTTAACAATAAGACTTCTTTACATTAATTTATTTCAAGTGTTCCAAGGTTCAAAGATTTTTTTATGGAACAAAATGTTCAACAGGAACAAGGTACTAGGTACTGAGTCTAAAAAATCTTAACAAAAATGGTCCTAGATCTTCATTTCTGACCTTTAACTTGATTTTATTGATGAATTTCGAATAAATCTCAAATCAAAATAACAAAATTGTTTATTTAAAATTTAAATTAATGGATGAATGCATTTTATTTTCAGATAAGGATCAACATAATCAACTCTCAGGTTGGAAAGTGTCACTGTCTCTATCTCCACACCACATTGAATATGACTACTATGAGACAGTATGCATGCAACACTTGCAACAGTGTTTTTTTTTTTTGACAAATGGTCTTGACATATAATTATGAATGACCTGTTAGATATAAAAAATTTAAGAAATAATTAGAAATTAAATTATCATCATAGAGTGGTGTCATGGTGAACAATGGTAGCCAGACAGTGGAGGAATGACTCAGCAGTTCTACCACTGTCTTTACAAGGAGGCTAATAATTGACAAGGGCTCTCAAAACCAAGCCAATGCTGGTCTACTCTCTGTTTATATTCCCCCAGCCAGAAGTAAATATCAAGGGGAAAATAATGATTTTATGACTATTCAAATTTACTAGGTATGTTATTGTTATCTTTGTATTGAAAAAATATGTATTAATTTCTTGTTAAGTAACATATTATTTAAAATAATCTTAATATTCTTGTACATTATATAAAAAAAGTCCATACTAAATCTTTTATGATTATTTGAAATTGTTTTTGTTAATTTCTTTTAACCCTATGGGTAAAACATTACATAATTTAGCTCCATTAAATTGAATACTCTTCTCATATAACGCTGTGGATTCTGGTTCAATTGTTAGTGTATTTATGTTGTTATATCTAAATTTTGTTTGATATGTATATCCAGGGTTTTTTTTTTTTTTAAGGAATGTCTAGTATGTGTATAAAATTGGAAGCATTACTATGTTACGCATTCATTCACTCAATCATATTTTACTAGTTGTTGTTGTAGGGAGCTTGGCTACTGCTGGGCCAGTCAAGGTGCTACTCTATTCCACTTCAGTTAAAAATTTGGATCATTCTAAAGCACATATTTCTATGTGCAATCACCCACAGTAAGATCTTGACCATTTTCTTTATAAGCTACTAGCCACATTGCGACTAGGCCTGCGGCGCGTTGCATTCACTGCATTTTGCTGTTGTAAAAATACAGGTAACATATATGGTTAATTCAATGAAAAATAATATTTTTTAACTTTCATAAATAATTTATATGTATTTGTTATTGTGAAATTAATACAGTACCTGCTTGTTCCATGTCTCTCAATTGCACTTCTCTTTTGTTTTTATTGGTTTTTAAACTTTTTTTGTATTAGTTTCTGTGACTGAGAAGGCTTGTATGCTTTCTGACATGGGTTTGATTCCTAGTGTAGTAAGATTTTTTTCTGCTCTTTACTTGGATGATCAGGATCCAATCATACACTTTGAGTAGTTGTACAAGTAACCAGTTGTGGCATTTCAAGCTAGCAATGAGTTACCAGGCAAATAATGTTAAAGGATTTTCAAAATGCCAGGCTACTCCCTAAAGTTGTGATATAACAACACATAGAATTACCACATCTGTACATCTTCTGCACTTTAAATAGAAAAATAAAAACAAATGTAACAATAAATACCAGGTTGTAACAGAAATATTTCTACTTCTGAACAAATTAAATTAATAGGAGCCAGCGTCGATGGCATGTTGAATACACCGGTTCCCTTCAGAACACCGTAGTTAAGCGACATCCAGCGAGGTTAAGACTTGGATGGGTGACCATTCAAATTCTAATTCTTCAAATTCAAAAAAAAAATTGATAGGAAAAATATTTTAATTTATTTATTTTTCAACTGCATGTTAATATCACGAAGGGCGTTTTACCCTCAATTCGCTGGGAATCGCACCAGCTACCCACATTAACCTCACCCAGCCTGGGTAGGGCCGGAAATACTAGCCTCACGTGTTTGGAGGGAACAGAATTTTCTTCGAAAAGTCTGCTCCAACATTAGATCGAAATCGGGATCTCTGGACTACGGCAGTAGTCACAACCATTACGCCACGGAGGCTGGGAATGCGGTAATTAATTGAAAAATAAAAATTATTCGTGTCACACGATTAAAACTGTCGTGGTATATTGGAAAAATTAGAACAGAGAAAAACGTGTGTGTATCACATATTGAATTTTGCAGTATATGCTTCCATTGCCCATTCCGTAGTATACCTCGCCACTCCAAAATTTGGTAACTAGCTCAATTTTATTTACTTCCAAGCTCTTTATTAAAATATACACCTTTTCACAAAAGTTTGATAGAGTTCATTTTAGTTTAACCATAGCGTGTAGATTAATAATAGCCGATTTTATCATCCAAGATTCACCCCGGATTCACTCGAACTCCGGATTGGCTCGACGAATCGGGTTTTATCATCTCCAATCTCTGATTCGCAGGTGATTCGGAGCACTCAATTTGAGGAAGTAACCTTGATTCACGAATCAGTGATTCGAGGACCGATTGGCTTCCCAAAGAGAAAAAAATATTGAAAATACTATAGAATTTCTTCTTTGGAATTTTTAAATCGTAAACAAAGATAAAATGTTTATCTTTTTCAAAATTCAAATACTTGTTTATCTTCATGACATCTTTATTTTTTTGCCCATTATTTAATTATCCTTGTCCTTGTTCTTCATAAACCTGTCATCTTATCCTGATGTGCTAAGTTTATAAAAGTTTTGTAATAAATACTGAAATAAATTTGAATTATTCCTAAAAAAATACTTGAAAATTTTTCAAACTGGCCATTATCACGCGATTGCTATTAAAATTAATTAATTAATACTTATTTTTGTGATATTACATCTTAACCAAAAGGCCGAGAAGCGATTTGTGAGTAGTCACCGTTGCCCAATGATTTAGCGCTAGGCATTGCACGCATGGTGACCTTGGTTCGATCCCCAGCGGGGCAGGAATTTTTCTGCTCTGTGCTTCACCTGTGCTTTTTCTGCTTGTGCTTCACCACAATTTGAATTTCTAAGTCTATATGATATTTCCTGAAAACGAGCTAATCCCAGGAAGATAAAAGCTCATTCGGAAACATTCTGAATTTGTCCGAATCTCAGTTCCTACAAGATTTAGGGCGTAATTAATAGACAACATCAATAACTTAAGTCGTTGGTAAGTGTCGGTTTTCCCTATCTTACACAGTACGCAATCCGTGACTTAGCGCCACAGAGGTATTACAAAAACGTCTATTAATTCCGCCCTTAGACTTTAAAACACATGTACTAAAACTTCTTGGTGACTCTGGGTATGAGTGCAGGTCCTATATCATCTCTCCACACCAGTATGTACAAACTCCTGCTGAAAACCTCGCTGGCTGAAAGTACATGAAATGCATGGGAACTATGTTTTCCGTAACCTTACACTCTGCCGGGCTGTCTCTTTCTTTGTATTGGCGTTCTTCACACCTCGGCCGAGGTGTTTGATAATATTTAGAATTCTTAAACAGCTAGGTATGAGAATTATAATTATAATTCTAGTACACAACATTGAAAACGTGATGGAAATACAGTGGACATAGGGCAGAAAAATTTCTTCCCTGCTGGGAATAAAACCGAGATCACCATCTGTCCCAATATCTTATTTTGACCATAATTCCATCCCTGATAGTCACATTGAAACAGCATTCTTACTCATAAGGTAATTTATAATATCTTGCCCTGCTGAGAATTGAACCCAAGTCACACAAAATGATCATTGATCAATATGAAACTTATGTAATGACCATGTGAACGACACAAAAAAAAACGTTCAAAATGCTTTCAGAAATGTTAGCATTCAAAATGTAAAAAGTTAACAAAACAACATCGCAATTTTCGAAAAATCAGAGGCTTTTATGAGAGTTTTCGTATAATTGCGATGTTGCCGTAACGCCAATCATGATTCGCGAACTCGAGCTTGAATTTTCGTGATAAAACCCGATTGGTGGATTCGTGAACCCTCGAGATTCGAGGGTGGTTGGCGAATCAGTGATTGGTGGAGTTGTGATAAACTCGGCTATAAGTGTGGAAACGAGCCCCAGTTTCGTGAACACGCCACATAGCGCGACACCATCGCCGCAGACGGAATATTTCTCGCGGGCTGTCTCAATAGCTTCATAACGTGTTATCAATTCATGAGATGATACGATGGCTCTGTGGTTAAGGCGACACTCTCCTACATCTCAGAGTTGGCGATGCAGATGTGACATGTGCAGAATTTTTTATATTACGTTGGACTTATTGTTTGAATAATGGGACATGATAGTCCTAATCGAGCACTGTAATCACGACAGTATTACTGTTTTTTTACTTTCCTTATCCTATAATAAGGAAAGTATTGTATTCGTCGAAAATTTGACCTACCCAGTTTTTCACATTTCTGGACGAATCATAGCCTCAGGATACCAAAAAAGTTGTTTTCAGCCATTGGTCCGTGCGTCTGTCTGTGTGTGTGTGTGTCTGTGTGTGTGTGTGTCTGTGTGTGTGTGTGTCTGTGTGTGAACAGGATATCTCAAGAACGGTAAGAGCTAGAGACTTGAAATTTGGTATGAAAATTAATTTTATACACCAGACAAACCACGAAACTTTTGGTTGCAATCAGCCGCAGAATGCGTCCGCAGGGCCGCAAATATTGGCCGCAAGCGCCGTTTCTATGAATTGGTTTAAGATACAAAAAAAGTTAAAGAACAACATTTTCTTAGATTAAAAAAATAATAGGAGTCTATTCTGATCATTTTTTTGATATCTTGAACTTTTTTGAACTCGGCCCCAATTTACCGGTATTTTGGGGGGGACCCGCTTGGACTAACTTTTTTATTATTCATCCTAGATGGGAGTTGTGACATATCAAATTCTATGATTTTAAGGTGCTGATTACGAATTTGATGTTTATTTTTAGCTAAATGTTACCTTTGAGTCACCAGTGGCTTTTGGTCCCGTTTCCATTCCTAATATGATAAGGAAAGTCGTGTGATGTTTACACCAGATTTTTTTTTTTAAGATGGGAATATCGTTTCCCTTATTTAGGTAAATTAGAAAGTTCAAAACTCCGTTAACCTGAAGTATAAATGGTTTATAAAGGAAATTTCAAAAACTTCTGTGTAATATTCCTCAATGAGAAATAAGCCACACAACATATAGGTAACTAATTAATTAATAGGCATCAGGTAAGTAGGTAACTGTTACCTACTCAATTATTTTATCTGAATGGTAACAAACGGTAGGGTTCAAATCCCGATTGACACGTACATTTTTCAATAAAAAATGCACAATTTAAACATGTTGTACATACATATACCCAATACTTCCTATTACAAAATACTAACAATATGATTTACGAGCGATACCAAGTAATAGTTTTCCTTTGTGTCTCATTAAAGTAATTAATTTATTATTTTATTAGGGTGTCTCGAGACAACATCCAACTTATAAAGAAGTTGCTAAAGAGATTACTGCACTTCTTGATATCTATTATTCTATGGGAAGAATTAGTTGTAATCGTGGCTGAGTGAGTAGCATACTAGGCTTGTATACACAGTGACCTGCATTCGATACCCAGTGAGACAATAATTTTTCTCTATATAATTGAATGCCTGGGGTCCACTCATATACCTTGTGAGATAAAAATAAATAGATGCTTTGATGTGAGTACTGTGAGCAGACACCATTGGTGGAATTATGGTCAAATCAAGCTTTTGTATATTAAAAGATAACTTGTGCAAGTTCTTTAGTTCCATGCTACCCACTGAAATAGTGATATAATAACACAAAGAAACTTATTTACTATTCTACTAATAATTATGTACTGTAGTGGAGGTAATTGCACTCTTATTGCTCTGGGCCCACACAGCCCATATGAACCAAAGTAAATTTAATAATGATACTAACTATAATGTGTCTAAACCTTCCTGCAAACTTTATCAAATAGAAAAGATATAATTAATATTATCATGTTTATACACAAATGTAACATACTTATATTTTCATTATTTTGTTGATCAACATAAAATAAGTAAAGTATAAGAAATTAGATACCAATATACATTCTCTAGCACAGTTCAGGGAACACACACAATTTTTTTTGTTTTGTATAAAATAAATTAGATTAAGGATTTACACTCAATACAGGAAAAATTATTACAACTTATGGAAACAAAAATGTAAACTTGCAAAACAAAATATTTTAGAAAAAAAGTTTATAATATCCTTAATGTATTGTTTCTTAAGGCCAAAGTTAATATTTAAAAAAATTGAAATACCTCTTGGACACTAAGTCTACAGATTTGCGTATTACTTAGCATAGGATAACCAATGCTGAAGTCATCAATGTCTATTAATTTCACCCTAAATATTTACATTTTTTCCCTTGCTTCTTAAGTCTACAGACTTAGAAAGAACAAAAATCATTACTTAATTTTCATGACACTTTTCTTGAAAAAAGAAAGCCAGCTTTGATGAGAGTTAGATCTTTTCAACCCAGTGGTTTCTCGTACAGAAAACACCCAGGTTGGAAGGAAAGAAAACTGATGTGGCACCAATCCTTTTGTATTATGAGTGTGTTTTATTAGAGTTTAATGTCATATTTCAACTTTATGGTCAGTTATGACAGAGGTTTGACCTTCCACTCGCAGGAAACTAACAAACCTGTTACCCACATTAACCTCACCCAGCCTGGGTTGCACCGAGAATAGCCAGCATCCAAGTCCTAATCTCGCTGGACGTTGCTTAACTTTGGTGGTCTTAAGAGAACCGGTGTATTCAACGAGCCATCAATAGGTTTCAACTTGACGTTCTCCACTTTACTCGATCATGGGCATTGGGCATCCTCCTTCATTTGTTCAAATGTTCTTCCATTCAGCATGTTTGTCAGCATTCCAAACCTTCTTCTTACTCTTGATCTTCTTCCTTCCAGATTTCCTTCCATGATGATTCTCTGCAGAAAATCTCTCCTCAGTATGAGACCCAGCCAGCTTCTTTTTCTGTTCATGGTTCTCAATATTTCTCTTTTCTCTCCAACTCTTCTAATTACTTCTTCATTTCTGGCTTTATCTGACCACTTGATTCCTTCTAGTCTTCTCCACACCCACATCTCGCAGCTCTCCAGATATTTTTCCTCCTTCTTTCTCATCGTCCACGTCTCTGCTCCATACAGCACCACACGTAACACTTTGCAAATCTCTTCCTCGGTATCCTTTTTGCGATTAAGCTTAACAGTTACATAATAATATCAAACAGTTAAAAAGGTACTGACAACTAATTTAGAATAGATTTTTATCATAAAACCAAGCTCAAAATGCTCAAATCACAATTACTTATTGTTATTTCAGCAAAAATGCCGAAACTATCTCGATCTTGAAAAAAATTGAACTTTTTATGTTTATGTTTACATTATTTTGTACCGGGAAGAAATTTTGTGAGGGGCGAGGAGAGGATCCGTCTCCGGCGATACAAGCGCTGTCTAGTGCTGAGGACGCGAAGATGTAGGCCGGCGGGGGGTGGTTTCCACACTTCTTAATCTACACGTTATGGTTTAACGTTGTTGCTATGAACTACCCCATCTGTATATATTGTTGTGGCCAGCTTGACGCACCTATAGGATCATAGATTTAGAAAATAGATATCGCACAGTTGACACAAAAGTGAAGTCGATTTTGAGAGCACTCTAGTGAACATTTTGGGCGCTATAAGGGCAAAACATTGGAAATTTTACATTGGTTCTTAATGGAAAAACCCGACCCTTTGTAGTTTCCGAATTCACTAATTTTCTTTTCTCTCTATAATTTTACGCGAGTTTATTTTTTTAAACCTCCACTTTCTAATCCTCAAGATTGTAAACTTTTGCTGCGCGTATGGCTGTACCAACCGATATAATAAGAATTCTGAAATACACTTCCACAAGTCAGTAGTCTTAACATTCTAGTATTTTTGTTTATTGCCAAGGAAACACAATAAATTGAACTTAATTTACCTTTCAATGTATTTTAATCATAGTTTGGGGTATCAAATAGTCATAAAACGATCAAATAGTCATAAAGCATAATAATATCCAGAAGCTATCTTGTTAAAGGATTTTAAGCACCCTCTGGAGTGGTATGAATGTCTTTTTTCCATTGTAAAGGTCTCAGCTAGTATAATAATGGAGTATATCCTTCGTAAAATACCGTGAACTGATAACAATAGCTGATAGTGATAAAAATAAAACGTAAAAATCAGTTTCAATTGCTAATTATTTCGAAAAAATATCGAAAAAGAGAGGCTTAAACATTTAGCAATATTTCAACAATGAAAATATTAAACGACAAAAAAATAGTGTGAAAGGCGTAGAAAAGACCACATAACCGAATTTGTTTCGAGAAGTTTTCATAAAAGTTGAATGGTTTGATCATAGATTTAAAAAAATATATAAACAACTCCCTATGTTCCGTGTGTAAATCCATCTGAAGCCGGGCTTCAGTTGTGTTTACAGCGTTGCCGTGAACCTCCTGTAAGGGCATAAAAACACAATTCCCTATGATTGAAATGTAATTTTAGCGATTTTCTTCTTCGATTACTGATCGAACCATACAATTTTATGAAAACTTTTCGAAACGAATTCCGTTATGTGGTCTTTTCTACGCATTTCTCAGTATTTTTTTGTCGTTTAATATTTTCATTGTCGAAATATTGCCAAATGTTTAAGCCTCTCTTTTTCGATATTTTTTCGCGGGAAAATTTAAATAATAGCAATTGAAACTGATTTTTACGTTTTATTTTTATCACTATCAGCTATCGTTATCAGTCCACACGATATTTTTACGAAGGATTTACTCTATTATTATACTACTTAAGACCTTTACAATGGAAAAAGACGTTCATACCACTCCAGAGGGTGCTTAAAATCCTCTAACAAGATACCTTCTGGTTATTATTATGCTTATAAATCGTTTTATGACTATTTGATACCCCAAACTATGATTAAAATACATTGAAAGGTAAATTTAGTTCAATTTATTGTGTTTCCTTGGGGATAAACAAAGGTACTAGAATGTTAAGACTACTTACTTGTGGAAGTGTATTTCAGAATTCTTATTATATCGGTTGGTACAGCCACACGCGCAGCAAAAGTTTGCCATATTGAAGATTAGAAAGTGCAGATTTAAAAAAATAAACTGGCGTAAAATTATAGAGAGAAAAGAAAATTAAAAGATGCGGAAACTACGAAAGGGTCGGGTTTTTCCATTAGAACCAATGTAAAATTTCCAATGTTTTGCCCTTATAGCGCCCAAAATGCTCACCAGAGTGCTCTCAATCTCTCTCTCAAAAATCGACTTCACTTTTGTGTCAACTGTGCGATATCTATTTTCTAAATCTAAGGGTTTGATCAGGAATCAAAGAAGAAAATCGCTAAAATTACCTTGCAAGCATAGGGAATTGTGGTTTTTGCCCTTACAGGTCCACGGCAACACTGTAAACACAACTGAAGCCCGGCTTCAGTTGTGTATAGGGAGTTGTTTATCTATTTTTTAAATCTATAGGAGAGATAAGCCGTAGAGAACTCCACAAACCTGACGCATAAGAAACTACACAAAATGGCTACCGTGATTACTTTCTTCTGGCGATTCTTAAGGCGATTTCTTCTGTAACTACACAAAATGGCCAGTTTTCTGAGACTGGATCAATCTTGTGAAATTTACTTGTTCTCCATGGTTTCATTTCTAAGGATAATAGCTCCGTGAAACTGGCTGCGCCACTTCAAACACAAAATTTGGTGGTAGTATTCAATATACGTAATTACTTATTTTCAGGATAATATAATTATCAATATGTACCTATAGAGAAAAAGTATGAGATTTTACAAAGGCCGCTATAAATCATATTTATTTAAATTAGCCTTGCCACACTTCCCTCACGAATTTTGGCAGATATTATTTCCGTGGTCGTGTGTTCTAGTACATTCTGTGCTTACACGCACGTTGCATAATGATTACTTACTTACTCCTGAGTCTTCACAGACCACTAGGGTCCTTGACTTCCCACACCAGCCTTCTCCATTCTTGTCTATCTTGTGCTAATGTTTTATAGTCTGTTTGAATATTAATTTCTTGTAGTATTTCTTTTACACCACCCTCCCATGTGTTTCTTGGGCGTCCTCTAGGTCTTGTCTTGTCATAATGAAGATTTAATACTTTCTTAATATTTGATTCCGATTCAGCTCTTACAACATGTCCTGCCCATTGTAGTATTCTTGCTTTTATGACATTGCTAATAAGGGGTTTTCTGTAGAGCTCTTTTAATTCAACATTTTTCTTTATTCTCCACATGTTTGTTTCTAAGTCAAAAGTTGGTCCATAGATCTTGCGAAGAACTCGATTTTCAAAAACTTGCATTCGTCTTATTATATCTTGTTTGATGGTCCATGTTTCACAGGCGTATAATAGGACAGGTTGTATTATGGTGTTGTACATTTTTATTTTTGCATTCTTTGATATTTTCTTAGATGTTAGCATTTTGTTCATTGAGTATAAGCTTCTACTTGCGTTGTTCAGACGGTTCTTGATTTCTTGTTCAATTTTGTTATTCTCATTGATGTTTACGCCTAAGTACTTGAAATCAGCGACTCTTTCAAATATATGATTGTTCATTTGTATATTAGCACAATTCATGGTATTTATTTTCGATACGTGCATGAATTTGGTTTTTTCTGAGTTCATGATGAGGCCAACTTTGGCGGCTCGTTCCTCTACAATTCTTAAACATTCTTTTACTTCGTCTATAGAGTTTCCCATGAGTGCTATATCGTCAGCGTACGCCAGTAATTTACACACTAACGAATCATCTTTCCACAGGTCTTGGATGACACTTTCCAGAGTTATGTTGAAAAGGAGGGGGGATAATCCATCACCTTGTTTTACTCCGCTGTCTACAGTGAAGGCTGACGATACCTCGTCCGACACTCTTACTTGATTTAATGATCCTTCTGTACATGCTTTTGTCATTCTGATCAATTTCTTTGGTATACCAAGGTTGTGCATAGCATTCCATATTGCATTACGAATTAAACAGTCGTAAGATTTTTTGAAGTCGATAAAGAGGATATATGTATCAATATCACGTTCTACTCTCTTTTCTAGGATGTTTCTTATTGCATGTATTTGATCAGTAGTCGATCGGTTCTTTCTGAAACCAGCCTGGTATTCGCCTATTTGATTATTTGCATAAAATTCTACACGTGACAACAGGATTAGAGGTAAAACTTTGTAGGCGCTGTTAAGAAGGGCTATGCCTCTGTAGTTGTTACAGTCTGTAGGGTCATTCTTTTTGTGTAGTGGTATTAGTATGACATCTTTCCATTGGTTTGGTAGAACTTCATTATCCCAACATTGTACTATGAGTTTTTGTAATTCTTGCTTTAGACGTGTTCCTCCGTTCTTAAGGAGTTCACAGGTAATTTCATCAGCTCCTGGTGACTTATTATTTTTGAGACGTTGGATTGCACTGTCTATTTCTTCTATTGTTGGTGGTTCATCTTCTATTTCTGCAGTCTCTGGTATTATTTCCAAAATTTCTTCCACATGTGTTACATTTAGTAATTCTTTGAAATATTCAGCCCATCGTTCTTTGACACTATCATTTCCAACAAGTACTGTTCCATTCTTATCTTTGATCATATTCGTCCTAGATTGAAATCCTCTACGGTGTTGTTTAACAAGTTGATAAAAATTTCTCACATTTTTCATACTGTCTTCTTTCTCTATTTGTTCAAGTTTATTATTCAGATAATGTCTCTTCTTTTTCCTAATTAATTTCTTTGTTTTCTTTCGCTCTTCTCTATATTCTTCAATACTATATACATCTCTGGTATCTATCGCTATTGACCTCTTTTCTCTTCTATTGTTTATTGCTGTTTTACAATCCTCATCAAACCATGCTTTCTGTCTTTTTGTTTTAGCAAGACCTAGAGTTTCCTTTGCTCCATCGTAGATAGCTAGTGTTAATTGTTTTGCTCTCTCATCTATGTTCATTTCATTGATATTTAGATCATGGTTGTTAAGTTTCTCCTCAAGTTTTCTTTGGAACTGTCTTTTCACGATAGGGTCTTTTAGTTTTTCTTGGTCCAGTTTTCTCTGTTTTTTATTGTTGGCTCTTTTTGAGCTTATCCTTTCTCTCAGTTTAAGGAGTACTAGCATATGATCTGAGTTTACATCTGCATCTCTATAAGTTCTAACATCTATTATGTCACTATGCCATCTCCTTTCAACCATCACATGATCGATCTGATTTATTGTAAGTCCGTCAAATGAAACCCATGTGCCTTTGTGGATATTCCTGTGGGGAAACATTGTGCTCTTAACAAACATGTTTCTAGAGAGAGCAAATTCCAGTAGCCGAGTTCCATTGTCGTTAGAGTGTTCGTGGAGACTGTGGTCGCCCAGGTTGGGTTTGTATATGGCTTCATGCCCTAATTTTGCGTTCATATCCCCCACAAGTATTTTCAGGCTGTAATGGTTGAAAGTATCTAAGGTGCTATCTTGCATAATGATAAGAATTCCAAATGGAAGGATAACTTCTCATGTCCTGCAAACTCTAGGCCTGACCTACATAAATTATACTGGATGGTCACAATAGTAAATTTATGACCACTATACATTTTCCTCAATACCAGTAGAATTTATGAAAGACATTTTTTTATCGATTTCGAAGAGAATTTATTACTATTAAATAAACTGGTGTGACACCAAACGACTTTCCTTATGCCTTAAAAATAAATAAAATTCCGCCCACTGGTGACTGAACGGTAACGTACAAAATATAAATATCAAATCAAATTCATAATCCAGCACCTCAATGTCATTGGATTTGATGTGTCACAACACCCATAAAAATCATAAAGTTAGTCTAAGCAGGGACACTCTCTCTCTCAAAATACCGGTAAATTGGAACCACCAATTTATATTTTTACAAAAAAAAAAAAAAAAAAAAACACTGCCAATTATGGACACAATACTTCCTCGTGATTGCTTCACATTGTAAACACGTGCCAATTTTGAGATTTTATAGAAAATTACTTGTATCTCCAAAACGGCTCAACTGATTTTCTTCAAATTTGTTTTATATGGTAAAATATCGTTTTTTCTACATTTTAAATTCTACAATAAATTCTGTATCGGCAAGTCGTGGTCCTTATTTTTTTACTTTTTTGTCCAAAATTTCGGATTTTCTTAAATATCAGAGTCAAATTATAATTAATTTAAAATAAATACAAATAACCTATGTAAAACAATAATATGCATATTCTTACAAAATTTCATAGAAATCGGGTGTACCGTTCACGAGATATAAGCGTTTAAGTAAAAAGTAAGTGGTCAGGCGCATGGTCTTTTTCACCCAGAACCGCTTGTATGAATTCGATGAATTTAAAATGGGACCATCTACAGAATGTCTCCTAGATTGTGTGTAAATTTTCATCAAAATCCGTTGAGTAGTTTCCGAGATTTGCGCGTTACAAGGAATCGTTTTAACAGACCGACAGACGGACACAAAACCAAATTTACTCAGTAGGTTATGAAACGTCCAGAAATATGAAAAAAATTGAAATTGGAACAAAAAAATATTTTTTTTACATAAACGAACACAATAGTTCCGATTTCTAATATTAGAAATTTATCGGAAGTAAAATGCTGTATCCTCTGCCAAATTCAAGTCTCTAGCTTCTACCGTACTGGAGATATTCAGATATCTTGAATGTTTACAGAACACACACACACACACACGGACCAATGGCTGCTGAAACTTTGGATTTAGTCTCTGGGGACCCTAAAACGTTTTTTGGCACAGAAAATTTATTTTAGGTATCGAAAATTTTGGATGATTCCATTACTTTCCTTAAATATTATAGGATAAGGAAAGTACAAAATACAGGGTATTCCTTAGCTTTGAGGTTTTAGTTTTATTGAAAAAAAAAAAAAAAAAATATGTCACACCACACGACTTTCCTTATCACTCGAAAAGAGGTCAAATTCTACTGCTGATGGTTAGTGGTGACACAAACGGTAACATATACATGTTACCGTATATATAGCTAAAAATCAATGTCAAATTCATAATCAGCACCTCAAAATCATCAGATTTTAATATGTCACAACTTCCTTCTAGGTGAATCATAAAAAAGTTAGTCCAAGCGGGTCTCCCATAGTACCGGTAAATTGTACAGATTCCAAAAAGTTCAAGATAAAAAAAAAAAAAAAAAATAAGATCTGAGTAAATCCCTATTACTTTTTCATTCCAAGGAAAAGTTGTTCTCTAACTTTTTTATATCTTTAACCAGTCCAAAGGAAAGGTCCTTGCGGCCCTTTTTTTCAACCAAAAGTTTGTGGTACCTACGTGTGGTGTTTAGAAAATCTTACTGTTGTCGAGATAGAAAATCGTGTTTATAGATAGACAGACTCACGGACCAATGGCCAAAAAAACAACTTTTTTGGTATCCTGAGGCTGTGAATGCTCTGTCATCCAGAAATGTGAAAACTGGGTAGGTCAAATTTTCGACGAATACAACACTTTCCTTATTATAGGATAAGGAAAGTAAAAATCCACATTTTCAGTCATAGTGAATTTTCTGTTTTCTTCCCAGCCATCATGAATCTTCCTGATAACGAAGCCAAATTCCTGGATGCCAGTTGATAAGGATTACTTTGTAAAAAAGCTGATATGATCACACAACATTCTATTACAAGTGTGGGAGTTTTTTTACAAGGAATTTTGTGAGGGAGTTTTTTTATGACACAAGTGTCAGAAAATAATAGGTTTACTTAATTGGGTTTGCTCATTATAATAGGTTTACTGCTAACTATTCTCATTACAGACAACTATTGAGACGGCTAGATTTGGGTGAAAAAAGCACAACTTTTTGGTGGGGTTATTGCCAAACCTTTAGTTAGGACATAATGTATATATTTATTTATTTATTTTAACTTTTTCTTATATTGTATATTAATTTGTAATTACCTGTGTTGAATATATGTCCTTAAATAAAATGTAAAATAATAACAATAATAACCTTTTAAAAAATGGACATTTTGAAAAGTTAAAAATTTGTTTTACGTGCACTAGTAGTCAAGTGCTTAACACACTAGTCTGGTAATCCTGCTAGCATAATGATAAATTGGTTCGAATCCCACCCAGTGCATGAGTTTTCCCTCATTAATTTGAGTTTTTGACCACATAATAATAAGACTATCAGGGTTAGGTGGTAGAAAATGCTTTGAGCATTAACCTTGCCTGGTGGTTACCTTCCACTAACGAGTGTTATATTATTTTTATTATTGTTTAAAGATGACATAATTCAGATAGAATAATTATACAAATACATGAGAGGACATTTAGACATTATAAAATACACACATGAATACATTTTACAAGTACACTTTTCAACAATGTTACAAATCAAAAATCTCTTATAATTAATTGTGCAAGCTTTTCAGGTTAGATAGTATACTAGCAACATTACCCCTCTAAATTGCAAGGGATATTCTCTGCCAAAGATGTTGAGCTGCCTTTCTATCCCCGGAAATATTCACAAGCAGGCTAGGTACATGGCTTCTACTTCATTTTGATAGTAGATGCTGTCTCTTAGGAGTAAATGTAGTGAGAGATATGATGAATCTTTCCAAGCTTGGAGCTGGTTTGGTTGATCTATAACTGAAAAAAAATATATACTATATAAATATTTTTAAATAAAATAAACTGATGTGAATGCAAAATTTTGTTACAAATGAATAGCAACTTTGGTTTTGTGTCCATCTGTTAACTGCATTCCCTATAATGTGCAAATTTCTGAAACTCCTAAACAAATTTGAATTATTACTAAACAAATTTGAAGAGAATTGGTTGAGAACTTTTGTAGATACAAGTCATTTAGTAACAATCATAAAAACAATAATAAAAGTTGAAAATTATGATTACCATTCACAAGGAAGTATTGTGTCCATAATGAATTGGCAGTGCATTTTTCTCTTTTTGACTTAAGTTAGTCTACCCTGTAAATTGCCTAAAATAATTGAACAAGAGAATTGCAAAAATTGTCAAAACTGTACCATACTTATAGGTTCCTATTGATATAAACTTGTTTTGTTTAACAGCGTTTTTAGTAAGTTGTGGTTTGCATTGTAGTAAACCCCCATTAGCACATACAATAATGTATGCCTACAAAAAAAACTGTGTTTCACATGGATTGAAGTCAGAGGTACTTTTTATAATATTCTGTGACAATGAACTAGCTTTAATGTGATACACACTTAATTATTGTGATATTTTTTATTATAATTAATGCCTTAGCTAAGTCTAAATGATAAAATATAGCAAACAATTCATAAGGTTTGACCCCTAGTAAAAATATGTAAAAAAAAAATACAAAACAACTTTTCTAAAATATTTGAGAAAATATGTTTATATTGAATTATTGTTTATTTTAACTTTCTCATTTCTTAGAGCATATTAAACTAATAATTAATTGATCAACAGTATATATTTAGGGCTAAATAATCCACAGCTGACACCGTTTCTTCTTTTCTACTTCAGCTGGACAATATGTTTTTATCAGATTTGAATGTCATGGGGATCTTTTGTGACCTTTCTAAAGCCTTCAAGTGTGTTGTGTGATAGTTGAAAGGGAGATTATGAGAGTGTGAGTGCTTTCTGGAATGAAGGCTTGATCTTAGACAAAAATCAATAGTAGCGGCTGAATAAATCCTGTGACATCACATCTGTACCAGAAATACCAGATTACCTGTATAGATGGTAGAAAATGCTTTGAGCATTAACCTTGCCTAATGGTTATACCTTCTACTAAAATGTGTTATTATTATTATAATAGATTCAGAGAGTCTGAGTTATAACACTAGATCTGTCAATATTACTTGTCAGAAGTAAATATGTTTTTGAATTTAAAATCATATTCTAAATCAATGGTTTTGGATTCAGTTCTTTAAAAAAGTACAAGCTAAATGTGTCCAAAATCTTGCTCAATTTAGCCTTTAAAAGTTCAGGTGACTGTTTCAAAAAGAGTTATGTTTATTATTCATTCAAATAACAGTGGAATCTTTTGAGTTCATTTATATGTAAGTACAAGGTTTGCTTTTCAGGGATTGACGTTCAAAGTTCAAAAATACCTTCTACTGGACAAAAGTTATAGTACATTTAAGCTAAACTAGACTAAAAAAATTGAAGTTCTGAAAGAAAATGCTATTACTCTTCCTCATCTTCCTGTAGTGATATGTGTTTGTTGAGATCTGTACAATCTACAATAATTATTTGAATAAAACCAAGTTCAAGAGGAGATACAAATTTACTGATCAAACAAAACACTCGATAATGTAAGGGAATTGAATTAAATAAAATATCCCACAACAAGGGATGAAGGGATTGTAAATTTCCAATCAGAAATTTGTACTATCTATCCTGAAATTGATTAAAAATAGCAGACATGTGTGAAGTTAGCAAATCGAGCACCATTGAAGGTTTGCACCATCGAAGACACGCACCATTAAAACCGACCCTATTAAAATATCCCACAAGAAGATATCCCACAACATTTGTACTATCTATCCTGAAATTGATTAAAAATAGCAGACATGTGTGAAGTTAGCAAATCGAGCACCATTGAAGGTTTGCACCATCGAAGAAACGCACCTCTGACCGCGACTCATTCTGGTTACTTGGCAACAGTTCTGCGTTTCTGCCTGTGCTTTTCCCCTTCCAAAGTTATTTCAGAATTTCGGATTCTGAGTTGATTTCTGAGTTTGACCAGCGAGTTCTGTGCGTTCAGTGCACTTGTGTCATTTTCTGTTTGTTTATTCTTCTTGCTTCTTGTACAAGTACGAAAAGTTTCAAGTGCGTGCCGGTGTTCCAAGTGTACATTTTGGTTAATTAATTTAGTTACTGTCTGTTTTTTGTGAAATAAATACCTTTATTTAATTTCCCAACCCGTATCCCGTTTTAAAGTTTGTTCCATGGTAAAGTGTTTTCTTTAGCCCAGTGTTGTTTCCTTTTCTTCTTGTGTACATACTTGTGTTCTGAGTTATCAGGTAAGACCATCCATTGTTCACTTTTACCAAGAAAACCAGTGTTATTTTGTTACTTTCAGTTTGGAGTCTTTCTAGCTGAGTAGATACCTACTGTGGAAAAAGTATTTCGTTTGATAACTAAAGAATAAACCTACTGAAAAGCCATATCTATGAAAAATCATCATCTAGTTTTACAGCCTTTTCAGTTAACAGCAAGTAGGTAATCTATCTTACCTACCTAACCTTAAGGTAATGATGGTCTCTGGTCATCTAGATCACTTTATAAAATTGGTACAGCTACCTACTGAGTGATTATGATTTTGCTGAGTTGATGAATTAAATAAATTGCTATAAATGTGTTGGACTGTTGGTTATAATCTTTGCTGTCTACAGAATATTTATGTCTACTTTTTAGATATGGTGTTACACAAAGGACATACAGCACCTACCCATTTGTTTGTTAGACAAATGACACAAGTTTTAATTTAAATATTGACAAGTTTTAATACACATAAAATGCTCTTTGATTTTTGACCTCCTGACTGTCTTATCATTTGGGACAGAACTTTTGAAAATCAGCAGTCTGCGGATAGATATATCTGACTATTTCTATGTTTATATAAAGAAAAAATAAATAAAAACAACTTGGTAAGAGAAGTACTGACTAAGCAGTATTTTATTTTATTAATCTAATGGTCATTAGACTAAAATACTAAATTGTTCCTTATTGGATCCTTACAGCTTACTCATGTGATCAATTTCATAAAAGGGATTTTTTACCCAAGATTTACAGATGGAGTAACTATTTAAAATTAACCAAACATTATTTCATATAGGTTCACATATTTTTTGACCACAGGGCTACAACAAAAATAAACAAGTTTAGCTTAAGCTTCTCCTGGTAATGATTTAGGTACCTACCTATGTAATGTAAATTTAACTAACAGATAAAAAAGCTATTAAAAATTAGAAAATCACAAAATTAATTATTTAAAAATAAAATAATAGACCATGGCTCAAATTGCATAATTATTACTATTACAACCATGAAATTAAAGAACAACTCTAGGTATAGATAAGTAATCAAATGGTCAATGACCAAATTTATTATATTCATGATTGAATCATTCTGTTTCTGTTAGTGACAATACAATCCATATCATATTATGAATTGTTCACAGTGTGTTACCAGTTTGTAGCTAATTTACCATTCTACAGGGTGAAAATTAACACCTTCAAATTTTACCCTCTTTCTCACCAAAAAAAATAGGTATAGATAGATAGAGGGTTTCCTTTGTTTCATGTCCACCCACATTACCCACAGCCATCATGAGGTTTCATGTGGTGTAAAATTTATTTATTGTTTTCAACTATATTTTATCTCCCACCAAGTTTTTATGAAAAGGAGAAAGGTCAAAGATTAGGATTGGGGGAGTTCTATTGCTATTTAATGGCTTGTTTTATTCTTACTTTCTTTCTTTGTTCAATATTTTCTTTAGGATAGAACTCCTGTTTCCTTCTTTTATATCCTAAAGAAAAGTATTTTATTTGTGTTTGTCTCACCCAATAAAACTTCAACTACCAACCTATATGTTGTAAAAAAATGTTCTAATATAGAATAAATCTGAGGTAGGCACACCTTGTGCCATTCTACTCCTAACTCCTACCAACTATTTTCCAGGAGAGTTATTGGTAATACAGTATCTAATGGTCAATTTATTTTAGAAATAAGTGTAGAAATGAGTGTAAGTGTAAAGACCATAGTGATTTTGGCCCCATGAATGACTAGAAACTGAAAAAAAAATATCAGCTTATTCTAAATGTGACCAGAAAAGCTTTAGACTTTGGCTAGGTAATTCTCAATGAAATCATCATGATCAATGCTGAGCTTTTTTTTTCACTGGACCAAGTAGGATATCATAATTTTAGTGTGAAATTCCTAAACCAAAAGAAAGTGGTAGGTAGTTACATTACACCACTGATGAACAAGTGTTTAAATGCAAGAGATGCAATCCAGGCAACCTTGTAATATGCAGATTTGCAGATGGACATTCACTTTGCATAGAAATTAACTTCACTTTTCTAAAATCTTTCACCTTGTTGGCAATTTTTTTACCTTTCAAATTATTATACAGGGTATCTCTGTTTTAATGATTTGAATTTTTAATAGGTAAATTACAAATATGTATTGAAAATAAAACTTGAGTTGGCTATGGAGTATTGAGTAGTGTTTTCAAATATGTAGGTAGGCACAACCTACCTAATTTTCATCGTCGTTATCTGGGCGTGGTGTTTTCGTTTTTTCTCTCGTAGGTACCTGTAGAATCGATACATTTTGTGAACTCAGGTATTCCAAAATTATGATGATTTACTTCGTTTTTTTATGGCACCCTCACACAAGTGCATATGTGCATAGAATAGAATATATTATGAGAAGATGATTTTGCTATCTGTAACACTGGAGACATAATCGTAAAACGCTACAGGTACAGGTGTTCTAGGTCTGTTTTGCTGTAATTGGAAGCATTGGTCAAAATGGTTTCTCAATTCCCGTTTGGACGGTCCTGCTTTGCAATCAGAATGACCATCACGAAACAAGACGAGATTACCAATCTGAATAATCTTGTAAACTTTCATTGTTCTGAACTTTAACACGAGCTCAACTTTCATTCCTAGCTGCTAAATAGCGCGCACGTAACATAATCAATTACAAGTGGAGTTACTATTCTCTCTAATGTAGAAGATTTCTCATTGTAATGGTAAGTAAGCTGGGTTGTATTGGGATGCAGCTAGAGATGGGTAACCGGCCAGCGAGCAAGGGGAATTCCCGGTGGTAACTTTCACTCTTGAGAGTGGGGCAGGGTGTAAGAGAGTTAAACGTGAGATGTAGACACCTAATAATAATTAATAATAATTCCGTGTCCGTGAGATAATAATAATATCGCCTTATTTATACTACCCGATTAGGACTATTAAAGTCCCATTATTCCTGCAGTAAGCCCAAGACGTATTATTATGTGGTAAAAATCCCAAATGGAAGGATATAACTTTACATGTCCCGGCTGAGTTTCGAACCCACGACCTCTAGAATCTCTGGATTCACAGAGTGCCGCCTTTACCACTGAGCTACCGGTACAGAGCTACCGGGACAGACAGAGATTATATGGACCTAAATCACGGTGGTGAGAAGATTATATGGACGTCCAGATCCAATGTCTGGGCTCCTTTCATGTCCATTGATTCTATTTGGTTTTAACGTCCTGACTTGAGGTATCGTACCGGCTACCCACATTAACCTCACCCAGCCTGGGTAGGGCCGAAATTGCCAGCCTCACATGTTCGGAGGGAACAGAATTTTCTGTGCGAAAAGTCCGCTCCAACAGGGAATCGAACTGAGGATCTCTAGACTACGGGCAGTAGTCACAACCGTTACGCCAAGAAGGCTGGCTGGTAGACACCTAATTCATCTAAATGAAATCTTTGATCGTTACGCATGTATGTAGGTATTTACAACCATCAATTTTTCATACCTATGTACGTATAGAAACTTTTTGGTCAAACTACCACTTGACAAAAACCACAACACGTGTACTTTTGCGATAGAAGTACGTCACTCGTTCACCAAACTTATTTGATGAAATTTGATGCGTACTTGAGTGATTTATGTGTAGATAACCGTTCATTAAACTGTGGTCGGTGGTGTGAAAACAAATTATTTTTATCGTCATCATCATAGGGTGGCGTCATCGTGAACGATGGTAACCAGACAGTGGAGGAATGACTCAGCACTTCTACCACTGTCTTTACAAGGAGGCTAACAATTGACTGTCTTTACAAGGAGGCTAAGAACCAAGCCAATACTGGTCTACTCCCTGTTTAAAGTCCCCCAGCCAGACTATTTTATAGTCATAAAATTATTGTGTACATAATTATCAGAGGAAAGCAGTTAGTAGAGCAGGATCTTACGAGAAGAAATGTGAACCATTTTTTCATGTGAATACAATGGTTTAGACAACGAATACAATCATGGTTTCAATCCAGAAACAAGTCCAGCCATTATGAATATCGAAGGTTGAAATGTGTAGTTAGCTAGTCAATTTGTGTGATTTTTCCAACTCATGTTTATAAAAAAAGAGGCTTAATAAACTATAAATATCCTGTAGAATGTATTTCTGTGTACGCAATGTTGCAAAATTCTGTTTATTGAATTGGTCTGGAATGTGCAAACTCTGCGAATTCATTCTTGTTGATTGTATTGCTTCCCAGGTAATCGTAGGATCCTTCTCTAGATGGCTTCCTCTTACATTCCGTTGTGAATACAGGTAGCTTCTGTTTGCGGTAAATTCTCAAGGTTTCTGTTACTTTGTTGTGCCTTGAATCTGACTAATGATAACGAGATCTAACCACATCAAAACAAAACAGGAAGGCTTGCCATAGTCTGTCCCGGTAGCTCAGTGGTAAAGGCGGCACTCTGTGAATCCAGAGATTACAGAAGTCGCGGGTTCGAAACCCAGCTGGGACATGACAAGTTATGTCTTGGGCTTACTGCTGGAATAATAGGACTTAATAGTCCTCGGCCAGTATAAATAAGGCGATGTTATTATTATAATTCACGTTGCTCGGAGGACGGTTTTGCGGTGAGGAGACGGGTGAGTGTTCGACTCCCGGCCATATCATCAAGAAGACTAATGGCAAATTAATAGACAAATTCTATAGGCTAAGTCATTGCTTAGCGTCGGTTTTCCCTATCTTACACAGTACGCAATCCGTGACTTAGCGCCACTGAGGTAAAAACGTCTATTAATTTCGCCCTTAATTTGTTCTGAAATCGCAAGTCCAACTCAGTGTGAACGTTGCGCCGAATACATTTGTTTTCGGAAGATCATGGAAGTGAAGCCAGTGAGGTTGATGTTGTTCTAACCAGCTTGGCTACATATGGGAGGAGTGATGGTCTCCAGCCAACTTAATTTGAGAAGTTGGCTCGTTCTAAACCAGTGAGATTAGAACATAGTATAGTTGCATAGTCAAATTTGAAATCCTAAAAAGCCTGGCTAGCTAACAGTTTCCCATGGGTTTGATGGCTTCTAAAGAAAAAGCCTCAGTTTTCACGATGTTTGATCTACTGGACGGTCCAACTAAAGTTAGCTGGAGACCATTACATCCTTCCCTCTAGCTGTAGCCATGTATAGTGGGTATGGGTACTCCAACTTGGGTACATTAAATATGTGAGTATAGGTATGTAACTTGATCGAGGAGACCTATAGGAGAGATAGGTGAGTGTTAAAGTTCAAATCAGCGAGAATACCTGGATTCTATAGCTATAAAAGTTAGAAAGTGCACTGCGATGCCAATGACCTTGTGAAGATACACTGCACATTCTAGTATAGTATATTTCTAGTCCTAGACGAGGAGTCGAGGACCCACAGTCAGGACTCCCGACTGTGGAGCTGATGTGGTCGGAATTTGAACTTGCACTTTTATTTTCCAGAATTCCCAAACTTTAAAGAACTTTTTATTTTTATTTACAAGGCAATTAAAATCACAGGTGATGATAGACTTGATCCATCCTACTTGCATGAGGCAATGTACCTAACATGCAGGTAGCATTACCTCGTTGGATCGCCAAAGAAGTCCTCTGAAAGAGGAAAGCCTTGGCGGCCCTATTGCCAGTGAGACGAACCTTATTCTGAGAATGAAATATTTTCAACTGGGTAAATCAACCTCAGTAGTTCGATCCTTCAGGCGGTGCTGGACTTGTAACCTGGAGGTGGGTGGTTTGAGTCACATGTACGGCAAAAAAACCGACCAAAAACTATACTTTCTATTCCTTATAGGTTATACCACTGGTTATACATAGAAAGTAAAAATAGTACTAATAATTATGTCGCCTTATTTTACTGCCCGATTAAGACTTAAAGTCCCATTATTCCAGCAGTAAGCCCAAAGACATATTAATAATAACTTTTTATTGACAAGAATAAGGTTGACAAAGGGCGTGATTATAGCCTGAGGCAATTTTTGCCATCAAACTTTATTTTTTTTTCTTCATATTTGTGTTAATCACTTTCGTGGTGTCACAACTACTCAAACTCGCATTGCTAAATTTTTGCTGAAACCGGGACTTGAACCACCGACCTCCAGGTTTCAAGTCCGCCGCCTTATCGATCAAGCTACTGAGGTCGGTATCAAACTTTATTGATCTCATAAGTGCTCCATCACGTTCAAATTGTATCTGTAGCAAACAAAAATGAGGTGTATTATTTCATTACCTCTGCATTGTGTGTCGCACGTCGCTCATTGTAGTGTATGGTGTCACACCATTGTGTGTGTAGTGTCACACCATTGTTGCTACTCATCGCATGGGTAACGAACTCCTGTGGCTAGCAGGAGCAATGGCTCTCCCCATGGTCATCTACAATGGACCATGTGGTACTACATTCTACTACATGGTAGTACCACCACTACTACTACTACTATTATATACTACATACTATGTAATAGTTGACATTGGAGAGCTCTGCACTTTATTGTATGTATGTGTTATATGATGTAGTTAGATCAATTATTCTACTCTACATGGATCATACTCAACTCTACAGTCTACATTACACTAGTACAGACAAAGTCTACAATCTCTTGGCGCATTGCTACATAATCTATTATTATATACAAGTTTGCTTTATTATTATTATATTTATTATTATGATTATTAAATTCTTTATTAAAAGAACATTTGTACAAACAAATTATGTACAAACAAATAATGGTAAAAATGAAAATAGGAAAGAAAAAAAATAAACAACATAGATAAAATAAATACAGATGTCCTAACTAAAGTCGGGGTTATTGTCTATGACAGGGGTCTTCAACCTTTTTCAGACTCTGGGCCATATTTCTTTTCCAGAAAAGTCCTCGGGCCACTATTAGAAACATAAATTAAGGGGGGGGGGGGTTTGAAAAAAAATATTCAGAAAACTATTTTTAATTTAAGGAACCAATAAAAATAAAAAAAAATTCACTCAATTTTTTTATACAAAAACTAGAAATTTTAATAAAAAAAAACTCCCATGGCTGAGTGTTGGTCAATGCACTAGTCTTGTAGGTGGGAGACCCGGGTTCGAATTCCGGCGGATTTGTCACTACTCGTAACTTTTGCATTACAAAAAAAATCTTGGCCAGCTAGTGCTGGAAGAAATAGGTAATAGCATGAATGAGCTCGCGGGCCACCAAAAATGACTCGGCGGGCCACAAGTGGCCCGCGGGACACAGGTTGAAGACCCCTGGTCTATGACAATCTCTTCCACCCAAATTAGGTCCACACAAACCACATTTTCAATAAATTGACATAATAAATAAATATATGTGTGAACAAATAATAGAGACAAGTTATGGAATTTGATCATTTATAATTTCAAATTCTATGGAATCTCTTGTACATACTTACCTACCTACCTTAGATCGTAAAGTAAAACTTTATTTAACCCAAAGATAAATAAATAAATGGTAAGTTCATTTAGAAGCCAGCTAACATTGTGTGAGTGTTTCAGTCTGATTGAATGGTCCATCTTTTTGTGCTGTGGAGGTCCCAAGAGAAATTTAAACTTTGCTGAAACTTTCCTTTTTTGAGTTAGGAAAAAGTTGTGCCGAATTGTAGAAATTTACTGTGCCTCTAACAATAAAATTGTATTGAAAATAGAGTGTAGGTCGATTTTAGAAAGGCTATATTTCTTCATGAAAAGAAACTTTCTCCTTAGTCCGAAAAGGGAAGGAAATCTCAAATTGTGTGGACAGAAAAGAAAAGGAAGAGAACTTTTTTAAAAAATGGGACATTAGTATGTGATTTTTTTTCTTAAAGAATTGGAATCGCCTGGATTACGATCTTGTATTGTAAACCGTATGATCATCTAATTTTACATGAAGAGTGAAAATGACTTGAGTACTCTTAGTAGCTAGCTAAAAAGTAGAAAAGCTTAAAAAATAAAGCAAGGGTTGCGTGTAATCGATTCCGCGATGTTTAAGCTAGATAAAAAAGAAAGTCTCCCTCTGGTATATCCGCCACTGGCGGACTCAATATTATTTATTCCGAGTATTCCTGAGCATCTGCAATAATGAAGATGCATGGAAAATCTCGCCAGTGTGTTTCCTCCCCTGCTGTATCCGCCACTGCTGGACTGCATATTATGTAACCCGAGCCTCTGAATGGAGGAGCATGGAATACCTCGCCAGTGTGTTTGCCTCCCCTGCTGTATCCGCCACTGATGGACTGCATATTATGTAACCCGAGCCTCTCAATGGAGGAACATGGAATACCTCGCCAGTGTGTTTTCTCTCCTGCTGTATCCGCCACTGATGAACTGCATATTATGTAACTCGAGCCTCTGAATGGAAGAGCATGGAATACCTCCCCTGCTGTATCCGCCACTGATGGACTGCATATTATGTAACCCGAGCCTCTGAATGGAGGAGCATGGAATACTTCGCCAGTGTGTTTCCTCCCCTGCTGTATCCGCCACTGATGGGCTGCATATTATGTAACCCGAGCCTCTGAACGGAGGAGCATGGAATACCTCGCCAGTGTGTTTCCTCCTCTGCTGTATCCGCCACTGCTGGACTGCATATTATGTAACCCGAGCCTCTGAATGGAGGAGCATGGAATACCTCGCCAGTGTGCTTGCCTCCCCCTGCTGTATCCGCCACTGATGGGCTGCATATTATGTAACCCGAGCCTCTGAATGGAGGAGCATGGAATACCTCGCCAGTGTGCTTGCCTCCTCTGCTGTATCCGCCACTGATTGACTGCATATTATGTAACCCGAGCCTCTGAATGGAGGAGCATGGAATACCTCGGCAGTGTGCTTGTCTCCCCTGGTCCACCGCTCTGTGCAGTTTATTTTCAGATGGACACCTAAGGGAGAAGAGGGGAGGGGCGGCCCGAAATAGCGACTTTGCGCCGACTGATGAGTCCGATTGGGATTGTGCCAATTATTTGGTTATCTTTCTTTTTTTCTTCTTTTTTTTCTCCCTATCTCTATCCAACCGATTGTCTTTCGTTCCATCTTTTTCCAACACACTTTGATTTTCTTTGCAATTTTCTTCTTTTAATGTGAGATTTTTGGACGTTAGAAATGGCTGTTTTTTGGTATCTACTCATACAACGTTTCATGCGTTCAGAAAATATCCATCTACAGGGTAGTTAAATGACCATTCATTTTGGTCTTCCCCATAAGAGAATATAAGGATTAGATATAGACGGGAAATGAAAGAGAGGAAGATCAAAGTTGAGATGGAGAGATAAGGTTGAGGAAAAAAGCCGACCCCATGGGAAAAAGCAAAGTGAAACAAGTGGAGGGAAAGCTGAACCCGGAAAATTGAAGATTTTCTTTGACCGAACTCTGAGTAGTCCCCGTGGCAGAGTAAGTTTTGAGGTTCGAGCCCCAGCGGGGCAGGAATTTTTCGGATCTGTTCTTGGATGTTTGGGGTCCACTCACATCTCGTGAGGAGAAGTGAGTAGTTACTTGTATGAGTAACGACCAGTGGCGGCATTACCAGAGTAAAGAGAAATTAATGTAATACATAGAATAATTCGAAATGTGAAGGAGGCTCGTAATGCTGCGCTACCCACAAAAATTGTGAAGAGGCCTTGTGCTTCACCACAAATAAAATCGTACGTACAGTGATTATTTTGTTTGTGTGTATGCGTGAGATTTTTTGTGGATGAACTATATTGTTGCGGTATTATGTACCTCAAAACTAATCAGAGGTCAACGACCTGGTCAAGGCAAGTCGAGGAATAATGAGGAACTGTTTTACAATGAACAATCATAGCAAGAAATTGAGTGGTTAGTGGAGTAAACTCAATGACTGTGAGTAATATTTAAATAAAAATATTTTTTTTTATATACATAAACGAACACAATACTTCCGATTTCTGATTTTGGAAATTTATGGAACATATTTAGTAGTATTGTATTACTACCTGTTACCTATGTTTATTATTATCATTCTTTTATCTAGTCATTTATGTTTTACTTAATCTATGTTTTTTTATTGTACTGATATGTATTTATGTTTTATTTTACACTGGCTTGACCCGTAAATATACAATTACAATTATAAATATACTAAGGGTAATAATACTAAGAGAGGCTAGACTTGAAGAATGAAGATTACTAAGTATTGGTAATTCTGTAAAGATATTAACACATCAGGTACTAAAAATTAGTCCATGCAAATCAAAAGGTACAACTAAAAATAATAGACGGTTAAGCGCACGAATAGCTCAGTGATTAAGCACTCGCTTGCCATGCGGAAGGTCCCGGGTTCGAACCCCCGCGCCGACAAAAAAAATATTAAAAAATTGGTTACAGATGTTTGTAAGGGATACCTTCTTCGAATTTTATGGATACCTTCTTCGAATTTTATGATCCACCCTTGTTTGTTCGGGAATGTGTTTGAACTAAATTAAGATATTGGAATTACATATTAAATAGATGAGAGATGAGGCATGCGAGCCGTACGGATGCTGTAGATCAGGCATGTCAAACTCAAAATGTATGAAGGGCCATTTTTCAGTTGTGCTGATCATTGGCGGGCCGCAGGTACTCAACCCCTCCCCCTCTCGTAAAAAAAAGATCCTGACGTAGAAAAAAAAAAAAAAAATTCAGGGTTTTTAATTTGTTTTAAAAATAGAAGTTTTATTGGTTTGAAATAATACACAAAATACCTACACAAAAAGTACCTATATTATTATTCATTTGCCAATAAGTAGGTAGGTAAGTACCTACTTTTTTTTAGTCTCGTAAAGTTGAAAAAAAAGTCAAGAAAATGAGTCTCGAGCCATATTTTTTTTTTTTTAAACTTTCCTTATCTTATAATAAGGAAGTATTGTATTATACCCTAACGCTCGCAGCGGGCCGCACAAATTGACCAGGCGGGCCACATGCGGCCCGCGGGCCGCCAGTTTGATATGCCTGCTGTAGATAGATGCAGTATCTGAATAATGAATATTTCTGTGTAGGAGGACGTATGTACTTGCTATTGTGCTAAAATTGTACTGAGACGAGTTAAATTTACATTATATTTTAACAAAAAATATATAATAAAATGGGATAAACTAAGGAAAACATAAATTTAATGTAAGTGAATTTTACATTATATTGAAACAAAAAAAGTATATTAAAATGGGATGAACTAAGGAGAAGATAAATTTCATGTAAGTGAATCATAAAGGAATAACGTGAGATGGATAGTGAGGAATATAAATTATGAACTGTGCATGAAAGTCCACAGAAAAGGCGACAGAAAAAGATGTTTTAATTAGATTTAACCAAAAAATTAAAAAAAAAAATTGGGATGAGCGGAATGGATCTACTCCCTCTAGAAGGAGAAGATCCCGCTCTCCCAGATATAACAGGTAATATAAAACATTAATCGAATATGAGAAATATCTGTCTCATTTATTACCATCATATTTGAAACTAACAAAAAAATACCTTTTCATTTTTGTGCATCAATCCTGAACTTAACATATCACTTTCGTGATGTCACAACTACTTAAACTCTCTTTACTAAATCTTTACTGAATTTGGGACTTGAATCACCGACTTTCAGGTTACAAGTCCACCGCCTTATCGATCGAGCTACTGTGGTTGATTGCATTACTTTCCATATTAGCTAGACCGTATTAGTGTTGACCCAGCACCTAATTGGGAAGTATTGTGTCACTTCTCGCCCATCAGAGGGGAGGCATACTAAGGGATGGGCAGGCTACAACATAGACCACAAGCGTCTACAGTAGCTTCTGTTTCATAGCTACGAAATTAAAACGGCTGTGAAAAAAAAAAAAAAAAAAAAAAAAAAAAAAAAAAAAAAAAAAAAAAAAAATGGAGAGAACGAAAGTTAAAAGACTCGAGAATTTCACCCGAGTTTCGCCTTGCCGGAGAATTTCCAGGAAACGAAGTTGCACTTTTGATTGATGTTGGCGTTCCTGGAAATGGTCTCAATCAAGACACCGACATGAAGATGCCCGCGGCATTGCACCAGGAATTTGACACGGAACTTTCGAAATGTACATCAGACCTACTGATACTGATGCTTGTCTGCGATCCGTCAGAAATAATGATCTCGGTGTATGCTTGGCTCCTTACAGGTTTTCATTATTATTATTTGTATTATTTCGGTACATTTAAAAGAATAAGCGCGAAATATACAGACAGAATTGTGATCACAAGTTTGAGTCAGAACTTACAATTCCCCGTTTAAAGCAAGACGCAAAATTATACTATAGAATATTTCAGACCTGTTTGACTGCTGGAGTAAAGGGACTTTTCAGTTTTACCTCGGCAGTATAAACAAGGTATATTCTATTATCTATTCTATTCTAAGGTATATTCTACGCAAAATCTACACTTTAGTGTACAGAGGTATAGCAAAAAAGTCTATCCATTCCACCGAAATATTTTCAAATGATGAGGCTTACAGCTGGTATAATGTGACGTAATAGTCTTAATCGGGTGGTATAAATAAGGAGATATTATTATTATTATTATTGTTATTAGGATGGGTCTATTAGACTCTACCATCCATCTTGTAAGTTAAACGATAAAACTTTCCTCCACTCATGAGGCTTTCCAAAACCTTCTAGATGTTGAAGACACACTAATCAAATTAAAAAGCCTTGACTGACTGAGACGCTGATCAAATTCAAAAAGCCAACCTAGTCGGATACAAAGAGACAAAGTCTTGCCGGGGGACTATAAACAGGGAGTAGACCAGCATTGGCTTGGTTCTGGGGGCTCTTGTCAATTATTAGCCTCCTTGTAAAGACAGTGGTAGAAGTGCTGAGTCATTCCTCCACTGTCTGGCTACCATCGGTCACGATGACGCCACCCTATGATGATTCTGATACAAATAGTTGATCAGGAATAGTTGCCCCGAGCGGTTACTGAGAGAGAGGTTCAGAGGAGTGCTTTCCTCTTATTAGTCAACCAGGCTTCTCAGAAGTTGATCCTATCCAAACCTCAGCGGTGACTCAGTAGACCAACTCATGATTAAAACCAATACGGCTATTAATAGGCTGTGACGTATTGGTAGCGATACTGAAGTTACAAAAAAGGCAATCCTTAGAGCTGCAGTGGTAAATTCCTGTGACATTATAAAAAAAAATATCAGAGGCTCTTAAAAGTCTTAAAGAACAGTCAACTAATTCTATCATCTGGAAGTGTGACTCATAAATGTTTACCTGTTAACTGTCTTCCTGATTTATATTTATAATCTTAGCATTTAAATATATTATGTACATTCTTAATGTTAGTGTGCTAAAGGTGCATGATATAAAATAAAATTTACAAAAAAAGGAAAACAATAAACAAACAAAAAAATGGGTGGTGCGGATGAGAATGCCGTTGGCATTAGCACTGAAATTAATGTAATCCTGTTTCATAATTAGGTCCTAATGGTCAGGAGGTAGAAAATGCTGTGAGCATTAACCTTGCCTGGTGGTTATACCTTCCACTAAAAAGTACTACTATACTATTGTCGATGATGACGTTAGCAGTGTTGTAACTGCGACCATCATCAACTACAATATTTTCATAATCATTAACAATATTATTATTATTATCATCATCATCATAATAATCATTAACAATATTATCATCATCATTAACAATATTATTATGTATTATCATCAGCATCATTAACAATATTATTATTATCATCATCAATATCATCATCTCCGTCGGTTCTGTAGGAACTGAACCGTCCGCTTTACGCTTGCCGGCTCCAGAATCGCAATTCTAGATCCCCACTGATATGATCTATGCTAATTATAATATTGTAGTACCGAGATAACAAATTATATTATTTTAATATAGTTTTACCATTTTGCATTGTTTTATCCGTGGGTATGCAACACTGTTCTCAACAGCTGCCTTGGAAAACATTTGGGGTTAGGAAATAAACTGCCAAGTTTTTTTTATTATCCAGTTAGTTTGAGGAGTATATCAGTAAAAATTTCACTGACTGAATGATACAGTGAATATAATCTTTTTAACGGTTCAGATGGAATTATTTAAGTCATTAGTAGAAGGAAAAAGCGGTTCAAATTCCTTGAAGCACAAATTTGCTGTAACTCTTGAACCGTAGGTCCTAGATTCACTTAAGAATTCAGAACATAGAAAAAATTAAAAGTACATGCTAAAAACTTGATAAACTAACACCACAGTAGAAGTAGTTTATAAACATGATATCTACCACATAGGTGTCATTGGTGTCATACGTTATGTTAAAAGTATCATCCACATCTTCTCGCTAGACACTAGACAGATAGGTACTCGAAGTAATAGGATATAAGTTACCTTTTGCAAAAAAAAAGAAAGAAAGAAAAAAAAAAAAAATGTTGGTCATTTGAGGTATTGTCAAATTCTATTAGTAAGAGGACTGGTTAAAAACATTGACCTTATTGCACAAGATGATTTTGAACTGGAGTATTTTTACTTGGCGAGGTCGAGAACAACTCGGTTTATTACACCACTATCTTCACTGTACTAATTAATTAATCAGATGAGTACTTTCTCCTACACCTGGAGGGTACAACACTCACCACATTCACCGGGTACAACTTCATTCTGGTGCGTTTTTGTATTGGTGTGGTATCTTGTTGCTGCAACACTCACCACATTCACCGGGTACAACTTCATTCTGGTGTGTTTTTGTATTGGTGTGGTATCTTGTTGCTGCAACACTCACCACATTCACCGGGTACAACTTCATTCTGGTGTGTTTTTGTATCGGTGCTGTATCTGGTTGCTGTAACACTCACCACATTCACCGGGTACAACCTCATCTGGTTCATTCTGGTGTGTTTTGTTGGTGTTGTATCTGGTTGCTGCAACACTCACCACATTCACCGGCACCGGGTACAACTTCATCTGGTTCATTTTGGTGTGTTTTGTTGGTGCTGTATCTGGTTGCTGCAACACTCACCACATTCTCCGGGTACAACTTCATCTGGTTCATTCTGGTGTGTTTTTTGTATCGGTGCTGTATCTGGTTTCTCTATCAGATTTACCAAGTACAAGTCTTTTTTTACAGTTATGCTATAAGAGAACGAAAACCACTTTTCGGTTGCTTGAAAATCATTTGACACGTGTGTTTTGATTTTAATGAACAATATTGTTTTAATGAACATTTTTTTTTGTCGACTTGTTTGATCATGCATTTGGAATGACGCTTCCTCCCAAACAACTTCAAGTCAAATGTATCTGTCTACACAATGGCTCGATCAGATGTTTTCGTCCCAATTTATTAATATTATGTATGTAAATTGTATGTGAATATCTGCTTGTTTCATTTCTTCGACTCAGCGAGAACGGGTTTACTAAACTCCAGATCTCCGCTGATGGAAACTTTTAATGGATGTTTCCATTCGCAAGCTTCTTCGTCAATCTTAATATTTCTTTCGGAACAACTGGTTCTTGATGTTGACAAATCATGTCATCTATTTTCAATTGAAATCTCGTTAATCTATCCTATCAGTAAGTCCTACATCAGAATAAACCTACTGATGGGTATACTTGGTCGGTCCATAAGATCGAGTGAGCCCTGGAGATATGGACTCAATAGTTCAGGTGGTTTCGGTTGACATTTCCCATGTAAAGATAAAGAGTCATAGTCGGAAAGGTTTTAGTTGGTAAGAGTCCAACATTATCTGGCGAGCTTCGGTGATGGGTTTGCAGGGTTTAGTTTTTCATATCTGTACATCTGTCGCAGAAATTGCCATTTATCCATGAGGATTTCCTTCGCCGTCATATGACATTTACATGGTTCCTCCCCCAAAAATGTTCAGGTGATAGTAATCTGATGCGCCCTGTTGAGATAGTACAAGTTGTAAGTATTTCGGGGTTGAATGACATACCCTATGCCCTATGAGTCAGGCTTATCTACTGCAACTTCGAATGCATCAACTTACCTAGTTTTATGCACTAAACCTGTTCTTCTACAAAAGTTGTGATACATTTATTTTCATTGATTAATTCCTTCATGTATGACTTCCCCAGAAACTATGATGTAGTTCATAGTTGGATCGCGATTTAGTTCATAGTTTACAACATCAGCTTGGACCCACATCAACCTCACTCGGGTCAGGCTGAAAGTGCCAACCTCAGGTGTTCTTTACTAGTTAGCAAAAAAATGGAAAAAATTCTGCCCAAACCGAGAATCGAACTCACGATCTCTGGATCACAAGCAGCAGTCTTATCCGTTACACCACGGAGGTAGGGAGATTGTCCAATGTTAGGTATCGAACAGTAAACCACCCTGAGTAATTATTTTTTATTCGATTTCTCTTGGAATAGTGCGAGTGGTATTGATTTAAAGTCATTAGTCGGTGTTAGTGTGTTGCCATCAACCTCAAGGATAATTAAAACACTCTGATTCTGATATCCTGAGAGTCGAGAGTTTCTAATAATATTGATGGTGAGAAATAAGAAATTCTTGTGTGTAACTTTCAATATACATACAGGGTGTCCCACCAAACTTGGACACCTCAAATTACTCGGCCCCTGAAAGAGTTTTTCAAAAATAAAAAAATCTAGGGTACATGTGCTAATTATGCGGTTTCAGTTATGAAATTTTTTTTTATACAGGGTGGTTCAAAAGTCAGAAATTGAGGTGTCAACTTTCGATTTTTAAATGGATCGACCTGAATTTTATTTGATAATTTTACTTCTAAATAATTCCTGAGTACTTTTTTAAACAAAAATATTACATACAGGGTGGTTTTTTTTCGACCAATTTTTTTTCTAAATCTTGAATAACTCAAGTTTGGTTAATTTTTTCGATAACAAGAATAGAAAGTGTTTGTGCAACAAATACACGCACTTTTAATTGGCATCAAAATTTTTTATACAGGGTGGTTCACAAGTGAAATAATGACTTGATTTTTTTTAAAACCGAGTTTTTTTAATTTTTTATTTAGGATTAATAATTTTCGTCTAATTTTACACATTTTTCGTTATCATATCGAAAAACAAAACTAAAGTGTTGTACAGGGTGAGACATAATTTTTTTGTAACACCCTGTATATGGGCAGTCAAAGAGACGCAAAATTAAATATAAAGACTAAATATGCAAGAAAAACTTTGATTTTTAATTAAACCAAAAAGTTATGGTGTTTTAACTAATATTGTCGCATGGACCACCCTGTAGATATTTTCTTAAACCATCATATGGGTAGTCGAAACTGTCTAAAATTCAACGAGGAGTCCAAATCTGAAAGAAAAAAAATGAATTCAAAACGCCATGCTCAATTTTGTGTCTACACCTACCTACTTTTTATTTCAAGTTTTAAAATCATTCAGTGTGGACACCAAATTGAAAATGGCTTTAAATTCGTGTTTTTTACTTGTTTTTCCCACATGATTCGAAGTGTTCGTTGAATTTTATACAACTTAAAGTACCTACATGATAGTTTAAGAAAATATCTACAGGGTGGTCCATGCGACAATATTAGTTAAAAAACCATAACTTTTTAGTTTAATTAAAAATCAAAGTTTTTCTTGCATATTTAGTCTTTATATTTAATTTTGCGTCTCTTTGACTGCCCATATAACAGGGTGTTACAAAAAAAATATGTCTCACTCTGTACAACACTTTAGTTTTGTTTTTCGATATGACTAACGAAAAATGTGTAAAATTAGACGAGAATTATTAATCCTAAATAAAAAATTAAAAAAACTCGGTTTTAAAAAAAATCAAGTCATTATTTCACTTGTGAACCACCCTGTATAAAAATTTTTGATGCCAATTGAAAGTGCGTGTATTTGTTGCACGAACACTTTCTATTCTTGTTATCGAAAAAATTAACCAAACTTGAGTTATTCAAGATTTAGAAAAAAAATTGGTCGAAAAAAAACCACCCTGTATGTAATATTTTTGTTTAAAAAAGTACTCAGGAATCATTTAGAAGTAAAATTATCAAATAAAATTCAGGTCGATCCATTTAAAAATCGAAAGTTGACACCTCAATTTCTGACTTTTGAACCACCCTGTATAAAAAAAATTTCATAACTGAAACCGCATAATTAGCACATGTACCCTAGATTTTTTTATTTTTGAAAAACTCTTTCAGGGGCCGAGTAATTTGAGGTGTCCAAGTTTGGTGGGACACCCTGTATATACCTATCAACCTATGTATATTGTACATATTTGTATAATTTATTAGGCATTAATAATAAATTTAAAACCATATTACTCTTCATAATAAATGAGTATTTCGAATGAGGAACATTTAACAAAACATATGCCTTTCTCACTGAGTTCTGGAAGGAAAAATCTCAGATTATTTGAAATAAATGTATAGGCTAAGTACATACAGTGGTATAGCATGTAACACAGTTGGTATTAATATTATTTATTTAAAAAAATGTATATTGAATGAACTATTTATGGTATACTTTCGAAGTATTTAGTTTTTTTTCCTCCAAAGTACTAAATTATGTTGTTTTTTTTTTAACGTCAAGCATTAATTGATTGGCTAAATTCGAGGTAGGTCGTCTAATTTGCTAAAATTTAAAGTTTAAAGTAAATTTTTAGTCATTCATAAGTTTTTTTAAACATATAAAATCGCCTTTTGTATAAATGGACGCGAAGCCCGTAAAATTTAAAAAAAAATGTAATAACTTTGTTGTGACCTATTTCCCCTTTTATTTGTTTACAGGTGAGTCATCTTTGCCAGTAGAAATCAAGTGATTCTCTGATGATTTCTTCTTCAAACTCAGTAAGCTTTTGAAAGCTGACCATCAAACATTCATCATGTAAGTCGATTATCTATTGTCTCAATTTTTTCGTAACAAGTTTTCTGCTAGACAAACGCATCGTCAAGAAAAGCTCTCCTCCATTCAAAACAAAATTTGTAATGCAGTTTTAACTATTTGAAATTTTTCTTTCGTCCTCAAGCCGAGACTTTTAGCAGTATTAGTCAAGAAGTATTTAAAAGACATATTTTTGAATAGCTGTGCAGTGTGCTGTGCAAGTGTCCACCCTACCTAACTTCTGAATAATTATTATATCATGCTGTTTTATTTTTAGAAATGCTACAGTTGATATTTTTTTTTTACCGAAAAATGTGATTTTCTCACTTATTGTAGATACTTTAATGTAGTTACTCGTGGTTTACATTTTGTGAATTTGGTATTTTCAGAGGGATTTTGTCGACACTATCAAACTTCCAGAAATACATTTGTCCACATTTTGCATACTCCTACGCTTTGCGGAATCGTGATGACACTATTTAATTATTATGTTATGATAAAAAATTATAATTCTTCACATGTTTATTTGAAGATCTTGACGCGTATTTGTGATACTTGAATAGAATATCTGTCCACTTGTTGTTCCAGTTGTTATCTTGTTTCAGTGTTGGTTAAGATGTAGAACGAAGCCATTGATACTTTTCAATTTAGTATCAAATCATGCTTAACTAAGAATTTCATTTCCCGGTTTTCTACAAAGTGCTCAACAAGTACATTTAACAAAGTCAATGTTTGTTGATAGTTCTTGTGTAAACCTCTCTGCACCAGGCGCGGCCGGTGGGAACATATTTTGGGGTGCTGCCACATGAACTGCTCTAAAATGGGATTTGAGTAGTTCTTTTAGTATCTAAAGAGTTTGTGTTTGGTTACCATGCCAATCATAATAATAATAATAAATACCCGGTGTACGGGAGTCTATCTACGGGAATAGCCCTAATTACAATGTCAAAAATAAAATATATTTTTTTATATAGATTAATTTTTCCAGAAACTTTGGATGACTTTCATTGTGCGTCGAGCTAGGACTTGAGAAAATTCTCTCTTTCTTTTTCGGCTGGGGGTGCTGCAGCTCCTTAGCACGGTCCGCGCCTGTTATGAACATTAATATAGCATCACAAAAAATTCAATTGATATGTCTCCTATGCCGTGTTTGATTTTGATGTCATATTTTTGTCTTCCAATGTTCTCGTTCTCCAAATGAGATGGAATTAGTTGTTCTGATTCGAAGTCGGGTGTGCTGGCAATAATGCGTACACGCTTGTTTGAACGGAAGTCAGATGCCTGAGTAATGTAATGAACTCAATAAACAATGCGCTGAACATCATTTCACTCAGTATAGCACATTTCTTCCTGCTATGATATCTTTCAATTTCGGTTACACTTCCATTGCACTTCGGTTGGTTTGACCTCTGCGAGTTTTGCAAATGTGAATACCTCGGAATTGTAGTAAATATTAAAATTTGGATTTTTTGATAATTATCTTGTTGAAAATCGGACCGGTGGTTTCTATGCGAAGGCGCTTGTCTGCTAAACATGCTAGCGCATGGGATTTCTCTGGAAAGAAAATGCAGGCTTGTATGGTCTTACTAAAGGGGAAAGGGCGAGTCTGGGCCTCGTGATTGCCTGCGATGATTTCGCACAATTGACCCTGAATATAACAAGCCTTGACTCAAAGGCACCAGCCTTTTTTTTATCCCTATAGTGTTCACTGTATAGGGTGGTCCCGAGCTTACTATAGGGAAAACCCGGAAAACTTCTACCTTGACAACTATTTCAATCTCTTCTTTCAAGAGACATCTGAATGCGCATGCGCACAAGCGCTTCAAACAAACCTCTCTGCATAACAAAATCAGCTGAAGGGACAAATGACCCTGGCATCCCTACAGTGAGGACTCTGGATACCACCCAAAGAATTACCAAGACATTCTCATTGGTTCCTCATATCCTCAGTGGTGATCTGTTTCCAGAGTGTGCTGGTAGCATGCTGAAAGTCATATTTACATAAGCCTGGCACTGGTTACGTCATGGATATACGAGTGGCGCAGAGGCAGCCATGTGTGGCGGTGAAGTTTTTCAGTCTTCTCTCCATGTGTTCGTACTCGGTAGTTCCAGCGTGATGGATTCAGTCGGTTTCTTGGGCTCGATCTCAGGGCGGATCTAATAGTCGTTTTTGTTATGCTCCTGTCGACTTGAGTCTAGATTTTGCGTATTGATTAAGGGGTGGGGTGGAAGAGATTGCCATAGGCAATAACCCTGCCCTTTTTTTTTTGAGAAGGTGGTAGGGGAAAAATATTTTAAAGACACCCGGAAAACACGGGGAATGGGATTTGCACCCACTAAAAAACCTATTTCTCTCATTTAAAGACAGTGCATCCAGAACCGTTACTTGAACATTACTTCAGAGAAAAAATAATTGATTTTAAAAAGGGAATATATTATAGATTTTTTTGGTATAGTTATGCTTAAAAACGGGAAAAAACTGAAATTTCAGAATCAAACCGAAAATTCGAACGCATTGGCCACCCATACCATATTCCTATGTGACCTATCAGCAATTCTTCCATCAAGTCATCTTTTCTTCTTCTTCTTTCACTTTGCCTTTTTCCCAAACCTACTAGGGGTCGGCATTTGTTCCATGAATACTTTCCTTCCATATCTTTCTATTTAGCGCGTCCTCTTTTCTCCAGTTTTTTTTTTCCTCTTAGATCTTCTTCAACTTTGTCTTTCATCAGGTCATGCGCACTGGAAACCCTCTGATGCCGGGGTCGCCTTGGAATAAAGAGAACCGCTTCAACCGCAAAGCCCCGGTTCCCTGTTTCTAATCATTCTGATTAAGGAGGAAATATTTCGGCGTACTGTATCATGAGTTGCGAGAGTTGTAAGCACCTTGGTACGAGAGGAATCGGATTTGTTGCGTACAACTGGCAATTGACTAATCACTTGTGCTAAGAGTTGTTATACCTCAAGTTGCCAGTATTTTTGAATGAGTATTCTAGAAATTATATTATTTTTTATTAAGAGAGAAAAAAAAATTCTTGACCCGTTAAAACCGACGTTAACCCAAAAAGAAAAAAATCTCGTAAGCAATCATTGTGAATGTCTTGGGAATTTTAACTTTGTCTTGAGTTTTCAATAGACTAGATTGCATTTTGTTAAGAAATATCGGATATTATTTCTTGTTTTCTAATTGATGTCTGTTGATTATAAAATAACAGCCGACTGTGCACAGGGTAGCCACTGGTTTATAATGTATTAGGTATATATCATATACCTACATCCTGTATATGTTCAATAAGTGCATACAGTTCAGGAAAAACAGAATAATTAAATGATTGACGAACACAATCGTAAATCTGAAAACCTCGCCAGATTCGCAAGATGAATATCGCAGTAGAAACGTCATCTCTTCGTAGACCAAGTATAGTGCGCAGAGAACATAATGATGGGTTACTGAAATACTTGTGGGTACTTACTGATGTAATTTCAGCAAAAGTATTTTGATTGAAAACTGAAAGCCTGCGAGGAGGTTTGTATCTTTGCGGTTGGTCGTGGGGGCCTATTATTTAGTTCCAGACTGAAGTTTCTCATTGTGCTGGTTAGATTCTAAGTGCGATCGATAAAAGGAATTTGATTGTATTGAACACAATGTTCCTATGATCTCGTCTGTGCTATCTTTGACATGTAATGGACTCGAACCCTGGGCGTTCATCGCGCAAACCACTCGACTTTATATTCTTTCAAACAGGGTTGGAAGGGGACATGTAAACGGTTTCAATTTAAATTTTTAAGTTTAAACAAAAATTCTCTTATATTTGAATAAAAAATACTTACGATTTTTAATATTAAATCGGAAGTAATAAATATTTGAGTATATGACAGCCTCCGGGGCGTAACAGCCTCTGTGGAGTAATGGCAGCCTCCGTGGCGTAATGGTTGTGACTACTGCCCGTAGTCTAGAGTTCCCGAGTTCAACTCCCGGCTGGGGCAGACTTTTCGAAGAAAATTCTGTTCCATCCAAACACGTGAGGCTGGCATTTCCGGCCCTACCCAGGCTGGGTGAGATTAATGTGGGTAGATGGTACGATTCCCAGCGAATGGAAGATAAAACCCCCGTCCTAATCCAGGACGTTTAATCAAATAGAATCGTTGGCGTTAGGAAGGGCATCCAGCCGTAAAAAATGTGCCAAAACCAATCTACCTCAACCATGAGGTTGAACAACGACGACCCTGCTTGAGCGGGATAAGACAGAGTAAAAGAAGATGACAACTCACTCAGGTAGTAGAAAATGCTTTAGGCATTAACCTCGCCCAATAGTTACCTTGCTCTAAAAGTCTGAAGGTTCTATTATTGTTACTATGTATTTATCGTGAAATTGGCTTGTATAATGGTAAGCGATGTCGATGTGAGTACTCTCTTGACCCCTGAATTATGTATGTCGTCCACATAGATCTTGCCGCCACCTACACCAAAGTGTCCCGTCACGCAAGTAACGTAGAGTCTTGTGAGCCGTCAGCGGTTGCCCACTCCGCTATCTGGGAGGTGATTCATTATCCCGACCCGGTGAGGTAAACAGTTTGGCCACTCACCATGATCTGTTTCTCTTCCTCTTCTCTCTCTCTCTCTCTCGCTTGGGAGGGAGATGATTTGAGAGGTAATAGGAGGGTGAGCGATTTCTTTCTCTTCAATTTTCTCTCTTTGAGGAGGGATAATAGGAGGTTGAGAGAGTTTTTTCTCTTGGAGGAGAGATAATAGGAGGGTCAGAAAGTCCTTTCTCTTTGAGGAGAGATAATAGGAGGGTCAGAAAGTTCTTTCTCTTTGAGGAGAGATAATAGGAGTGTGAGAGAGTTCTTTCTCTTCCATTTCTTTTTTTTTGTAAAAAAAAATGTGGGAGAAGGGGTTTTTTATTTATTCAATCCACCTCTTTCTCATGGGAGGGAGATATAATCCATGCAACTAGCTACTACCTGCACTACAGGGATTAAACATGCAGAGTTATAGACTCTCGATCACGGTTGCACTAAGCATTCGATTACCAATTAAAGGTCCCCAAGATTGAGACTTCTATATCGTCTGATGACATCTCCACTGTCTCAAATATCCAGCCGTTTTTTCATGTCTACAAAAATGGAAAAGGCCATCTCATCTAAATGCAGTCCAAAAGTCTAAGACCAGACTCCTCGGAACGTCTTGGACTTAAGCAATGACAAGCTACCCCCTGCAATTTCCAATGCGAAAGTCAGCACTAGCACCATAGTCGCAATACTCATGCGATAAAACAAAGAAGAAGAGATAAACCACACATCTTTTCGCACAACCTTGAATAGTTTCGGACGGAATGTACGTTGGAGTTTGCAAAATAAATAGAACAATAAATTGCAAATTCTGATGAGGTGCTTAGCGGGCGTTTCGCAAGTTGTGACGCTTTGAAGATGGGTATTCATAAAACAAATTTATTTTATTTTTAATTTTTACCTTATTTATACTGCCAGATTAGTACTATTAAAGCCCCATTATTCCAGCAATAAGCCCAAGACATATTATTATGTCTTGGGAATCTCTGGCGTCCTCTGGAATCTCTGGATTCACAGAGTGCCGCTTTTACCACTGAGCACCGGGACAGACGTTTGTCCCGGGACAAATTTATTGATGTTTTGTAGATTCGGTTGGACCAGGCGGAGTTGGTGTGTCTCAGATAGAATTGGATATTATGTAATTTTTAGCTTGACTTGAGCCAACATGATCTCTCAGATGGCCAGAAGCTGTATTTTTGGGCCAAATACCTTCAGGGATGACAGAATGGTACAATTGTAAATAAGGCAATTCATTCTGAATGTTCTCGTTTCTCTTAGTATTATAATTGCTGTAAATATTTTCTATTTTTGATGCAGAAAAAATGCTGAATTAGTACCCACATTATACAGTCGAACCTGTATAAAATATAGGAGAGTTCGGCAGACCAGAACTTTTTTTCTTTCTTATATCTAATTTTCTCTTGCAAAAAGACTATTTTCCATTGTAAAAAGTTGAATTTGACCTTATATTCAGATTATTCAGGTCTATTATATCCAGGTTTCATTCATTGTAGGTACTTGATAAATTGTTTACGAGTTAAGTTTAGCTCGAAACAGCCTGTCATATATGTTCCGATTTTCATCTACATCTATCAAAACTTCTCACCTTTCTGTGATCTGACTCATGGGACTTACGGTCCATCCGGTAGCATCAGTGACGTCACCAAGACGCCAGAAACAAAACTCCTCTGATGCGAACGGAGACGGTTGCCAAAATCATAATGCTGAGTATTCCGCTAATATTGCGTTCATAAGCCATGGCCCGCTGTCGTAAACACCCAGCCAGGTATATACAGCGAGCCCATGTCCAGGCGCGGCCGGTGCTAAGCAGCTGCGGAACTGCAGCATCCCCAGACGAAAAGAGAGGATTTTCTCAAGTCCACATTGAAAATTAACACTCATTTCTAGAATTATTATTATTATAGTATGCTTTATCAAACACCTCGGCCGAGGTGTGAAGAACGCCAATACAAAAAAAGAGACAGCCCGGCAGAGGTCATTAGGTAAGACAAAAATATATTCAGTAAAATACAATGAAATTATAAAGAAAAAATAAATAGATTGAACAAAGAAACAAGAACAAAAAAGAGAATGAAGCTAATGTCCTAGCTAAAGGGCGGGGTTATTGCCTGTGGCAATCTCTTCCACCCAACTCTTATTGTATTAATGCATAATTATCATGATTGTCATGGTAAAGAAACTCTAGAGATTCTGAAAAAGCGACTCTATATAAATCCGATTTTAGCCCAGCTTATGTGGCACCCCCAAAACATTTTCCCTCCGACCGCGCCTGCCCAAGTCAATGGAGTTCACTCCATAATAATAAAACTCAATTATTGAGATGATAAAGTAGAAGCTACTCTCGGAATAATGAGACTTGACTCTGCCAAATAATGACACATGCGACTTCCTAGTGCGAAATCAAATAAGGAAGTTTTTGTCTTTCTATGCGATTAATATGCATGGTTGAATTTATTGAGTAAACTCGGATTAACTCGGATTTTGTTTGCAATTAGTACCGGCCATTTTAAGGGAATGTCTTTTTTTACTTTCCTTACCCTATAATAGCTTATGCCGTTCTTCAGATATTTTGTTTACAGACAGACCACACGGACCAATAGCTGAAACATTGGATATAGGCTCCGGGGACCTTAAAATGTGTTTTGGCACTGAAAACTGCCTATCGAAAATTTTGAGTCATTCCTTTTCTATCCTTTCTATAGGATAATTGATAATCCACTATTTTGACTGAGAAATCCCGCCAGCCAGCGGTGCTGTAGAAATTTTTTTACATTGATTTCAATTTTGTTTTTTACATGCAGAGAATCCGGAAAAGGAGAAACACTTTTCCGGATTGACATCCATTGCACCTAAGATTATTGCTGTTTTCTAAGACCAGGTTTTCCTCCTTCTTTAGCTGTACGTCGATTCTGTTCGTTCACTGTATCGTCTTCTGTTTCTATGCTATTTGTGCTGAAGTTAGTTGTTTGTTTTACTAGAGTTTAACGTCGTTTCCCAACTGCACGTTCATACACGACGGGGGTTTTACCCTCCATTCACAGGAAACTTACAAACTTGCTACCCACATTGACCTTACCCAGCCTGGGTTGGGCCGAAATGCCAGCATCACCAAGTATTCACCTCGCTGGACGTTGCTTAACTTCGGTGATCTTACGAGAACCGTGGCATTCAACGCGCCATCGACGCTGGCTGAACTGAAGTAGGTAAATGTGAAATTATTATATCGTTTCTTCAGTTTCAATATTTTGTTAATTTTATTTTTCAACTCCTTATTTCCTTAATATTATGTAATACCCAACACCTCAA